>OZ023313.1:5077998-5182998 GCA_964007375.1 Ophion obscuratus
TGTTTTACAGTAAATTAAATACCGTTGATATGTTACCCGATTAATGTAAATTAATGATGAAGAGTCTAAATTTTAAACGCCCATAGCTTTTATTTATAGTCACATATAGGTGACTTGGTAAACAATTATTTTCTACTTTTCAGTACATAAAATAGAAGCTTGTTTTTTAAAATATTTTTCTCACATATAAATTATTTTCTACTTTTGACTCTTTAATTGATTTTACCGGTTGTTACCAGTAGTTTACTAGTTTACGAGTTTGTACGTTAGGAACATGAAATACTTGTAAAAAACATCAAAGACTGTAATTGGGATTGAACTTACGACTAATTGCTCTATATAAACTTTTCACATACAAACACAATGGACTGCGAATTTGTTTGTACGTGTCAATGAGATTTTATATGAATAATAAGACATCGCTAATTTTACATGAAAGGCTGGACATTTTATGGACATTTTTTTTAAAGTTCCATCATGCATTGTCAACTTTTGGATGCATGTTTGCAAAATTTCAGAGCTCCAAGTTGTCGGGAAGTGAGTGAAATATCGATTTTCCGTCTTGCATCTGACAGAAAGTCAAGTTAAAGGAAAGCTTGTGAAAATTGGGGGAGAACTGTTGCCTAGGACTATCAGATGAAGGCACGGTCGTACACACCGGTCTGGAAATTTGTGGGGTGGATAGTGACTCGAATAATGAGGCAAAGTGGCCTCTTTTGAGGCATTTAATGAGGCAATTGTCTCTTTTGAGGCATTTAAGGGGGGAAATACCTTCAAGCGAGGAAAAAATTGCTGAATTTTCATTATAAAAAAAAAAAGAAATGCTTGCTTCACCATTTTTGAGACTTCGAGTAAGTTTTGTTATTACTTTTGGTTTTTGCATCGTATTTTTAATTTTGTATTAATCATTAAAAATGGCGGAGGTATGGCACAGCCTTCCAAACGTCAGTTGGCAGACGGCGTGACACGTAGCGTCGGCAAAATTAATCTGAAAAAAAAACCACCAAAGATTTTTCTTTTATTAACAGTCATACGCAGAATATGAACCAAGAAAAAGTGCGAAATGTTGAAAAACGATGAAATGGTACGCTTTGAAACAAAAAGCTTGAATTCTCCGAAAAAATAGCTACATTTTGCAATAAAAAATACCTTTTTCTTTAATTTTCGAAAACATTAAGGTTCATATTGTAGATAATAAGGTTAGGAAGATTTCCACTAAATTTCATTAACATCGGTCGATTAGTTTTTCAGCTATACGTCACGCCAGTTTCGAAAATGCAATTTAGAAGATCGTGCCATGGCTGCGCAATTTTTAAAGATCAATAAATAAAAAAAATACAATGTGACAGCCAAAAGTAGTAATAAAATTTATCCTGAGTCTTAAAAGTGGAGAAGAAATATTTCCTTTAAAAAAAATCAGCAAATTTTTTCCTCGTTAAAGGTCCCTTAAAAAGAAGAAGGTCCCTTAAAAAAAATGTTCAAAAGAGATTACAAGGTAGCCTTAAAAGTGAGCGGGACGTGTGGGCGTTCGCTTAGTTATCTCTCGACGTTTGTAGCCACATCGGTGTTGCACGATACAAGGGTGTGTACAATTATTATGGGGGCTATTGAGGGAGGATTTTGCGGGTTTCTCGTGTCCTCAACGCGGTCACCGACACTGCCGTTTATGTAACAAGTCACGTGACCGGCACGTGACCAAGAGCTTTCGAAGTGTTTGCGAGGGTGTAATACTGAAAAAGATTCAGGGGGTGCGAGCCCTCGTTCGTTGTGGGGCCACCGACAAATCGAGTATAAAAATCTCCAGTACGAATTAGGATACGGTAATTCGTTTGCATAGTTTATGCACCGCGTGCGACGATCTTGCGCCCGAGTTCTTCCTACCCGTCGTATACAAGGCTGTAATCGAGTTTCCTTTGGCCCGATATGCGAGGAAACGCGTGAGAACATTTTGAGTGTAAGGCGAAACGAGAAGTCGACCGAATGTTCCTGAATTTCCAGATTTTATTCATGGGCTCTGTGTAAGGTTGAAGTTTTTTTTATTTATTTTTTATTGCATATTTTTATAGCCTAGAATTTTTGGAAATGGAAATTCGAAAAAATTTCGACATTTCGGAAATTGACCGAGTTATGACGATTTTCGTGAATCTTCAATTCTTTTTATCTTCATTGTGGTGACGTTTGCATAGTTAGAATGCAACGAAAATTCGTTTCCAAAATTGATTTTTTTCAGCTTTTTCCTCATCCGGATTCTTATCCTGCAAACTTCGGCTGCCGATTTTTTTCGAGGATCCGAAAGAACAGTAGAGCGATTTTTGTAGCTCAATTTTGCCAAAGAAAGTTCGGTTTACTAAACTTTTGTTGGGTTTCCAACAATGCAAACTTCAACATAAGTTTTCTTTTGCGTTTTTGTAAAAACTGTTTTTTTCATGAAACGGTGCAAGTCGCATTACGAAAACTCGTCGTACAATTTACTCCAATATTTAGAACATAGTTTACAACATTGTTCATCGATTAGTTTAAATAACAAATTATTAAAGTTTTATTTTTTGTCACAAAAATGATTTTTTTTTCTACAGTATGCGATGCTCGTATTTTGCAAAATTTCAGAAGTCGTATCCGAAACGTTTGTTATAATTTATAATACTGAAATTACATTTTATTATTTCCATGCAGCAATGGCGGCCCATCGATTAAAAAATAATAACTGCATTATTTATTAATATTCTTTAATCAGTTAGAGCTCAAATTTGTCATGACGACCGTGTGAAAATAGAGAAGAAAAGTGAATCCATTTCTCTCCAT
The DNA here is from genome assembly GCA_964007375.1 of Ophion obscuratus. Lineage (NCBI taxonomy): Eukaryota > Metazoa > Arthropoda > Insecta > Hymenoptera > Ichneumonidae > Ophion > Ophion obscuratus. The sequence continues at coordinate 5,080,801 of OZ023313.1, forward strand.
AAATTCTTTCCAAGTTTGGAAAGAAATTTGGAATCCATAAATTCTTTGTCGAATAATCTTTTCATAATAATTTTAAAAGGAAAGATTTTTTCACCATTTTTAAGACTTAGGATATGTTTTATTACTACTTTTGGCTGATACATGTTATTTTCTTATTTATAAACCTTTGAAAATGGCAGAGGTATGACACGGTCTTATAAACTGCATTTTCAAAACCGGCGCAACGTATAGCTAAAAAACTAATTGACCGATTCTGATGAAATTTGGTATAAATCTTTCTAACCTTATTGTCTAAAACATTACCCTAAGTTTTTTTAAAAATTAAAATTTTTTGATTGCAAAATGTAGCCATTTATCGGAAAATTCAATTTTGTTGTTCTTAAGCGTACCATTTCATCAATTTTCAACATTTCTCACTTTTTCTTGGTTCATATTCTGCATGTAAGTGTTAATGAAAGAAAAGTCTTCGTTGGTTTTTTTTTCAGACTCATCCCGGAGACGCTACGTGTCACGCCGTCCGACAACATCTGCTGCACCCCGTTTAAGGGAGACTTTGTCCTTGAAACTTTCAAAAAATCAATTTTAGAAGAAGCTAGAAAGCTAGAAGAAGAGGAGGGATGCCTGTATGGACTAGGCATTGCCGATTAGCGGTAATTATAAACACATTTGTGTAAACACATTACAAAACTTTAAACGCGTTTTTCTCGAAAACACGTTTTTAAAAATGGCTGACATTCTCCTGACCGCTGTAATTAACATATCGACTTGAAATTTTGAGAGCATACTCAGAAAATACGTCTTCACGGAATGACGGATCGTTTTTTCGATAGATACATTTTTGCATTTATTATTTATCTTTTTATGCGAAAAAAAACGCGAAAATTCGATTTTTTTTAAATTGCCGCCATTTTCCAAAATTTGTACTAAACGAAAAACCCATCCGTCATTCCATGACCAAAGGGTCACAGACTGAGAATATGCTTTGAATTTGTGTTTCAGATCAACAAAGAGGGGGCAGTGATGTCAGCCGTTTACCCCTCGCGATTTGAGGACCTGTTTTCGCGGAGCTGCAACGGCCGCCATTCTGTTTTTTTTTTTCAAAAAAAAAAATTTTTAACGTTCTGTATATCATGAATAAAAGCAAGAAAAAAACCGCACTCAAAAAGCATTACTCGTTTCCTTTAAAAAAAATAAAATGTAATCACCTGAAATATGGCACTCCAAGGACAAAGTCTCCCTTAAAAGACCATGACATACCTTTGCCACTTTGAAAGATTGATAAAAAAAAATACCATGTAACACCCGAAAGTAACAATGAAACGTACCCTAAGTCTAAAAAATGGTGAAGAAATTTTCCCTTAAAAAAAAAATCATGAAAATCATCAATTTTTTTGCTCGCCCGAAGTTTTGGTATTATTTTAAAAGTGCACAGTTCGTTCGTTGTAAATATAAGTTAATAACAATTGTCACGCAGTTCGTGTATTTAATGCACCATATACCTAATTCTGTGATATTCGGGGTATACCGTCAACGACACTCGGTTCGGGCTATACCTGCAAGCCTGCCAAACCTCCAACCCGCGCGATTCAACCTCGAATGTGCACCAGAGCGACCTTATCTGCCTCCATACACACGCCCAGAACAGTACTGATGATTGTTAAATTGCACGCGGAATGGTAGGAGGAAGAGAAAAGTATCAAAGTCGAGTTTGCCACAGGCGTGCCACTTGTTTTTTTTTTCCATATGTGTACGGGTGTGTATGTATGGTGTGAGTATCTATATATTTCATAAATATATAGGCACACACACGCTAAATCGTTAGATCGTGTTTTATTTAGAGTCTCATACACCATGTGTAGCCGAGCGCAAAATACAAGCGGAGCAAACACGTGTTTTATTTGTAAAAAAAAAAACCTTGAAATGGGGCCGGGTTGAAATTCCGAACTTCGAATGCTCTGACGGTTTAAAATTCCGAATTTTAATGTTCCGGAATTCAAGATGGGGCCGGGTTGAAATTCCGCACTTTTAATGGTCAGAACGCTCAAAACTCCGAAAGAATAGTACACCGAAGAAGAAAGTAAAAATGTTACACCAAAGACCAAAACTCCGAAAATCTTAACACCGTCAAAATAATTCGGTATATGGAAGTTTTGAAAATTTCAAAATTTTCAATAAATCGACGAATTATTTAAAGAATTTTTTTTAATTAAGAATTTATTTTGCGTCAATTTTGAAATTTGTTTAGATAATGTTATACGTTCTACATCATTTACAGCCGCCATGGAAATTTATGTATGTAAAATATATGCAGAAAATATATGCTACATATATATATATATATATATATATATATCGATCGCATATATAGTGACGAAAAATAGAATAATACATACATATTCAGTATATATGCACCAAATATATGACGCTTATATGACCCATATATTTTCGATATATTTTGCTGACCAAAGAAATATATGCTACGTATAAACACTATATATGATGCATATATGAGGCATATACGACGCATATATTTTCGATATATTTTCAATCTATTTTTTTGTCAGAAAAATATATGCAGAAAATATATGCTACATATATATATATATATATATATATATATGTATATATATATATATATATATATATATATATATATATATATATATATCGATCGCATATATAGTGACGAAAAATAGAATAATACGTACATATTCAGTATATATGCACCAAATATATGACGCATATATGACCCATATATTTTCGATATATTTTCAATCTATTTTTTTGTCAGAAAAATATATGAAAAAATGTATGCGTCATATATGACTCATTAGAGTGGCCCTTAATATGGGTCAAAAAAAAAATTGATCGCGCCGCCCTCCAAAACGGTTCCAAATAATTTTTAAAAAAACCTACGCGAAGCCCCAGCTATGTCCGTTAGGGGGTAAGGCCACTGTACATTTTTTGAAAAATCGATTTTTTTTTATTGGCTTAAAAAATAGTTTAAGTTTAAAATAAAAAATAGTTTAAGTTTCTCCGAAACTTCTTTTTTAAATTTTTTCCAATAAAAAACTATTCGCAAAACTTTAAACGCGTTTTTCTCGAAACATGGTTTTTCAAAATGGCACGCAGCATAACTCGAACAATTTTCATTTCTTTTACTTGAAATTTTAACCAGATGTGAACATTTACATTATCTTGAGAATGTCGATCGGAATTTTCAAGAACTTTATTTATTGATTTTTTATTAACAAAAAACTTGCCGTTTTTTTCGTCAAAAATCAATTTTTTTTTTCAAACGCACGCCAAATCCACAAAAATTGATACTTTGTAAAATCCGATCGACATTCTCTAGCTATAGCCCTCTAGATTAATGGTTTTTTTTTTGTTCTAGATTCAAAAGTGCACCAGTGGTGCTGCGTGCCGCGGAGCCCTGGAAGCAAAACATGTCCCGGGAAGATAGCTGTGGAACCGCCATTTTGTTTTTTTTTTACTGTAAAAAAATTTTATAATAAAGTTTAATGTATGCCCGATAACACCATTAAAAGTTTTTTTTCAAATACCTTCAATTTCGGGAGCAAAAAATTAGTGAAAAAACCTTTTTTTTTGGGCCGTTACAGTGGCCTTACCCCTTAAGAGGAAGGCGTGCCTGTAATCATGAACTTAAATTTAAATATCAATTTTTCTTCATGATTGGAGAAATGTCGATTTTTTAAATCTAGTCTATTTGTCAATTTTTCAACACGATATTTCTGTGGTTTAAATAAAAAATTCGCACTGAACGAAATAGTATCGATATCTTATGTGTACTTTTTTTTAAATATCATGTTTTTTCCGACCAATTGGATGACTTGTGCGAATAAATAATTTCTTTGTTTTCAATAAAACGAACAAGCTCACCAAGTTTAAAATCCTGCCAAGTTTAAAATGTCCCTATGCATTTTTGCGAAAGTAATTTTCAAATACATTTTTTATCCACAGCACTGGAAGTCTGATCTCAGTGAAATATTAATATGTTTATATATCAGCACGCAAGGAATATTTCTTACAAAATTTAAAAAAAAAACAATTTTGGCCAATCCGGAAGTTCGATGTGAATGGTTTATCGTGAAATTATATCCTTCGTACTTAATAGATTTTTCTGACAAGATGCAAATTTAAAGTTTGACTTTGATGTGATTAAAAGCGTTCGACAGCAGCTAAATCGAACTATTGTTCCAAAATAATAGGATGGTAAAACTGAACGCTCATCAAATCTAGTATGGAAGACCTTATTGTTTGATCTGTATATTGAATATCAATATACAATAGCTTCTGAAAGTGAAAAAAAAATTGACATATAAACTCGATTTATAAAATCGAAATTTTTCCAGTCATGAAGAAAAATTGATATTTAAATTTAAGTTCATGCTTACAGGCACGCCTTCCTCTTAACGGACAGTGCTGGGGCTTCGCGTAGATTTTTGTTTCATTATTTGGAAACGTATTGGAGGGCGGCGCGATCAATTTTTTTTACCCATATCAAGGGCCACCCTAATGACTCATATATGTCATTTATGCGTCATATATGACGCATGCATTTTTTATACATATTCCTGACAAGAAATATATGCTGTGTATAAACACTATTACAGTTAAACTTAATAAAAATTAAAACTTAAACTTAAAAAAACTTAACTTACAATTAAAGTACACTATCACATATAAACACTGTATACAGATATGTTATCTGTATATATGTGGCATATATGTACCATTTATGCAGTATATATGTGGTATATATGCAGGGTAAATGCTACATAAATCATTGATATATGATACACTGATATACAGTAATACCACGCATATACATCTCATGTATGAAAACGTTACGAAAATTAGAATTTGGCACATATATTTGCATATAACATATATTTTCAATATATGTCATACATTTAACATATATTACAATTATTAATAAAATAAACTTGCAGTATATTTTTGCGTACGTAAATTTCCATGGGGCAGTCAACTGTGTAGACTTTCGCTGGCATGATCTTGACATGAGGGCCCGGTTGAAATTCCGAACTTTGAATGTGCCGACGGTTTAAAATTCGTAATTTTAATGTTTCGGAATTACAAGATTCGTCAATATTATGCCAGCGAAAGTCTGCACAGTTGACTGTAAATGATGTAGAACGTATTGTCTAGACAAATTAAAAGATTGACGGAAAATAACTTCTTAATAAAAAAGAAATTCTTGAAATAATTCGTCGATTTATTGAAAATTTTGAAACTTTTAATACTTCCATAGCCGAATTATTTTGACGGTGTTCAGATTTTCGGAGTTTTGGTCTTTCGGATAAAATTCTTTCGGAGTTTTGAGCGTTCTGATGATTCAAAGTTTGGCATTTCAACCTGGCTCCGTTGAAATGGGGTTAACGTTTGCATCTCTGGAACGCAACGAAAATCAATTCTTTTTAATTTTTCGCATTTTTTTGCCTCCAATAATCATCCAAACGTTTCTACGCATTTTTAGAGATTGGCGATTTCAATTTGCAGAAGCAGACTTCGTATAGGCATAAAAAAATGAGGTTGAAGTTTGCACCATTGGAATTCAATGAAAATTAATATTTCTGAATTCCTTTAAGGGGCTATACCAGTGTGACTAAAAAAATCGATTTTTTTTTTTTTACTTTTTCGACAGTTTATACTTTCAAGAATATACTGTAAAAATTTCAAGGCCGTATCTCTATTATTTTATCTTGCAAAAATCGATAGTGAAATATTTCAACGCGTTTTTCTTGAAACGAGATTTTCCAAATTTGCTGACATTGTAACTCAAAGAGCAATTATCCGATTGACTTGAAATTTGTACTGAGTACTCTTGAATATATTTACTCTACAATGACGTTGGAAATTTTTGATTGGATGAAAATTGTCCGAAGGCAGCGCATAAGTCGCTTGGATCTCAATATTTTTCTATGAAAAAATTATGTAATATAGGTAAAATATAGCCAAATATATTCTTAATTTTCCGATACATTTAATTGACTACTTTTCTTCCAAAAAATTCCCCAAAATCACCCAAATTTTCAGCGTTTACACTGGTATAGCCGCTTAACTTTTGACAGATTTTGACGACAAAAATCGCTTTATCATTTTTTGAGATATTTATCTAGCGAAATCCACAATACAAATCTATGAAAAAAAGATCTTATTTGCTTAAGATAAGCATGCTTAAGATGCTTAAGATCTTATCTAATATTGCGGGAGTTATGAGCGTTTACAGGTAGATAAATCGGTCCACATACCTGACGTAAAACTTTAAACGCGGTTTTTTTCGCCATGAATTTTTCAGAATCGGTGACCAAAATATCTCAAAAACAACTGAACCGATCTGCTTCAAATTTCACATACATTGTTTGTATATCAAAGGGCGGTCCTTAATCGAAGGATTTTTTTTCAATGCATCCTTTTTTACATCGAAGAAAGTAGAGTGTTTTTTGCACTGAAATTTCGAAGTGCACTCTCGATCGGCGACCATTTTTTCAAGAATCATTATTTTATTGAATCCTTCGATTAAAGACTTAGATAATACGGTAGAAAAAATTGAATTCATTTGGTGTTTTGATTTTAGATGATTTGTTCCCGAGCAGGAGTGTTCACCGCGAAGGACCTTTCTTGCACAAGGGGTCTGTGCAATTTACTGTATCTCCGTCGTTTATAAATATTTCCCAATAAAAAAATTGTCAAAGATACTTGAAATGATACCCTTTACTGTGAAAAAAGTTGAAAACCTGCACCCATTTACAAAAAAAATTGACGAAAACACCTCTTTTTGCGATTGCGAACTAGGTGTAACTCGGTAAGCAGTGCTGTGCATGGCAATACTCGGAGCGGTGACCGCTCAGCCGTGCTCCGGCTGGCGCATTAAGGGGTTACCCCCACTTGCGATTTTGAAAAAAATCGATTTTTTTTTATTGCATTTTTTTGAAGTATAAGTATCTGAGAATATGTTCTGAAAATTTCAAGTCGATCCGAACAAAATTGACTGAGGTATGAGCGTTGAAAGAGAAGAATGCGCTGTGTAAACGATCGGAAATTGAAACTTTGAACGCGTTTTTCTCAAAATGGCATTTCTGAAGTCGGTGACCAAAATTACTCGAACACTAATGAACCGATCTTCTTGAAATTTTGCAGGCTTATTTAATACATAAAAATGTAGTCTTTAATCGTTCGATTTTTTTTTCGAAAAAATGGCCGTTGTATAGCCAAAAAACGGCCGTTTTTTTTCGTTAAAATCGAACCATTAACTTTGACTGTCCGCCATTTTGTGAAAAATGAATATTTTTTAAAATCCTTCGATTAAAGACTAGTTTATACTTATATTTGACTAAATCCATCCGCATTTTTTTTCAGATGATCCACTTCGCCGCAATGTTGGTCACCGCAAACCGTGTATATAAAAACATTATTTCATTGACGGCCATTTGCCACTAAACAATGTAATATTTTTCAATAAAAAAATTACTGAAAGTTCTTCAAGATGTGTTCTTTAAGATGGTATATTGATCGATTAAAAAAGTTTTGTAGTTTTCTTTAAAAAAATTCATGAAAAAGGCCTTTTTTTGCGCTACAAGTGGGGGTAACGCCTTAACCAGTGTGCAGAAGGCCGATACTCCTGAGACGTTGGGTGGAAATACTTGAGTGAAACGTTTGTGCACCAGTGAATCAGAAGAATAGGTTTAATTGAGAATACGTAAAAACGCGCAATACCCTTTAGAACGCAGGAAAAAAATATAAATTATAAATTATAAATTATAAATTATAAATTATAAATTATAAATTATAAATTATATATTATAAATTATAAATTATAAATTATAAATTATAAATTATAAAAGAAAAATGAAAAATTAAAACTAAAATTAATATGAGATATGGTCATTTTAACTAACTCAATTAAGGGGTAAGGCCACAGTAGAATTTAAAAAAAAATCGATTTTTTTTCTCGATAAAACGGTGCTTTATCATCATAAGAATAAGTTACTATTCGATTTATGGGAAGAAAATGTTTTTTTTCACCGACTTTGAGCGTATAACGTAAGTCCACCTCTGGCACGGCCATAGAGTACCTAAAACTTTAAACGCGTTTTTCTCGAAACAGCTTTTTTCCAATTGGCGTGACAAACAACTTCAACAATTTTCACTTGATTTACTTCAGATTTCAAAGTTATGTTCCTAATTGCATTTCGCAGAGAAGTACGTACGGAATTTCTGATTAATCGAAAACTTTTCATTTTATAAGCAGTTTTATACGACATTTTTCACTGAAAATTCATTCAAATACCTACAACTCAATTCAAATACCTACAACTTTTGAATAAAACAATATTTTTTAAATTCCACCCGTACTTCTCTAGTCATTCTCATGTATATTGACGAGAGTTTTTGTTTTTTGTTCTAGGCAAAAAATTGTTGATGCTAAACGTCACGCCGCGGAGCGCCTAAAAAAAGATAACAAAAGAAAATAATAGTAGTCGGCCATATTGTACATCGAAAAACATATATTTTCTAACAACTTGATATTCATACTAAATAAACGGGTAATTAATTTTATGACTAAATCACTTTTACACACGAAAAAAAATTGTTAAATTCGTACATGATTTTATACCCGTTACTGTGGCCTAACCCCTTAAACATCGAATATGTTTAATATTAATAAAATTTGAACATTTATAAATTAAATAATGTTCATATTACCTATAAAAAAAAAACTTTGTATCGGCGGCATCCATTTGAATCTCCGTGGAAAAAGGAGTGTGTCATCGCGGGCTTAGTCGTTAGCCACGCGGGAGGGGGGGGCGGGGGGATAGCCTCGCGAGAAGATCGAGGGGTGAACGAGGTTCGGTGATAGATCGAACTTTCCGCGCTCCTCTTCGTTAGCGATACGGATCGCGTCTCAGTCTAGGGGGATGTTGGTGGAAATTTTTCCGTCTCTCGCGCGCGGTACTCCGCATAGACGATCCCTTATACTCGCACTTTCTCTCTCTCTCTTTATATAAGGTATATAGGTATATACGTATATACAGCCTGAGTTTTCGTTGGAGAGAGATCTGCATGAAAAATGTTCCGCTAGTTCGGCGGGAGCAGGCGCGGGAGAGAGAGAGAGAGAGAGAGAGAGAGGAGAGAGAGAGAGAGAGAGAGAGAGAGAGAGAGAGAGAGAGAGGAGAGAGAGGAGAGAGAGAGAGAGAGGGGGGGGGGGTTAAGGTGGGCGGAAGGATTTAACCGTCGTCACTCGCGAAACGCTATGATAACGATAATGCGAGACGACAGTCCATTAGGGAGAACTTGCGAATTCCCCGTTACATTATATATGTGTGTTAGATTCTCTCTCTCTCTCTCGTTCTCTCTTTTTATCTGTCGATCTCTCTCTCTCTCTCTCTCGCCCCCTCCCTGTCGCTCTCATATACTTTTGCTAAATCTTTTCCTGCTTCGCGCCACACTGACGACACGTCGACCAACGCGCTTTTACATCCAGCACATAGCCCAGACGGCATTGGTGGCACGACTCTTAATGCATCTTTTACTGCGACCCTCTACCCTCAATTTTCCTTTTTCATTCTTTCTATCTCTTTCTCTCTCTCTCTCTCTCTCTCTCTCTCTCTCTCTTTCTCTCTCTCTCCCTCTCTCACTTTCGTCCTACTGTCATTAAGAGAATGAATATCGGAAACGTACGTGACTTATTGCTGTTCGAAGACTCTCGCGTTCGTCCAACGCCGTGGAGAAATCTTCTCCATGTATTTATATAAGCTCGAGCTCGTGTGGATCTCCGAGCGAGCAGAGTCATCGCGTTTAATTCGTCGGAGGGGAGATTAAGCATTCGACGTTTTTTTTCTTCTTCTTTCCTCCTCTTCCTATCACGGTCAACTGTATGAACACTCCAACACCATTAGATGGTATTTTTTCCGAAATTTCGAGTTTATATCGGAACGCAAACGTAAATTGACAAGGCTAGAGAATAACGAGAGACATTTTGCAGGATACATCTAAAGAGTGCCTTGTGGAATGGAAAAGTTAAAATCAGTGAATATTTACTTACGGTAGTATCGCAATTGTTTTGGGATGCTGGATGATTTTTCTTCTCTTGAGAGAAGCAACGATTTTTTTTTATTAAGAACCCCGTTTTGGCTTATTAGGATTGGCGGTCGTTTTGGCTTATTAGATTGGCGTTAGCCAATCTTATCGCAGATTTTTTGGGCATTGGATAATTTTTTTGGGGATGGTGGGATGATTTTTCTCAAGAACTTCGTTCCGGCTAATTCGAATTGGGTAATTAAGATAAAAATCCTAAATCCTAATGCGGAGTTCAATTATTTTCCTACGAACCTATTGCGATTGTTTTATTGGGATGATGGACGGTTTTTCAGGACCGAAGAATAATTTTCATCGAGAACTTCGTTTTGGCTAATTAGGATTAGCTGATGAAGATGATTATCCTAATTAAATTCTAATAGAATAAAAAATGTATTCTTTGAAAATAATTTTTTTAATTAGGATAATTAGGATAAAAATCTTCATTAGCTAATCCTAATTAACCAAATGAAGTTCTTGATGAAAATTATTCTTGCGTCCTATAAAATCGTCCATCGTTCGAAAACAATTGCAATAGTTTCGTATGAAAATATTAGAATCTCTTATTAAGATTTAGCATTTTTATCCTAATTAGCAAATTCGAATTAGCCGAAAAGAAAAAAAATTGCGATAGTTTCGTAAGAAAATATTATGACTCCTAATTAGAATTTAGGATGTCAAGGTCCTAATTACGGTTGGCTAATTAGGATAAAAATCCTAATTGGAAGAAAGGCCGTTCTTGATAAAAATCATCCCAAAACAATTGCGATAATTTCGTAAGAAAATATCGCCCCATTTTTTTAACTTGATCGATACCGTCATAACAGGGTGTCGATTCTTCATTAAGGGGTTACCTCCACTTGCGATTTTTAAAAAATCGATTTTTTTTATTGCATTTTTTTGAAGTATAAGTATCTGAGAATATGTCCTGAAAATTTCAAGTCGATCCGAACAAAATTGACTGAGATACGAGCGTTGAAAGAGAAGAATTCGTTGTGTAAACGACCGGCTAATTGAAACTTTAAACGCGTTTTTCTCAAAATGGCATTTCTGAAGTCGGTGACCAAGATTACTCGAACACTAATGAACCGATCTTCTTGAAATTACGCAGACTTATTTAATACATAAAAATGTAGTCTTTAATCGTTCGGTTTTTTTTTCGAAAAAATGGCCGTTTTATAGCCAAAAACGGCCGTTTTTTTCGTTAAAATCGAACCATTATCTTTGACTGTCCGCCATTTTGTGAAAAATGAATATTTTTTAAAATCCTTCGATTAAAGACTAGTTTATACTTATATTTGACTAAATCCAACCGCATTTTTTTTCAGATGATCCACTACGCCGCAATGTTGGTCACCGCAAACCGTGTATACAAAAACATTATTTCATTGACGGCCATTTGCCACTAAACAGTGTAATATTTTTCATTAAAAAAATTACTGAAAGTTCTTCAAGATGTGTTCTTTAAGATGGTATATTGATCGATTAAAAAAGTTTTGTAGTTTTCTTTAAAAAAATTCATGAAAAAGGTCTTTTTTTGCGCTACAAGTGGGGGTAACGCCTTAAGTGCGGAGGGATGATTTTTTATCAAGAGCTTCATTTCGGCTAATTGGCTAACAAACCAAAACGAAGTTCTTAATAAAAATTCATTCTAGAATTCATACCCTAATTAGCCAATCCGAATTAGCCTAAAACGAAGTTCGAATAAAAATAATTTCAAAATTCACACCCTGATTAGCCAAAACAAAGTTCTTCATAATAATCATTCCTCCATCCGAAAAAAATCATCCATCGTCACAATGAAGAATCTACCGTAATGAAGAACTTCGTTACGGCTAATTAGGATTTTCAACCCTAATTAGCCAATCCCAATCAGTCAAAACGAAGTTCTTCATAAAAATCATCCCTTATCCATAATGAAGCATCGACGAAGCATGACGTTGTTATTCCGGTGTTTACTTGACGGTACGTCCAACTATTCGCGTCTATGCGCATTTATAAGCGATTCGTGTAGAGCCTCGCGTAAAATCGTTAACTCGCTCGCTATCGTAGTTCGATACGACATAGGCCAGTGCATACGTATACATGTCAAGAGGTATGATAATTTCTCTATTATCGCGGGTAGCCGAATGAATACATACGTAATACGCGAATCGAGGCTGGAGGGGGCATTATTATGAAGCACGCTGAGGGCTGAAGGCGCGGGAGGGTAAAACGATACCTAATTGAATTGGTACATACGTGAGAGAGCGATTCGTAGTAAATTCGGTGAGCCCATACGGCCATGTTACGAACATTGACTAACGATAATACTTTGCGAAGCGAACATCATACCACCGTACATCGTGATTCGTATCTCATTACCATATATCGAATTCGACCATGTACTATATATATATATATATATATATATATATATATATATATATATATATGTACAGGGTGGCTCGTAAAGTGACGTCCAAAATAAAAACGTAGATGCCTCCTATCAATACATATCCAAATCACCCCAATGTACGATGCACGATCTTTTTTTGTTTTCGAGAAAAAATCTCAAGAGCAAACTCGGTATTGTCCCTGATACCGGGGTCGATAATGGAGAATTTGTCAAGATGGTCGAACGCATAAAAGTGAAATTTCAAAGATTTTTTGAATGTGTAGGACAGAAACGTATGGATAAATTTACCATTGTGTATCCAATTACGGAAAACAAGCATCAATGTAATAAAAATAACTGTGACGTTTTGAAATCAACGCTTTTTTGGCTTATACTGAAAAAAAAAATTCTACTGAAAGAAAGTTTCCTTGCAAATGTACAAAACAAAATTAAACGTGTCCCACTTGTTGAAAAAAAACGCTTTTTTGCTTGTGATGAAAAAAATGTTTTTAATTATGATTAAAATAGAAGGGAAAATCTGTCTACGATTAAACTAGCATTAAAAATGGTCGAAATAGTCAAAATTTCATAGTAAATTTGTTGAAAAAAATTTTAAGTGTCAGGCCTTTTGAAATCAACGCTTTTTTACTGATACTAAAAAAGAGATTTTTTTAAATTATGAATAAAATAGAAGGGAAAATATCCCCACGATAAAACTAGTCTTAAAAATAGTTAATATATTTAAAGTTTCCTAGCAATTTTTTTTAAACAAATTAAACGTGCCTTACCTTTTGAAAAAAACGTTTTTTTGCTTGTGGTGAAACAAAAAATGATTTTAAATTATGAAAAAAATATAAGGAAAAGTCTGCCCAAGATCACCCTAGCGTTAAAAGTAGTTAAAAAAGTCAAAGTTTCTTAGCAAATTTTTTGAAAAAAATTAAAAGTGTCCGTCCTTTAGAAATCAACAATTTTTTGCTTTAAGCGGTAAAACCATATGGACGATGAATATCGTCAAATTTTAAATATTTTTTGTCAAAAAGTACACTCAAAAACAAACATTTTGAAAAAAAAACTTGGTTTGGTCCATTTTTTCGCAAAGTTATGGGCATTTGAAATAAAAGACATCGATTTTTTTCGAATTTCGAAAAAAAATCATATCTCGTAAATGTATGGGTGAAAAAATTCGCAAAAAAATCAAGTGAAGTTATTTGAATAGGTACAACAACAGAAAAAAATTTCAGCCACATGAAAAAATATAAGATGCAAAAGTGGTTGAGTTCAGCTGGAATACCTCATATATATATATAGGAAAACTCATGAGGGCGTATTCCAGATTGTTTAATGTGTAAAACAATGTGGAATATACCACTTCGCTTGCTAGCAAATGATACGTATAATACATTTTATTAGCAATGTATCGAAGCCTCCATAGCTACTATGGACACGTCGATTTCAGTATTATCGTCGGATATTCCGTTGACGTATAAACCGATATCACGCAGGTCGACGTTTGTAACGCTCCCAATTTAAGAGCGAGAGAGCGAGAGGGCGAGAGAGAGGGAGAGAGAAGCTCAATGGACAACACATCGTTGCAAATAATTTGGTAACCAATTTTGCATACGCGATAGCGAAGTGAGATTATACGAAACAATGTTTTTCATCCATACGACATATCGTAAACGCGCGTATCATGAATTAAACCCGATCCAATGATAATCTGCAATGGCCGATTTTACGCTTATAACGATAGGTACTCGAGCAATACAATCGTTTTAGAATATGCATTGCTGCTCCAAGGATTTATCGTATTTCGGATAAATAAGTAGATTGATTGCAATGATATACTGATCGTGTTTGTTCCGCAAGTATATTCAGCGCAAACGAATTTATTCGACTGCAACGAGGCTCGTTTCGTTCGAACTTTAGTAAATTTAACTGAACGATTTATGTAGCTGATGCGATCAGAAATTGAAAACTGAATTTTCATGATATTTATAGATTATTGAAATGAAATAAATATGTTGAACGAGCAAGTGCATCTAATGATACAACGTCCATTGAGCTTCAACCTGTTTACGAAAAAGTACCTAAAATGGGGTTACTTTGGGCAGATTTTGGGAGGTTTGGTAGGTAACTTTTTTTAACATCCTTTATTTCAACTTTTTTGCTCCAATAGAACAATCCTTTGGCTGTCGATTGTATAAGAAAGTCAAGCCCCACCAGCCCTCCACAACTTTATATGTATATTTTTTTTTTCAAGTGTCAAAGTAACCCCGAGTGTAGTGTTTCTTTGACAAGGCATTGAAATGCAACTTATGTAAAAAATTACGGGTTACTTTATCATCGTATGGAAAAAAAATTAAATATTTCATGCATTGTACATGGAATTAAATGAAAATCAACGATTTATTACAATCATCTTACAGTCATCTTACAATCATATTACAGTCATCTTTATTAAGGGGGGGGGGGGTGAGGTTAATTCTCTAGAAAAAAGCATATTTACGATAGATTTTTTTGAGGATACAGTTAATATATATTCATTTATGTAATTAGTAAATAATAAAAGGACATTTGAAGAATATTCTGTCAAATTTTAATTAATAATTATCCATAAATGAGCTATTGACACCAAATCTTCGCAGACACCTAAAAAAAAGTTACATTGCGGTAAACCGCATATCTTATTACTGGATCATCTGAAATAAAAAAAAACCAAAGAGATTTCATTAGTTGATAAGTTGCTAAAAGTAACGTTGTTGGTTTTTTAAAATTGATTATCTTAATTTTTGGTTACACTTAGAAGTCAAAATACCGATTTTTCATTTAAAAAATCGGAAATTTTGTTATTGCAAAATAAATTTAAATTATAAAAAATTAAATAACTCGAAAGTGTTACCCCGTAATTTATGTGTAGAAAGAGTGTGTAAACTTTTAAAAGGATCGGTCCGGTAGATTTTGAGCTGGAGAGTTCTCCGACTTTGAAAATGCTGTGTGAGAAAAACGCGTTTAAAATTTTTAAAGATTTCTACACTTGGATATAAAAAATTAAACATCAATACACGAGTGTTTTTTTTTTCATACACTCACACAGGATCAGCGATGCCAGGCCCATAAAGTATTCATATGACAAAATTTAAAAAAACGACAGAAAAATACCGTACCCCTTCCCCCTTAAGGAAACATTTGACGAAGAAAAATCAAGTAAGTAGGGTACTTAGGCACTTAATCAGTATTATAATTATCATTGAGATCAAAATCAACTTGAGTAACATTACAATCAACTTTAGCAACATCATAATAAACTTAGTCACGCAGGCTCGCTGAGCACAAATTTAAACCGTACTTTGGCGCTCCCTTAAGGGGCTATACCAGTGTGACACTTTGAAAAAATCGATTTTTCTTTTTGCCTTTTTCGACAGTTTATACTTTCAAGAACACCATTATCATTTATATCAATATCATTTTATCTTGCAAAAATCGATAGTTAAATTTTTAAACGCGTTTTTCTCGAAATGAGATTTTTCAAATTTGCTCACATTGTAACTCAAAGAGAAATTATCCGATTGACTTGAAATTTGAACTGAGTACTCTTGAATATATTTACTCTACAATGACGTAGGACATTTTTGATTGGATAAAAATGGACGATTTGGCATTGAAACAAACGAACATTTTATAGGCAAGAAAACAGACTTTTTTTCATAACTGCGCCATTTTGTTAGATTTTGATATTTCTCGAAAATCCTACGTCATTGTACAGGAAATACCTTCCAGTTTGACGACATTTTTTCCTTTTTCGGTTTCAGCTACTCAATCGGCCGGAATCATGTCAGCAGTGGAGGAACTTTTTTTTTTGGCGCCTCCGAAGGCAGCGCGTAAGTCGCTTGGATCTCAATATTTTTCTATGAAAAAATTATGTAATATAGGTCAAATATAGCCAAATATATTCTTAATTTTCCGAAATATTTAATTCAGTACTTTTCTTCCAAAAAATTCCCGAAAATCACCCAAATCTTCAGCGCTCACACTGGTATAGCCCTTTAACGTAGCCATGAAAACTATCGAATTTACCCTTAATGTCGATTTTACCCCGTTTTACGGTAACGATTCAAAAAATGTCGAGAACTCAGTCGCAACACGAACTTTACACAAATATCTAGAAACAAAATCACTAATAATTGAATAAATATATTATTTTCATAAAAATATTTGATGCATTCCACGTCACTTCAGCCAGTAAAACAAAACAAAAATCCACAAATAATTTTGGAAAATCGAGTTACTTTATTGAAAAATATTCACCGAGTGTCGAAATTTTTTAGAAATTTCTGCCGTTTTTTCTCGTTGATTACCATTTTTCAAAACATTTTCATATTCAAATGGCTGTATCTTCGGCAGGATTCGACGTATTTACATTCGCAAAAAAAACGAAAATGTGCGTCTTTTTCTAGCCTTCCAGAAAAAAATGAATGTAGATTTTATTGAGCAAGTCGAACGTCCGTTTCAGTGCAAAATAGGCAAAAATATTTTTTTTCTCAAGGAAAGGCGCACGTCATTTTATTTTTTTAAATTTCCCCGAATTGTGAATACGAAAAACGTATTTTTGGTATTTTTTATATTATAGGATAATAAAGTAACTCGATTTTTCAAAATTATTTGCCGATTTTTTTTACTGGCTGAAGTGACGTGGAATGCCTCACATATTATTTAAAAAATGGCGAAAATAAATAAAAGAAACAATGGAAAGCATACGTAAGGGGGCAATCTGACAAGCCCTATGGAATGGAAACACAAGGAAGCTCGAAAGAAAAATAGAGTCACAAAAATCAAAATTGAACGAGAAATTCAACACTACATTATTTATCATTGCAAACATACAGTCCCCGTTAGAAAAGTAACACATAAAAATATCACTCGCATTCTCATTTATTAAAAATCTATCAAATATTTTACATACACCCCTTGTTCTATAGCCACGTGCAATATCCATAAAAATTCAATGTACAAGGATTTCCAATCACAAATACCCGTTGATTCAAACAAACTCGATATGATTTTCATCGATAATGCCCACACAACGTACAATTGAGAAAAACCATTACGAATGAAGTCGTGATTGTGAAAGAAAATAAAAATGGATATTCGGCGCGACGAAAGGAGAGGCGTCGAAATGACGAAGCGAAGAAGTCAGCGAGAGGGAGGAAGAAAAAATCGAGTCAGAATAAACTGCAGCGGTAAAAGCAAGCATCGAGAAGTCAGCAGGATCGCGGCAGCTGTATGTTCGTGACCATTGTGAGTGTCACGTATTAGGTCTCTGAACGAGATGGTGCGTTAAAGCAACACACCGTTAACTCTCGAGCTAGTAGCAATGTCCCTTTTTTCGGGTATAATATTGGTATTTGTAATATATATATATACATACATACATACATACATACATACATATATATATATATATGTGTATATATATATATATATATATGTATGTATGTATGTATGTATGTATGTATATATACACGGGTGCACACAGTACGCAGTGTACGAGCACGAAAAGTTAGTCGCACCCCACAGCCTTACGATTTCGGTGTATACTTTTGGTATATATACTACTGTAATGTTTGCTCTGGTATTGACTTCGCAATGAGAGACGAGGCGAATGAGAGTAAATATGACATGTCGAGATGAGGGGATTTCCCAATGTATATTCATAGATATACATACGAGATAAATATATGTGTGTGTGTATGCGTGTGAGAGCATTATGCTCAAATAACCCTAAACGGCTTAGCTGCGATTGTCATGACGTATGCGATTATGCTCGTACACATTCGTCCATGACTTTTCCAGTTGACTTTTGTCACTTTTTCTAGGTGTATTTTTTTTCACCCCCTTTCATGTTGGGAACTCCAAGCTATGTGCTTTTTGTTCGCCAACCAATCGGCGGTTTTGTCGTTTTTTACAACGTAACACGTTTGAACGTAAAACCTGATTGAATATTCGTACAATAATGTTTTCAAATAAGTTTCCAATGACGACGAATTTCTAAATTTGTTTGCACGAACATGTGAATTGACATTTGAATAAATTTGGAAATTCATCGTCGTTGGATACTTATTTTTGAAAAATCATGTAGGAAAATTACGCGCGATTACCAAGTCTAGGAAGTTTTGATGTTTGGGGAAGTGACGAAGGCGATGCTTTCGTTTGGGGTTGTTTGGGTTAGTTGGAGGGCTGTAAATTGTAAAGACGAGTGCTGAGGAATTGGC
This sequence comes from Ophion obscuratus, assembly GCA_964007375.1. Lineage (NCBI taxonomy): Eukaryota > Metazoa > Arthropoda > Insecta > Hymenoptera > Ichneumonidae > Ophion > Ophion obscuratus. The sequence continues at coordinate 5,099,566 of OZ023313.1, forward strand.
GGAAATTTCGGAATATCAAAAATCAAGAATGGTTAAGAATTGACAAAAAAAAAGTGGCTAAGAATAAATCGTAAAGAAGAAGGGAGGGCGATAAATTATCGAGAATTCTAGCGGTTGAAATTTGAAAATAACATTCTTCTACACTTCTTATTTTTATTAGTATCCAAAATCATATTTGTCAGATTTAGATTGTCGATCGTTAAATGAGAATCCAAAAAAGTGTTTTTGGTTTTCGTAGCGCAAATCTGCCGAAGGAAATTTGGGGGAATAAAAGAGAAAAATCATTTTCATTGCATTGCTCTACGATGCAAACTTGAACGTCACAAAAATTTACGTCTCAAAAATTTACGTCTCTCAGAAGACCGTAAGGTCGTTCAGAAACAAGTTTTTTTTTGCTCACGTTGTGAAACATTGCATTTTCCTTTTCTTACCCCACGAAGAATCATAATTGACACGTAAGCAAACACGAGAATCGATAAGCGAAGCTAAAAAATGAGATCCGCCAGGATGGGGGAGGGGGTGAAAAAAAACTTTCGGGCAACATAAGGAGCTTATTATATTAGTTTGCCTTTGTATAATGAATTGATAGCTATATGTTTACCGACGTGCAATAACTGAGGACCGCGTACCAGCGCCAGATGGCAAAGAACATTCTCTGTTACTCTCTCTCTCTCTCTCTCTCTCTCTCTCTCTCTCTCTCTCTCTCTCTCTCTCTCTCTCTCTCTCTCTCTCTCTCTCTGTCTCTCTATCTCTCTCACACACGATACCGAGCTGCTGCTCTAGCTGATGCTTGATCCTTGAGCTGTGTGTGGAAAGGAGATAGAGAGAAGGAGAGACAGAGAGAGAGAGAGGGATATGAGGGAGGGAGGGAGAAAGCGAACCAGGCAGCTCCGATATTACGACTCAATCACTCCCCATCGATCACCACATATATTACATTATTACTCGACGGTCTCCACGGTTATTACACGAGCCAACTTTAGTGGTATGCGTTGCACCCTCATCGTCTGTACATCCATACCCTCAATGTACATACTTTCACACGAAGTTGGCTGATTTGGAGTTGGGCATATTTTTTCTACGGTGCTCCAGTAGGCATGGTTGCTAAAAGAACCAAAAAGCAAGACACCACATTAAAAGTCTCTGCTCCATCTGCCTTGGCCACAAGCTGATTGCATGTCTTCAAACTGAAATTTTCCGTATGTTCAATGGCATCGATATTTGACTCTCCTCTCCTCGGCACGTTCAATGGCAACGATATTTGGCTTTCCTCTCGGGTGTGGAATGCCCCAAGCACCTATACGTATCATGGACGTAGAAGAGGGTATTTTTTTTCGCAAAAAAGCAGCCATTGGCGAGCAAGTGTTTGATCCCCTAGACATTTTATAGATCTGCGACCTTCGACGTATGGCACTGGTGGCACAAATCACCGTCTCCGTCAGAGCCCTTTTTTGGATCTCGCTTCAAGCCCTGCCTCTCGTAAAGTTGCGCAATAAACGTACGCGGTTGCAAAATTCGTCACACGTTGTCCAACGGTCACTTGGTCGGGGACCACCAGCCAGAGGGGCGAACGTACAAGAGAAAAGGAACAAAATCAAAGTCTTTGGTGGCTGTGTGATATTTTTAAGATGTGGCAAGTTGCGGGGGTAAACTGGACAGCGATCTCAATCCTGGATTGCTGCAGCCTTGTAGGATAGAATCAATAGCGAATCTACGTTCCCCATTCCAGCATTCCTTTTTTCAGCAAGGATTGTGGAAAATCTTGGACAAGCCATCAAGCCAGGTGTGCACTATTTCAGTAGGTGGGATTGTTACCCGCTGTGCTCGGATCTATGGCGCGTTAGGCTCACTCGCTCAGAGCCTAATCGTTCTCCACGCTCAGCCTCCGACTCAGCATTCGTCGCTACACTTGTCATCAGCCCAAACGTCTTCATAGTCATTTTTCAAGAAAATGCGATCATTTTTGCGTTAAGATCATTTCACTGAGTGTCCTGTAGCCAAAACGTACGATTTGTTAAAAAAATATAAGGACCCGTCCTCAAAGCCTCCAGATCTGTCGACAGCCGACATTCCATGGATACACTGGCTCCAAAATATCCTTACCTCATACATATCTATATACCACGAGGATTAGGATTAATAAATCGTGCCAGATGTAACTCTAACGAGAACGAATCACGCGACAACAAATGATCGCAATTCCTCGCATCACTTCCCTCTTCGCTGCTCTCGCGCGTCTCTCTGGCTCACCCTCGAGGATTATATAACACTGGGAACGAATGTACGAATGCGAAAGAAACAAATGGACGCTTCTCCGTATCATTTTTTATGATAATTTTTATGAATATTTATTTTCCAAGATTTGCACGATTATACGTGTCCAAAGGATCGCATCCTCGTTGACGACTCCGGTCAAATTTTTCACCGAAGACACCGTGCTAGTTTGCAAATAAAAATGAACAATCGTACAAGCACAGTCAGCTTGACTATCAACCTGAGGGTTTCGTGCTCGCGACTTTCGATGTAAAATTCGATAACATTGCCGTGCGGTAACAAAGATTTTTACTCGAAAGTTGCTCGGCGGAGGGGGATTCCCCATAGATCGTAGGATAAAAATATGATAAGAAAAATGTGAGGCACTCAGACTCTGTGGGTTATCAATGTCCGTCCGATTTCAATGCATATACATATATGTAAATATATTTGTCCACGGGGGTGTCGGTTGGTCGTATGGGTCCTTGTGGTGAGATAGGGGGGGGAGAGAGAGAGGGAGAGAGAGAGAGAGAGAGAGAGAGAGAGAGAGAGAGAGAGAGAGACCCCAGGTGGCGCAGATCCCCGCTAACAGTATCAGTTTTCTCCCTGTAAACATGTCTTATCCCTTCCCACAAAAGCTCCGATCTCGAGAACGCAGCGAGATTCCTAACTCTCTATACCTATCTCACTCTTTCCCACCCTCCCGCTCTCTAAAGCTTTTTCCGGACGCGGAGTATAGGGCAGCTATAGTGAGTACTATACCGCTGCTAGTAGGATACTTTTGTTATTCAGAATCTCGTGTGATTGCCGCGATTTGTCTTGGCGGGCGTGCTCCTCCAGAGGAGGGGGAGGGGGGGCTTTTCGTCGGGGGAGGGTTAAAAGCTCTCTCGCATCCCCCGACGCCCAGGACGGCGGTGGCGACGGGTAGAGAAAAGCAACCTCCGGATTTCCACCAATGGAAAGAAGGGACGAGAGAGAACGAGAGAGATGGGGACAGTTAGTGAGAGAGAGAGAGAGAGAGAGAGAGAGAGAGAGAGAGAGAGAGAGAGAGAGGGAGGGAGAGAGAGAGAGCGAAAATATATCTCATGGCCGTTAGAGGGAGAATTTTCTTGCTTGAATATATAAGATTATGACAAAGCTAGGCGCATTTTTATTTCTCGCTACTTTTACATTCTTTCGTCTCCGTTTTCCGAGTTGATTTCCCGGCGTTTTTTTTTTGCTCGCCTCCCTTTCTTCTACCGCTCGTCTGATTCTTACTCCCTTTGATTTCTCGATATTCCACATTTTTATCGCGATTTTCATGACTCGCTCTCGAAGACGATCTTGGGGCTCTCGTAATCGACTCTTGCTCAGAATCTTTTTTTTTTTTTTTTTTTTATCACTTTATATACGCGGCTCTGTGCTAATCCGGAAGCGAAAGTGCCGGAGTTAATCATATGAAAATACTGTCCGAAAAATCGAGGGTGCTTTGCAATAACTTTAGCGGATTTTCAGTGAATGAAAATATCGGCGTTTGATAAAATAAGGGTTTAAGGGAGGAGACCATTGTGACAGGGCGAAAAAAGTCGTTTTTTTTGTTTAATCGATTTTTTATTTGGGATGTGGAAAAAAGGTATGTTATTGAGCATACAATGAACTGATTGCGTGTGAACTTGAAAATAAAATTAAAATCTTTATTGGGGTGTAATAGAGTCTCTGTCAAATGTGGTCCAACGGCCGGATCGATAACGTGACCATGGTTGGTCTGAAAAATAAAAATAAAAAAGTTTTATCATCTATATAAACGTAGTGCTCGTTGTACGGAGGCGTTTTTTTTTTCGAAAACGTATTTTTTGACAAAATCGGGGATGTCGAGGGGTCTTCTCACTTTAGACGCTAAAAAAGGCTATCTTCATGAATTTTTTTGATGGTTTGATATTATAGATATTGATATAAAAGTTGTTACACTTCATAAATACACTTTCGAAATACATTAATTGATTTTTAAATGTATTTATGTAACCCATACAAATTACAAACCGTTTTTTGTCGAAACAACGTTTTTCGACGCTTTTCGAATTTCAACCACATATTCTTTACAACTATAGCTATCAAAATTTTGATATTCACTTTTTTTTGTTCCCAAAAACGGTAAAAAACACGTTTTTTTGTTTTTTCGAAAAATGTCCGCCATTTTGTTATTTTTGCATATATAGAAAATCGTATGATATGCGCTATAGTCATTAACATACTGAATCTGAAACCGTTTGATTGTTTTGTTTCGGATGATCCATCTCCGAGATTTTATCAACAGCGCAGACCTACAATTTTTTAAGACATTTTTTCAACTACCATTTTCTTCTATCAATAATGACTTGAATAAATAAATAAAAAAATGTAATGCATTTTGATAGTGTATTTATTAAGTGTAACAACTTTTATATCAATACTTATAATACAAGCCTATCAAAAAATTCATGAAAATAGCCTTTTTTAGCGTCTAAAGTGAGAAGACCCCTTAAAAGAATGTGTAATTTTGGCTAAATTTTTATGCATAATCAGGGGTTTAAAAGAATACTGAATTTGGAAACAAACCGGCCACGTACAACGACAGCTACGGCAATTGGGGAGATTTTGTTTTTTTTTTCACATTGAAAATCGGATTTTCATATTTTGAGGTATGATCCTGGTCAGGTTGAGAAAAGTCGTTTCGAGAAAAACGGAATTGGAAGTTTTAGTATACGTAAATCGTTACGTTAACTTCCCTACCTGAATCGTCTGTAAGTTGGTCAATTTTTAATATTTTAACTTAAATATTTGTTCACGTATTCTCCAACCTGTATACTTCGAGAAAATGCCAAAAAATCGTTTTTTTACCCGTCACAGTCTCCCCTCTTAAATAAAATCGATCATTGATAGAGTTAATAAATTAATTAATTTATTAACTCTATTTTATTCTAATTTATCTAGAGAGAGAGTTAATAAATTAACTCTCTCTATTTTATTAACTTATTATTTTATTAACTTTATTAACTTATTAATTTATTAACTCTATTTTAATCTAATTTATCTAGAGAGAGAGTTAATAAATTAACTCTCTCTCTCTCTCTCTCTGCATTCTTTACCGGCGGATGTTATCTCTCCACCGTCTCTACCGATATTTAAAACTAGATTTTTCAATTATTTTTCAATGTCTGAGTGACTCCTGGCCTGTTAGTAGTTAATAGCGAGTAGTTAGCAATGAAGGGTTAGTAATTAAGCAGCAAACTTGCACGAAGAGTGTAACTTTTGTCATTTTCATTTTTTTTTGTATTTTTATTTTATTTTCCGGCCAGATCCTTCCGAGAGAGGAATATATTTGAAGCAACCACTGTCATTTGTATTTGTATTTGTATTTTTATTTACTGTATGTAATTATTGTCATTTTTATTTTTTGTTAATATCCTTCTGAGAGAGGAATATGTTCAAACCAAAATTGTAAAGAAATGTATTCAAAATTTGCCTCAAAGTATATGTTATACTAAGGCATAATAAAATCTATCTATCTATCTATCTATCTCTCTGTTGTTTCTTTTTATTCAGATAAATTAAAAAATTAGTGACCACCGTGAATTTGTGATCTCGTTCATTCATTAAGTCAACCAGCCATTCATTTCGCAAGGATCCAAAGAGCGTCCTCATTTTCTACAAGTTAAAGTCACACCTATGTATAAAATACCCTACGTATAACGTGCGGTTTGAGGTACACGGGCACAGGGTAAACTGGGACAGGTGTGCCACACCCCCGAAGGAAAATCTTCCTTTGTCGGCGGTGCATTCCGTATCGCCCGTAGCGCGTAGTAATGCATATATATATATATATATATATATATATATATATATAACAGCATACAATAGTAGAATCTTGTTCATTCATAAATCCCTTCTACTACGGATTCATTCATGAAATCCTCACAGTCCTCATGAGAGCTCTCGTAATCTCGAATTTGAGAATTTCTTTCTTATTTTATGAGAAACTTGGCGAGACCAAAAATCTGCTATATACAGGGTGTCCCTCTTATCCCTGCCACCCGAAATAACTCGGTAATTATCACCGTCACAAAAAAATGTTCCAGACAAAAGTTGTACGGTGTGAAGGGGGCCATCAAATGCGACCAATTTCTTTTATTTCGCACAGTGAAGGTCACCTTCACTTTTTTAAATGGATTGATACATTTTTTTTCAACCTTCTTGTGGGTCACCTCAAGCCGCATAAAAAACATTAGGGTTTCAAAGTCGTTCAAGGTGATTCAAGGTCAGTATCGATTATACAAATATAAATATCTCGGATCACTACTACATATTTGCTAGTGATTCGACATATTTAGATTTGTATTTCATTTCTATAGGTCACCTTGAATGACCTTGAACGACTTAGATCCCCTAATGTTTTTTATGCGGTTTGAGGTGGTCCACAAGATGGTCGAAAAAAATGTACCATTTCATTTTAAAAAGTGGAGGTGACCGAAATTAAAAAAAATTGGTCGCATTTGATGGTCCCCTCCACACCGTACAACTTTTGTCTGGAACTTTTTTTTTGTGACGTCGTTAATTACCGCGGTATTTTGGGTGGCAGAGCTGAAATGGACACCCTGTATACGAAGTTTCTACACATACATTTGTCTTGGGTTTGTTTGGGTTTACATACGCAGCAGAAACCTGGATTTCCAACAGCTGAGAGGTCGTTCTATTCAAGGGTACATTAGTATTAATATATATATATATATATATATATATATATATATATATATATAGGGTAGGGCTGAGGCTCATATGTATTTCGTCTGTTATCACCAGGTACAACAGGTTACCGGTATGGAGAATATGAGGCACTGTATATTGCACGCACGTTGCCACGGTGCGTATGCGGTAGCTTCCTCGTTATAATTACGATTATTATTACAATACCTATCCACAGAGAAATATATATATATATATATATATATATATATATATATATATATACACCCAATATTATTCCATGTCCATAGGTACCTGGCATTTTCGTAATAAAAATGCATTCTCATCATATGTACGAGAAGCCGCATTTTTCACGATCAATTATACTTTCGCAATGTAATCACAGGCCAAGAGCGAAATGTCAATGTCGTCGTGAGTGGCCCTCCGTCGTAATACTTTGAGTTGAGCTTTGGTGCAATAAGAAAATGCAGAGAGTCACCATGGATACATGTATATTGGTGGCGAACGCGATATAAAATCGATATCAGGCGATTCTGGATTTTCATCGTCACTCAAGCACGGGAGAACGATTTGCGCAATGAGAGAGGGAGGAAGATGGAGAGTGTGTTTGCAATATAATGGGAAAAAAGTAGCTTCTGTCTCACTTATGGATCTGGCTCTGGGTGCCATTCTGTGACGATCCTATACACAGGGTGTCCTGTTACGAATGGATAATCCTGCAACTGTCGAAAGGTCAGATCATGTTCTACTGTATGCTGGAATTTCGGTTTTGTAAAAGTTCCACGGTTTTCGAGATTTTGGGGTTTGTGTTATTTTTTGGAAAAAAATCATCTGCTTTTGCTTTTTCGCGTGCCATTTCGGGTAAGGCAATTTCCGATTCCCTTTCGATCGAGCTGAAATTTTGCACAAACCTTTGTTTTAATGTTTTAAGACACCCCCTGGAGGAATTTTTGGCGACGCGCAATAGTTTTTGGGTTTGGGTTTTTTTTTGGGTATTTTTGTTTAGACAAACGGCGAGCGCGATAACATATATAGGTGTGAACAGAGATATATATATATATATATATATATATATATAGTTGACGCGCGTTGAAAAAATTTTGAAGATTCAATATTTCGAAAACTTTTGCGAGTCGCCAAAAATCCCTTTAGGGGCTGTCTTGAAGTATTAAAAGGAAGGTTTGTGCAAAATTTCAGCTTGATCGGAGGTGAGAAGTTTTCGGAATCTTATCCGTCATTTCTACAAATGATATGAATAGACAATAACTAAGCAACTTTTAAATTGGCACGATATGTGTAGTACATTTTCTTTACTCCGCAGGTTATCAAGGTTAGATGTTCGAATTGGTTTGTATGAAAATTTCGCATAAGATCTTTTTTTCATAAAACTTCCTTAAGGGGTTAGGCCACAGTAACGGGTATAAAATCATATGCAAATTTAACATTTTTTTTCGTATGAAAAAATAATTCAATCATAAAATTAATTACACACGTATTTAGTATGAATATCAAGCTGTTAGAATTTTTTTTTCAATGTAATAAATGGCCGACTACTCGAAACTTCTCGAAACAGCTTTTTTTCCAATTGACGTGACAAATAATTTCAACAATTTTCACTCGATTTACTTCAAATGTAAAAGTTATGTTCCCAATTGCATTTGGCAGAGAAGTACGTACGGAATTTCTGATTAATCGAAAACTTTTCATTTTATGAGTAGCCCATGAGCAGTTATAACGAAATTTTTCACTGAAAATTCATTTCTTAAGTTCAAATACCTACACCTTTCGAATAAAACAATATTTTTTAAACTCCGTACGTACTTCTCTAGGTATTCTAATGCAGATTGACGAGAATTTTTGTTTTTTGTTCTAGGTAAAAAATTGTGGATGCTAAATGTCACGCCGCAGAGAGCCTAAAAAACATAACAAAAGACAATATTATAAAATATTATAAAATATTATAAAATAAAATATATAAAAAACATAACAAAAAAAAATATATAAGAGTCGGCCATTTTCTACATCGAAAAAAAAAAATTTCCAACATCTTGATATCCATACTAAATAGATGTGTAATTAATTTTATGAGTGAATCACTACGAAAAAAAATTGTTAAATTCGCACATGATTTTATACCCGTTGCTGTGGCCTAACCCCTTAACATTTGAGGTTAAAAAGAAGATTCTTCAAGATAAAACAAATAACCAAGAGTATTTTTTTTACAACCGGGTAAAAAAAGTTATCATTTGTAGAAATGACATGCGAAAAATCAAAAGCAGATGATTATTATCTCGAAAAACCGTGGGATTTTTACTAAACTGAAATTCCAGCGTATAGTAGCACATGTTCTGACATTTCGACAGTTGCAGAATCATCCCTTCATAACAGGACACCCTATATATATATATATATATATATATATATATATATATATATATATATATATATATATATATATATATAAAGTAACAAGACAACGAACGAATGGGTGGAGCACCCATCGGAATATTAAAATAATCTGTGATTACTTTCATAAATCTGCCTATCTCCACCCTCTCTTTTTCTCTGATATCCTCTCGTCGCTTTTCCATTTCTCTCGCTCTTTCTTTTTCTCTTATACGTACACCCATACACCGACACTTGTATACGTGGCACAAGAGTGTGCTATTTCGCTTTCAGTCCCCTCAAATCCGTTTTCTCTGTCTCTCGCTTAACGCTCTCTCCAATAGCAGCAGCAGCAGCAGCAGCACAGCTCAGTCTCGGGCGTTGAGGCAGTCAGCACAGTCACATCTGTGACTGTACCCCTAATGAGCGCGCTATTTTTCACGAGTATTTTTATCCCGTTTATTGGCCGGCCCGCTTCACGAACTGTCGGCTGGATATTAATCATCCGCGAGAGGGCTCTCTCTCTCTCTCTCTCTCTCTCTCTCTCTCTCTCTCTCTCTGACACGCTCTCATGAGTCCCGGGATTTTATTTCTTCGGAGGATAAAGGCGAGAGCTTGAGGACGCCTCCGCGAGAGGGCTCATGACGTGGACGAGGAGGTGGGGATGAGGGGCGAAGAAGGTTGACAAGGACGTGCGGAGTGGCAAAGGAGGAAAAAGAGGGAGACGGTGGAGAGCGAGCTACGGGAGTTCCTTCTCATTATTGTTATTGAACCGGCTCCCGCGCGTGTGAGACACGTTTAGTACCCGCGAGGAGAATCACACGCATAAGCACAAAAGCTCAATCAATTCAATCGAGAAACGTCAATTCGCCTTGCGAAGATTCGATGATAAAAGAAGGCATGTGAAATTGGAAAAAAACAAGGGTTGTGTTGCCAGCCGACTACCGTGGATTGGGCTTACTTTGATCAATTTTGAAATGAAAGTCGATAAATTTTTTTTTCAAATAATATAGCACAATTTTTTTGTTTTAATGAAACATCAACTTTTATTCGTTTTTGTACCTTTCAAATCACAATTTAAAATATTTAAAAATAAATAAGAAAAAGTAATTAGTCGTGATCAAAGTTATACTCTGCGATTGGGGTTACTTTGATACTCCTTCTTTTCTTAATGGGAATCGAAAGTAACCCGATAAAGGAGAATTTTTCCTAAAGAAGAAAAAAAACGCTCAACGGGATTGAAAGTTACAATGATTTTTATTGTTTTGGGGTTACTTTGATCGAACAAATATTATAACTTTACTTTTCAAAATCAATTTTATTGTTTATCAATAAAGTTGTTTTTGAAAACTTTGTTTGGGTTGCACAAATGCATACAAACATTTTTTAATGTATTTCGAAAGTGTATTTTTTAAGTGTAACCACTTTTATGTCAATAACTATAATATAAACCTATCAAAAAATTCATGAAAATAGCCTTTTTAGCGTCTAAAGTGAGAAGACTCCGTAAGGGGTTACCCCCACTTGCGATTTTGAAGAAATCGATTTTTTTAATTGCATTTTTTTGAAGTATAAGTATCTGAGAATATCTCCTGAAAATTTCAAGTCGATCCGACCAAAATTGACTGAGATATGAGCGTTGAAAGAGAAGAATCCGTTGTGTAAACGACCGGAAATTGAAACTTTAAACGCGTTTTTCTCAAAATGGAATTTCTGAAGTCGGTGACCAATATTACTCGAACACTAATGAACCGATCTTCTTGAAATTTTGCAGGCTTATTTAATACATAAAAATGTAGTCTTTAATCGTTCGATTTTTTTTTCGAAAAAAAAATGGCCGTTTTATAGCCAAAAAAACGGCCGTTTTTTTTTCGTTAAAATCGAACCATTAACTTTGACTGTCCGCCATTTTGTGAAAAATGAATATTTTTTAAAATCCTTCGATTAAAGACTAGTTTATACTTATATTTGACTAAGTCCATCCGCATTTTTTTTTCACATGATCCACTTCGCCGCAATGTTGGTCACCGCAAACCGTGTATATAAAAACATTATTTCATTGACGGCCATTTGCCACTAAACAATGTAATATTTTTCAATAAAAAAATCACTGAAAGTTCTTCAAGATGTGTTCTTTAAGATGGTATATTGATCGATTAAAAAAGTTTTGTAGTTTTCTTTAAAAAAAAATCATGAAAAAGGCCTTTTTTGCGCTACAAGTGGGGGTAACGCCTTAAACCCGTTCGTTCGTGCTGCGGCTAAGTGATGACATAAACAGACATTTAGGCTTGCCAACCGCAAATAAAGAAGCTTTCGGTCACGTTCAGGAACTTCGTAAGTTGAATTTAAAAAAAAACGAAATTTTTATCAAAGTAACCCCAATCGACGCTACTTACAAGGAACATCACTTTGGTGTCCTCTGATTTTGTTGAAACTTTTTTATATGGAAGAGTAAAAAAAACTAAGAGACACGTATTTTTTTTTACCGGCGGAAAAACGTTTTTAAGGTGCGAAATGCACCCTCGAAAATAGGGGTGTTTTTCGTTTTTCGTCGATAACGTTATCGTTCTCATCTCCACTGTATAGTCCACAAAAAAATGAACATCGTTGCAATTTGAAATTTCTTAATATCTCGTACCGTTAAAACGTTATCGACGAAAAACGAAAAACATCCCCCTTTTTGAGGGTGCGTTTCACCCCTTAAAACCGTTTTTCCAGCGATAAAAAAAAAATACGTATCTCTTAGTTTTCGATACTCTTCCACATAAAAAAGTTTCAACAAAATCGGAGAACACCAAAGTGATGTTCCCAGTTAGTCGTCCCATGTGCACTTTATTCTTACCCTACGAGCTACGCGCCATTCTAATGTCACACTCTGCCGCTAATGTGACATTTGGCTAGACCTTCCAACATTTTAGGAGCTGTATCGTAAAACCTTACGGAATTTCCATCGGGAAACGTTTCACGATAAACGAGCGATCTGATTGATGGATTCGTATCGGATGATTTTTTCTTTCGACGTGGGAGAAGCAACGTAGGGCTTTACGAGTCAGCAGGATTGTGGGGGAGCGTGATTTTCCGACGTCACGGAAAAAAAAAAAAACATTAATTAAGAATGTGAGAAAGGAGTGTGACTCGTATGGTGAAAGTATCGTTTGGATTTTTACGTGTATACGAGGGCTGTATATGAGGTATCGTTATAAAGTGACTATAAATCGTAGTGACAACCGATTCCATCGACTTCTCATTGCGGTGGTTTCATCATTCAAGACCAGTTATTTGTGTCTATGTATATACGTGTGCGTTTTTTTTCCTCGTCTTATTGAAGACACTTTTATAAGCTGTAACAGTCGTAGTATAGTCCTGACGCATTCTTCCCTCCATCGGGCCTCCATTCTTCTTTCACGTCTCGTGCATCATGGACCTGACGAAATGCGAAGGCAAAAGTATTTCCGGTGGCGAGGGCGCGCGGTTACCTGAGAGACGAAAGCGACTGGGATATTCTCTCGATTGACAAAAGGGATTGAGCTCTCCGGGCCGGTTAAGCCGAGAAGCCACCATCTTCCTCTCTCACGCGGATCGGCCATTCAGTGAGCGTTTCAAAGCCTTCCAACACAACACTGACCCACCGAGGAACTTGCTTGAACGTACCAAATAAGTATTTGACTCGGATACGAAAAGTCAAAAAGTCTCGGCTTTCGACCCGCTTGACACGCATTCCTTTTTGTCCTGTTGTTGTTATTGTTGTTTGGGATCGGACTATCGCAGGAATATGCCGATAAATAGCCTTGCGATAACAAACGGTCTATTTGACCGAAAAATCAAACGAAAAAAGATCTTTTGCTTTTGTCGTGACAAGTTTTTCTTCGCAATATTTTGTCGCGGTTAATGCGGATACGGAAAAAAGAATACGACGATTGGGGATTTGTCTCTGGTCTTGGTACGGCCCAGTAAAAGTACCTTAAGGCGTTACCCCCACTTGTAGCGCAAAAAAAGGCCTTTTTCATGAATTTTTTTAAAGAAAACTACAAAACTTTTTTAATCGATCGATGTACCATCTTAAAGAACACATCTTGAAGAACTTTCGGTAATTTTTTTATTGAAAAATATTACATTGTTCAGTGGCAAATGGCCGTCAATGAAATAATGTTTTTATATACACGGTTTGCGGTGACGAACATTGCGGCGAAGTGGATCATCTGAAAAATAAAATGCGGGTGGATTTAGTCAAATATAAGTATAAACTAGTCTTTGATCGAAGGATTTTAAAAAATATTCATTTTTCACAAAATGGCGGACAGTCAAAGTTAATGGTTCGATTTTAACGAAAAAACGGCCGTTTTTTGGCTATAAAACGGCCATTTTTTTTCGAAAAAAAAATCGAAGGATTAAAGACTACATTTTTATGTATTAAATAAGCCTGCAAAATTTCAAGAAGATCGGTTCATTAGTGTCCGAGTAATTTTGGTCACCGACTTCAGAAATGCCATTTTGAGAAGAACGCGTTTAAAGTTTAAATTTCCGGTCGTTTACACAACGGATTCTTCTCTTTCAACGCTCATATCTCAGTCAATTTTGTTCGGATCGACTTGAAGTTTTCAGGACATATTCTCAGTTACTTATACTTCAAAAAAATGCAATAAAAAAATCGATTTTTTAAAAATCGCAACTGGGTGTAACCCCTTAAGGGGGGAGGGAATCCCTTTAGATTTTACAGGTGGTCATTTTTTTAAAGGCGATAAAATATTCGCATCATTTTAAAATGTTCACATTATTTTTTTTTATAACTTTCAAGTGATGAAAAAATATTTTTTAACCAAAACAAAATGGCGGCGTTATATGGTGTACCTTTGGGCGTCTTTTGAAAAATTGCTCATGTTATAGCTCAAAAAGTTATCGATCGATCTGGCTGAAATTTTGGGAGTTTTCTCACTGTAACATTATTGGAAGGATATACCTAAAGTTTTAAGGTTATCGCTTAAATAAATTACTTTTTTGGGGTTAAAATTGTCGAGAAAATGGTCAAAAGTATGAAAATTTTATTAGTCTGTGAAGCCTACTTAATTTTTGGCTTTGTACTTTTTTTAAAATATTTTTATAAATATATTCTTCCAATAATGTTATAGTGAGAAACCGCTCAAAATTTTAGCCAGATCGATCAATAACTTTTTGAGCTATAACATGAGCAGTTTTTTAAAGGATGCCTTAAGGAACTTTGTAACGCCACCATTTTGGTTTGAAAACCCTGAATCTCTCATTGAATCGACACACGCACGAGATGTAAGATCGGGATCAAAGTTCGATTGGCCCTTTCATCTTCGTATCTACTTTTAACACGAGCATACAGTCTCGCTCACACTCACGAATTTGTCACGTGTATTTTCGTACGCGATTCCCCCCGTAGGAACACACCGCCACGCTGTGCCACCCTCTCCGCTGCATACGATATTATTATTTTAACCGTAGATAAACACACGGTGGGCACTGATACACGAGAAAAATTCACCATCTCCCGTAGCACTGTGACTGCAACGTTTGCGCGCCGTGAGGGGCACCTGTGGAACTTGTCGCCCTACGAAAAAAAAGGGGGAAAAAAAAATTTCAGGAGACACAACCCAGCCGTACGAAGATTCATCTCCGGGGCACGCACATTTTTTGCCCTCTTCCAAACGCGAGGACGCTTCGAAAAAACAACGGACAAAAAATCGAGTGTTGTCAGAGACAACAAGAGACGATCCTGCGACGCGTAAACGTCCATACGGTGGAAGTCTAACGAGACGGATAGCAAACTTATATATGGGTAGTATAGGTACACCTCCTGAGGCAATAAGTGCGGGTCGCTTCGCCTCGATTTCTCATTGTCCAGCCGACATTCTTATCAACCCTCAGGATGACGTCAGCTGTCGAGTAAGTTCATTATTTTCTACAATAATGTGACAAAAAAGTTCGAAAACATTGATTTCCGAAATCTCATTTCCTTTGGTTTTCGACAATCGTTTGGTATAATCTTTTTTTTTCTCGTTCAATTCAGACTGTCCGAAAATTCTTTGCTGATACTTTAGTTTCGAAGCGTTGTAAAATTAACGGGATACATCTATCTGGGTGGATCGAAAAATGCCATTTTTCAAAAATATTTTTATTCGATAGTATTACCTTCTAGCTATATTCTCTGAAAATTTCATTGAAATATTGCGAAAATTGAATGAGCTACAGCGTCCAACAGGCAGCTGGGCGAACGGTAGCAGCACTATACTTCAAACTTTAAGGGGTTTGACCAGTGTGACACTTTAAAAAAATCGATTTTTTTTGCCTTTTTTCACCGTTTTTACTTTTACGAATATGAGATTTGATTTTTATACATTCAAGATTTTTATAATTTCAAGGATTTTGTACTTTTAAGATTTTTATAATTTCAAGATTTTTATACTTTCACGAATATGAAATGTAACACTTGAAAGTGTGACACGTTAAAAAATCGATTTTTTTGCCATTTTTTACAGTTTTTACTTTCAAGAATATGAGATGAGAGTTTTATACTTTCAAGATTTTTATAATTTCAAGATTTTTATACTTTCAAGATTTTTATACTTTCAAGATTTTTATAATTTCAAGATTTTTATAATTTCAAGATTTTTATACTTTCAAGAATATGAAATGAGATTTTTCAAATTTGCCAACATTGTAACTCAAAGAGCAATTATCCGATTGACTTGACATTTGAACTGAGTACTCTTGAATAAATTTACTCTACAAGGACGTAAGATATTCTTGATTGGATGAAAATTGACGATTTGCAATTGAAAAAACGACCATTTTATAGGCAAGAAAATAGACTTTTTTTTTTCATAACTACGCCATTTTTTTATATTTTTATATTTTTCGAAAATCCTACGTTATGGTACAGGAAATACCTTCCAGTTTAACGACATTTATTCCTTCTTCGGTTTCAGCTACTCAATCGGCCGGAATCATGTCAGCAGTGGAGGAACTTTTTTTTTGGCGTCTCCGAAGGTAGCGCATAAGTTGCTTGGATCTCTATATTTTTCCATGAAAAAATGATTTAATATAGGTCAAATATAGCCAAATATATTCTTAATTTTCCGAAACATTTAATTGAGTACTTTTTTTCAAAAAATTCTCGAAAATCACCCAAATTTTCAGCATTCATAGTGGTAGAGCCCCTTAATAGGGCCAGTCTACTTTGGAGCCACGAAAACGGGATTTTTGGACGCTTTTATAAAATATATGAACATAAAAGTTGTTGGGCTTGATAAATAAAGTCTTGAAATACATTTAAAAAAATGTTTAATTCATTTTTATTCATTTTTAAGTACAAAAACTATGATTGAACTCAACGCCTCAAAAATAGGTGGGCTGGGTAGCTCCCTCACAACTCGACAACGGGTTGTCTGAAACAAAAAAATCAAGGTCCATTAGATTCAGTGTGACACCAGCTCCAAAATGACCCTCGGATATAAAGTTCTATCAAAAAATAAAAAAATGGCAGATGAAAAAAGAAAAAAGTAAAAAAACGCGTTTTTTTCGCAGTTTTTCGCACAAAAGAGTAATAATCAACATTTTTAAACCATCGAGGGTCATATTGTTGCGAATCATGTTTACAATATGTGGTTCAAATTTCAAGAGAATCGGTTTATTAGTTTTAGAGATACGATGGAGCCAGATTTTGAAAACGTTGTTTCGAGAAAAACGCGTTTGAAGTCTATACTACGAAAAACTCTCACCTAAACTCATTCGGCAATTTCTGCACCGTACAAAGTGCCTTCTGATTGCTCATCATCGTCGATTTCTTCAAGTCTTGCTTGCTTTCGATTTTTTGAAATTTTCAAAGCGGACTGGCCCCTTAATCGCGTTTTTCTCGAAACACTGTTTTCAAAGTCGGTGGACATGATATCTGGAGAACCACGCAATGGATTGTTTCCAAATTTACAGGAGATACGATGAGAAAAATTTCAAGGTCATTGACGATCTCCCTTTTCAAAAATTGATCTTCATTTTTTTTACAGTTACGTAAAAATGACGTTTTGTGAACTTCTCCCTCAGGATGACGTCAGCTGTCATGTAAGTTAGTTTTTTTTTCCACAATAAAACGATGAAAAAGTACTTTCCGAAAAAAATATTTCTCCAAATCTCATTTCCTTTGATTCGTCGATCATTTGGTATGATCTTTTTTTTCTCGGTCAATTCGCACTTTCCATTCTTTTGCTTATACGTTAGTTTAAACGCCTTGTAAAATGGACGGGCTCCATCTAGCTAGATGTAGAATTTTTGAAAAATGGATTTTTTATTCGATAGTTTCACCTTTCAGCTGTATTCCCTCAAATTATTATGGAAATATTTCTAAAATTAAATGAGCTACAGCTTCTAACAGTCGGCCTGGCGAGCGTCAGCAGCACCATAATTCATACTTCGAACGCGTTTTTATCGAAACACTGTTTTCAAAGTCGGTGGACACGATATCTCGAGAACCACTAGATGGATCATTTCCAAATTTGCAGGAGATACGACGTGAAACATTTTGAGGTAATTGACGATCTTACTTTATTAAAATCGATCTTCATTTTTCAACAGTTACGTGAAAATGGCGGCTTTTTTCATAGATTTCATATGCTCGAGTTTCATTTCGTCGCCACGTTGTTAAAAAAAATGAATAACAAAATCGCCGATCGTCAACGACTCGTATTTATTGTTAACTTGAAAAACCCGTTTGATTTTTAGACTTCCGATAGACCGTTTAAGCTGGAGAGAGTCCACCGCCAAACGTCGCGAAAAAATGTCATCATCTGCCGGCGACCATATTTTTGTTGTTTTTCTGTATTTTTCGGTGATTCTTTTTAAGCGTTATATGTACCTTTTAGTTAATCAAAATGCGTTTCTTTTTCACCAACCGTTTCCCAGAAAGTAAAATTCCAAATTCGGTCATTTTTTTCGGGCCTCAATGCAGATGCCCACACGGAAATAAAATATATGTAAAAATATATTTTTCGATATATTAAAAAAGGATGTAAAATATATTTCAGATATATATTATTCATCTTAGATAAAGATTAGATATATGCAATATATACGGGAAATGCATTAAAAATATATTCGCGATATCAAAGTTTTCGCCGAAAATAGATCTTCAGAATGTATATAAAAATATATACGTTGGATAGGCGGTTACGTATATTCGAACTATATTGAAAATATACTTACAATGTACTCAAATTACCCTCAAAATATACTACACATGTATTTTAACTGTATTCGACTTATAATTGAAATATATTTTAAATGTATTTAAACTACGTCTAAAATATACACGATATATGTTCATACTCCGTTTAAAATATACTTGAAATATGTTCATACTACATTTCAAATATTATTGAAATACATTCAACATGTATTTAAGATATATTTGAAATATATTTAAACTATACTTGAAATATTCTTGAAAATTTTGTTATGACGTTATTTACATCATTGCACCCTTTTACGATATTTTTTTCTTGTCCTTAATTACGATTATGGTATTTGCGGTTCAAATGTATTGATGGTTCAAATTTAAATTATATCAGACGCTTACACGCCGTAAGGTGGTTTCGAACCCGGGACCTCTGAGTGATGAGCCGGGACGTTCCCCACTAAGCAAGTTCTACTTGTTAAATTAACTTTCGTATCGTCTGCATATCGTACAATACACAGAGTTAGTTTATTGAGAAATATGTTGATTTACAAGAGTAACTAACATTATAGGATCAATTACTTAATTGCGTTCGCGTAGAGAGCGATAATCGAATAGAATTACGAGATTACATAACCTTCAATTTTTTTGTCCGATCATTTATTCCGGCTAGTGCGGCTAGGTCTTCGCGAGATACCGACTTGAAGATGTTTTTCATTTGCAACGTCATCTGTTACTCAATTTGCTCAACGAACCATATTTAAGGTAGTACCTCCACAGGAGAGTTGAATTAAGAAATGGTTGAAATTTGACATATATGTTATTTAATACATTATCCAAACATCTGTGCAATTTGAATAAGTTTGACCATCCCAAACCTGAGATATTCACACTTAAAGTTGGCTTGGTTTACACGTAACAAATGCGTTATGATGGGCAAACAGAGCATCATTAATTCTACCGCCAAAACTAAAATTAAGAAATTGATAAAAAACGAGGATAAGCTAGAGTAAGATATCACGAATAATGTGAAAAAAATGAGAATCATTCACCATCTAGTTTCCAAGATATAACCATGAGAAGCCCTCACAATTTTGGTGCAAAGCCTGGCAAAGCTTGGCAAAGCCTGGAAAAAAAAACAATTGGGGCAAAGCCTGGACAGTCCCGGCAAAAAGTTCACTGGCAATAGTAGATCAAAAACACAATATAAAATATATTTTACGGCAATAAATGATATCCATCGTATTATCTACTAGTACGGAGTCAATATTGCGTAGTTTTTAATTTTATTTATTACTAATTAAACCAATTATCAATCTTTTAAACACGAACATGGTATGTAAACTTTTGGTTGAGATTTTCGCAGAGGAACTACCTTAAAATATATAAAACATACATTCAGTTTGTATTTTTGATATATTTAAGGTGTATCTTAAATGGATTTATATTTATATATCGTATAGGTTTTTAATCATATCCAAAATTATACTTGACATAGCCAACTTTTCGTACAAAATGTATTTAATATATGTTTTATGTATCTTTCGATATATTTTTTATATATTTTATTTCCATGCGGGGATGTAGCCTTTCAACGAGAAAAATGAGGATGTGGAGAAAGCGGATGAAAAGCGTTATTTCTCTCGATCGTTCACGCCCTCCGGTCCTCACCACCGTCATCCACTGTTTTCTCAACAAACAGGAATAATCTGCTCGCTCGTTGATACCGTCAAAATCACCAGTGAAAAATAAATGCACTCTCGTCACCATTTCTTCGATGTTTGGTGTGACGAGAGAAAAAAAAGTTACTCCGGATGCTGCGTATGTTTTGGAACTTCCGGTCTCAATGCTACGTCTTTTCGATATCGTATATATAACTCAAACTTTTTTCCGAAAATAAAAGAAAAACAAGAAAGAGAGTTTATTGCTCCCGGTGGTCCTTCGATCTTCTTGCAGCCCCCCCCCCTCCACTTCGTGCCCCACCCCGATTGTGTACACGTTAATGGTGCAGGGACGTACTATATATTAGGTTTATATTCAGGATTCTTTGGGCCATAAGAGAGTCTTTCTTTTCTCCTTCTTTTTTTCTGCTTCTCTCTGCCGCTATACATACACACGTGTAATATATATCATTCCCTTCATCCGCGTGTCCTTTCACGCCGTACGGTGGTGGCTTCGAAAAACCTTCAACCGGACGAACAAGTTTGCTCCATTCGCTTCATACTTGCCGTCGTCGTACGAGAAGCCTCTACGGTCCTTCGGCGAGAGGCAACACGCCATCAATCTCCATACCATCTCGCTCGTCGACATTAATTTTATTGCTAGTTGAGAACCGTAATTCCGCGCTCGTATAATACACCCTGACGCACCTGTATACGCACAATCGAATGCAAAGTATACTCGTCCTTGTGAACATTTTTTTTTTCGACGATTTTGAGGACGTTCGAATTCGAGGATCGTCCCCGAGCCTGTTGTCCCATACTCAGACATAAGCGAATCCTGAATATGGCCGAAAGCACCTTCGAGCGAATCTGAGTTTGTTTAAGGACGGGCATCATTGTGACGAGAGGAAAAAAATGATTTTTTTGCATTTTAAGTTACAACATTGAAAATTGGCCAAGTTTTTTATTCACGTGGGAAAAATTTCAATCGCCTTTTTCTCGAAATTTTTCTCGGCCTGGCTGGAATCGTAACTCTGGGTACAATTAATTATCCGATTTTCAATATTGATAAACGAAAATTTCGGTAATTGCTGTAGCTATCGTTGTACGTAGCCATTTTTCTTGTTAATTAATTTTTTTGGGCCCCGAAGAAAAGTAAAAATTTCCTCAAAATTATACTTTTTTTAACACACGATTTTTGGTCACATTTTTTTTTCGAAAAATGATACAATTGTACCATTTTGTACACTGTGCATTTGGTATATTTGTACATTTGTATAAATTTGAACATACAAATTTTGAATATTTTTCGAAATTTTTGTACATTTATATAGATTATAGAACTATTTTATTTTTATTTCTCAGACCAAGCATTGGCAAATTATTGATCCGGCCGTTCAACCACATTTTTCATACAGAGGCTCTATTACACTTCAATAACGTTGTTAATTTTTATTTTTTTTAAATAAAAATTTACACGAAACGAGTTCAATGTATGCTTAAGGGGTAAGGCCACTGTAAATTTTTTGAAAAATCGATTTTTTTTTATTGGCTTAAAAAATAGTTTAAGTTTAAAATAAAAAATAGTTTAAGTTTCTCCGAAACTTCTTTTTTAAATTTTTTCCAATAAAAAACTATTCGCAAAACTTTAAACGCGTTTTTCTCGAAACATGGTTTTTCAAAATGGCACGCAGCATAACTCGAACAATTTTCATTTTTTTCACTTGAAATTTTAACCAGATGTGAACATTTACATTATCTTGAGAATGTCGATCGGAATTTTCAAGAACTTTATTTATTGATTTTTTATTAACAAAAAACTTGCCGTTTTTTTCGTCAAAAATCAATTTTTTTTTCAAACGCACGCCAAATCCACAAAAATTGATACTTTTTAAAATCCGATCGACATTCTCTAGCTATAGCCCTCTAGATTAATGGTTTTTTTTTTGTTCTAGATTCAAAAGTGCACCAGTGGTGCTGCGTGCCGCGGAGCCCTGGAAGCAAAACATGTCCCGGGAAGATAGCTGTGGAACCGCCATTTTGTTTTTTTTTTACTGTAAAAAAATTTTATAATAAAGTTTAATGTATGCCCGATAACACCATTAAAAGTTTTTTTTCAAATACCTTCAATTTCGGGAGCAAAAAATTAGTGAAAAAACCTTTTTTTTTGGGCCGTTACAGTGGCCTTACTCCTTAACGAGGTATCCCTCTCTGGAAGCCCAATTTGAAGGGTCAGAATGATGCATTTTTTCTAGTAACACGTTGGTTGGAAAAAATTAATTTTTTCCCAGCATATTGTACACATGTTTGTGGTTACACTGTAATTTTTTCCGAAGAAAATCTTTCAAAGCGTTCGCGTTGCTGCAGTTGGCGTTGCAGTCCTCCAGTGGCGAGGCCCAACACGGCGGGATCTCTACCAGGCTCAAATGTAATCTGAAACGAAAACAAACAAAAAATTTCATCAAATATATCCAACTGGCAAAGGGTTCACGATACACTTTTCGAAATTTTGAAAAATACGAAAAATGACAGCTTTTCCAAAGAAAACCTCATTTTTCTCTTGAAAAACAGCATGCTGAAGTCATTGTCATTGACAAATGGTTCATCCAATTAAAAAATGCGATCGTGAACCGAAAATGACTACTGTTTGAACGCTAACTGTGCAAGTTCATGTCAATAGTGTGAACGTTATTCAAAATATCAATCCTGCCGTGTCAAGATATGTAGTTTCGAGATAATCGCGCTCAAACTTGACGGATCGGGGTCAACTCGACGTACACTGTTCCGATAAAATAGATGTGACTTCGTCAATTTAAAAAATTTCAAGGTGGGTCTTAAAATATTCTTGAAGGTCTTAAAATATTTTTGAAAGTTCACACTATAACAATATGCAAAAAACCATTTTTTGAAGTTCCCAAAGAGGGATACCCCCTTAATAACATACCTTTTTCCCAAATCTCAACTAAATAATTTAGTCGACAAAAAAAATCGCGAAAACGACCTTTTTTCAGCCCGCCATAGTGGTGTCCTTCCTTGAGGGGTTATATACAGTTAAAATTTTCGAAAAATCGATGAAAAAAAATTCGCAATTTACATATAATAAGTACATACACAGAAAATTTCTTGTCAATCGGGCGAATATTCTCGAAGTTATACGCACATTTCTAATGACGTGTTGGAGCGTTCGAAAGTGCTTTTGAAACTTTAAACGCGTTTTTCTCAAAACTGTGCTTTTAACAGGTTACCCCCACTTGTAGCGCAAAAAAGGCCTTTTTCATGAATTTTTTAAAAGAAAACTACAAAACTCTTCTAATCGATCAATATACCATCTTAAAGAACACATCTTGAAGAACTTTCAGTAATTTTTTTATTGAAAAATATTACATTGTTTAGTGGCAAATGGCCGTCAATGAAATAATGTTTTTATATACACGGTTTGCGGTGACCAACATTGCGGCGAAGTGGATCATCTGAAAAAAAAATGCGGATGGATTTAGTCAAATATAAGTATAAACTAGTCTTTAATCGAAGGATTTTAAAAAATATTCATTTTTCACAAAATGGCGGACAGTCAAAGTTAATGGTTCGATTTTAACGAAAAAAAGGCCGTTTTTTGGCTATAGAACGGCCATTTTTTTTTTTCGAAAAAAAAAATCGAACGATTAAAGACTACATTTTTATGTATTAAATAAGCCTGCAAAATTTCAAGAAGATCGGTTCATTAGTGTTCGAGTAATCTTGGTCACCGACTTCAGAAATGCCATTTTGAGAAAAACGCGTTTAAAGTTTCAATTAGCCGGTCGTTTACACAACGGAGTCTTCTCTTTCAACGCTCATGTCTCAGTCAATTTTGTTCGGATCGACTTGAAATTTTCAGGACATATTCTCAGATACTTATACTTCAAAAAAATGCAATAAAAAAAATCGATTTTTTCAAAATCGCAAGTGGGGGTAACCCCTTAAAACCGTTCTCAAGATAGCTGTACCGATAGGCAACATTACATGGATATGACTGGCTCAAAATAACTTCATTTTTATGTATGTATGTATGTGTATATCTCTGAATGCATGGTGTCTAGAATATGGCGCAATAATTTCAGACGGGCTCAAGCGCTTCCAAGTTACAATAAAAGTTTATACGATCGAGAATCGGTAGGAGTGGCGTATGTCCGTCGTATTTCCTTCGGAACGATCGTGTCTCGGGAAAAATAAAATAAAATAAAAAAAGAAAAACCAATTTAACGAGAAGTCGCGCGCTATCCAAAAACGAATTAATAAGCGGGTCGCCACTAAAGAATTAGATGCCTGAGATTCCCCGGGGGAAATTTGATACCGCAAAGTTTCGAGGGTCTTTCCTTCATAAATCCCGAAATACGTACCTTTATGCGATCGGTAATATATGGGCAACGCGACCGAAAAGGGGACTGGTTTTTCTTATTGATCGATGAAATTGTTCGGCCTACGGACTGCCTTCGATGTTTTTCCCTTGGTAGATGATGCGTTCCGGTTGCTCTTTGGCCGTTTCACTTGCGATTGTGTGTGAAAATCGATCGAGTTAGATTATGATGATGATGTCGCTCAAAATGTTCTACGTATTCTTGTTAGAAATTTACGATGTTAATTTCCAAAAAAAAATCTTTGGATAATGATAAAAAAAAAATTTTAACGTAACCTAATCATTGCGATTTGGGATTTAGCATTTTCGAAGAACCACAACCCGAGCAGAAATCTGTTGGGGAGTCCACAGATCCTATAGCGATTTGCTGGAAACGCCGCACGTAGAGTTCACATTGGAATGAGGAAAAAAAAAATTGAAATTCTGAACCGGAAGTTGTTGGATCTACCCCCAAAAAATACCTCTTCGCACAAATTTGTTGGGGAATCCCGAAATACACCCACATGTCTATAAGGATTCCTAATTAGGGACACCGCATATTGGAGTCCTCATAGGGGTCGTCCGCAAATTACGTAACGCAATTGGGGGGGGGGTCAAGCTTTGCGTTACGTCACGATTTAAAACTGCCAGAAATAGCAAAATTTCTGCATGTTGAAGTTTTTAATTTAAACCTCGAGTCCAATTTTACCGTGGACAGCTCACAGCTTTATATACACAATATCAGTTAAGAGGAAAATCACTGTGCAAGAACTTGCACAGTAGCTTGCACACATTCCCCAAGCGAAATTTGAAGGACATTTAACGGCGGGGTAAAGTTAATTCGGTGAAAAAAAGGCATGTTTTTAAGATTTTTTTTTTGGCGTAACGGATAGTGTTCGTTTATTGAAAAATTTACATATAATAAAGTAACATTTGAACAACATTCTCCTAAATTTGCATTGAAAAATATTCAAAATTGAGCGAGTGAAAATTAAACCCCGGAGGCGCCTCGAAAAAAAGTTGGTTTGCGGTGTGCACCATAACTCGCAACAGAATCATTTGAAACAAAAAAATCAAACGCATTTGTTAAAGGAGATGTTTCTTGAGGTAATGACGGGAGGATTTCTTTTTTCGATTTTTCGTAGCACTTGGGAGCCAAAAACCCGATTTTCGCTAAAAAAAATCGGCTAATTTGTGGTTGAAAAATTAGTAATTATTAAAAAAAAAACAAAAAAGCTCTCGACAATACCTGGTGAATTATGTGAAGAAGTACTGTGCAAAATTTCAAAGCGATTGGTCCAGTAGATTTTGAGTTATCGTGCACACGGACTTCAAATATGACAAGTCTCAGAAAAACGGTTTGAAAAACGCAGAAGAGAAGAGAACGGCATGGAGCAATAGACGCTCAAATACTCATAACTTCGTCAATTTTACTCCGATCGACTTGAAATTTTAACACAATATTCTTGATATATTATGCATTCATTTAAAAAATTAAACCAAAATGAAAAAAAAAATTTTAATGCTTTACCCCGCCCTTAAAAAAAAAATTCTTGAAAGAATATGTATTGAAAAATATGTTGGCAACATTTTTATTTACAAGTCCGAAAATTGACGGAGTCATAGTCACTTTAGGGAGAACAGGTAGCGCGACCTGTTAGTGCCCTCGGTCCCTACACGTGTGGCATCATTTACAATAGACAAAGTAACTTCAATTTAAGTATCAATATTCTAGAAAGAATCTCACTTTATATCAAGAAACACGGAACGAAAACTTTGAACGCGTTTTTTTCGAAACTAGTTTTTTTCGACCTTGTCCGAGCGAATGCTTAAAAACTTATCAACCGATTTTCAATTTTAAAAAAATCATTTTTGTAATCGCAGTGACTGTACGTATTCGCGTTTTTAGTATTTGATCATTACTATTTTTAAAGACTTGAATACAGAAAAAGGGCCTCGAACATAAAAAAAATGTCCAAACTGTCGACATTTTGTAAAAAAGAAATCAAAATAAAAAACGGCTACGCATAACGACAGCTACATTTGTATAGATATCGATAAATTGTTGACTTTCGGTTTACAGATAACCTTTCATAAATATATCGATGGGACAGTGAAGAGAAATATTTTTTTTCGTCGTCAAATCAAGGCATATATCTCGGTTAATTTTCAAGATTTTGCCATAAAAATTGGTATAAAACTAGACGAATATATACTTCATGAAATGAGTATAAATCCGATCCTTTCATAATTAGTTGTGTCTATGAAAAAAATCGCAATTATTGACGACAAAGCACCCGTTACGTAACGGAATAGGGGTGGGGGGATTGTGGCCAAGCGTTACGGTCCCGTTACGTGGGGGGAGGGGGGGGGGTAAAATTTGGGAAATTTTGCGTTACGTAATTTGTCTACGCCCCCAATTGGATTCTGCACTGTTCCTCGATGAACGCCGTTTGAGAATTCTTACCACGTTCGAATCGAAAATATGTGAAAAGTGACGCGAAAAAACTCGCCGTGTTCAAACATAACCTGCACGCTTCGTGAGCGTGTGCATGTTTGGTGATATTACGTCAAAGTGCAATCGAATAAATAACAAACGACAAGTAAAGTGCGCTCTCAGTGATGTGA
The DNA here is from genome assembly GCA_964007375.1 of Ophion obscuratus. NCBI lineage: Eukaryota > Metazoa > Arthropoda > Insecta > Hymenoptera > Ichneumonidae > Ophion > Ophion obscuratus. The sequence continues at coordinate 5,126,774 of OZ023313.1, forward strand.
TTGAAATCGAATTTTAAGATATACTTTTTTAAGGGGTTACGTGGGTTTCGAGGCCAAAAAAAGAATATTTTCTCTATTTAAAAAAGTATATTTTGTAAATTATTTTATTCAAAATGTTAGGCACATAAAAGAACAACATTTCAACAATATTTTCAAAAAAATTCATTAAAAAATGTGGGAAAATCAGCCGGTGGGACCTGGTTTCCGGAGACCCCTCAAAAAAAGTGTCCTCCTGGTGGTCAGGATAACTCATGACAGCTTTATCTGAAATTACAATATCAATTTTTTTCTGTCAGTAGACAAGTATAGCTTGTGAATGAGCGAAGGATTTTTTTTAAAATTGAAATTTGAATTTTTGGCAGATTTTGGTAGAGACTTTTACTCCGATTGACTTAAAACTTCGAGAGAATTTTCTAGACATATTGTACTATTAGATAATAAAATAAAATAAAAATAGATTTTTTTGGAATCTTCAAACCCACGTAACCCCTTAAGGGAGGACACCAGGACCGAAGAAAGGTCGTTCTTTCCGATTTTTTTTGTCTACTAGATTATTTATTTGCGATTCAGGAAAAAGGTATGTTATTAAGCATTCATTGAAATTGATTCGTGTAAATTTTAATTCAAAAAATTAAACATGAACAGCATTACTAAGGTATAATAGAGCCTCTGTATGTAAAATGTGATCCAACGGCCGGATCGACAACTTGACACTGGTGGGTCTGAAAAATGAAAATAAAAAAGTATTACAATCCATATAAATGTATTTCTCGTTTGTTTTTCGAAAGAAAAAAATCACAAAATGGCGGGTGTTCAAAAAAGTGCAATTTTGGCAAAATTTTTACTCATATTTGGAGGCTAAAAAATACTAAATGAAAACAACACCCACGTAAAACGATAGCTACTGCAAGTACGGACATTTTGTTTTTTTTTTTAAATAAAAATCGGTCAATTATAGCTAGAGTTAAGATTCTGGCCAGGTCGAAAGTCGTTTCGAGAAAAACGCGATTGACGGTTCTCACTTAATCGACTGTAACTCGGTTAATCTTCAATATTTTAACTTGACATTTTTTTCACATTTTCTTGAATTTCTACATTTTGAGAAAATCCAATATAAATCGATATTTTTACCCGTCACAGTGATGTCCCGCCCTAAGCGATTTATACTTTCCAAGATGAGATTTATACTTTCCCTAAGACCTTACATACGCGAATTCGCCGATTTTCGAAGGTACTTTTCTAGACGCGGTTAAAAAAAAATGACGCATATATTGACAACATTTTTTTACAGATAATTTATGAACATGGTTAAGTATATGTAAAAAAATCGGAAATATTAACAAACGGCGGATATATAACATAATAAAGCAATGTATTTTTTGCGCGCGCTTTGATAATGAAAGTTCTCGGCATCGATGTTGGTGTCTGAAAAAAATGAACATATTTATAATTACATAACGAATGTATCTTCAGTGTGAACCAACAATATTATTTTAAAAAATTATTATAATAAAAATTCGAAACCAAACATTTTTTTTACTCAATTTTCTGTGGGTATTTTATTGTTTATATTTTTTTATGTCATTGAAATTTTCGTTTCTGTGGTTCACACGACAGGTGATGATACTAAGAATACGTTGTAAAAATTCCAAAGCGATCTGAACCTTCGCTCAAGAGTCAGAACTTTCACAAGGTTCAACCGAAGTGAATCGTGGAAAATTGGCTTCGAAGTTGGCGGATACGCGCGGTATCTATTAAGGGCGGGGTAAAGTATTAAAACATTTTTTTTCATTTTTTTTTAAATTTTTTAAATGAATGCATAATATATCAAGAATATTGTGTTAAAATTTTTATGCAATCGAGAAGTGTTCTCAAACTTATGTGCAATGAGCGCTAAGCGACCAAACTCTTCTGCGTTTTTCAAACCGTTTTTCTGAGACTTGTCATATTTGAAGTCCGTGTGCACGATAACCCAAAATCTACTGGACCAATCGCTTTGAAATTTTGCACAGTACTTGTTCACATAATTCACCAGGTATTGTCGAGAGCTTTTTTGTTTTTTTTTTAAATAATTACTAATTTTTCAACAACAAATTAGCCGATTTTTTTAGCGAAAATCGGGTTTTTGGCTCCCAAGTGCTACGAAAAATCGAAAAATCGAAAAAAAAAAAATCCTCCCGTCATTACCTCGAGAAACATCTCCTTTAACAAATGCATTTTGATTTTTTTGTTTCAAATGATTCTGTTGCGAGTTATGGTGCACACCGCAAACCAACTTTTTTTCGAGGCGCCTCCGAGGTTTAATTTTCACTCGCTCAATTTTGAATATTTTGCAATGCAAATTTAGGAGAATGTTGTTCAAATGTTACTTTATTATATGTAAATTTTTCAATAAACGAACACTATTCGTTACGCCAGAAAAAATCTTAAAAACATGCCTTTTTTTCGCCGAATTAACTTTACCCCGCCCTTAATAATGCAATCTTACCTTATTTTTGGAATTTCTGTAAAGCTTAAAATATTTCAATTCTCTAAAGCTTAAAATATTCCTAACCGTTCAGGCCAATGGAATAAAAAATAATTAAAAAATGAAAAATTTTGAAATTTTTCGCGTACATAAGACCTCAACTATAGGCCACTCGTCTTTGTCCCCGTCATAATCACTTGTATTTACCTAGGTCTTTTCAGGCGCCTCTAAAATCCGCCGTCCCCAAAGTCGACCGCCCCTAGGCCCATTGGCAAATCCAGGACTCCATTGGATGCCTGTCAGGACGTAGGCTCAAGTATCGGAATCCAATTGGCTCTCCACGAAACCTACAGCACGGGAACTGCCATTTAAAAAATCCAAAAGTATTCGATAACCAGATCTTCTCAGAGTGAAAATTCCCCAAAAATCCACTGGCGATAGTCTCCAAACCGAAAAATCACGTTGACATGCTAAATATGCTCAAAAATCAGAAGACGTCTTATTTGAAATTGTTTTTCCGTAAAAAAATCACCATTTATTTTTCTATTCGACGGAAACGGGATTTTCCAATTTTAACTAAAGCTAAATCGTCGCGGCGTGAGGGAAAAACATTTTTTACAAACATTATAGACCTTTGAGGATTTTTTTCATACATATGTATATACGAAGGCATGTGGTTTCCGTAGCGTATATATAACGACGGCATTGCACGGTAGGGTGATCGTAAAATTACGTCACGGCGTTTGCTTTATTGCCCCTGCCAGATCGCCCACACGTTCTCTCTCTCCCCCCCCCTCTCTCTCTCTCTCGCGATACGTCTCTGCTTCTCCGTTCCAATAAAAGTCCCAATAATAATGCCGGATGTTTTCCGATGCACCATATTTGATTTAGTGTCGGCCATTTTGTGATCACATATCTGCCTCGTAAATCTCCGCGTAGCAGTGGCGCCACCGCATAAAAATATCAAACGTCGATGCTTTATATATGCCCCTCCCTGCAGCCTCGCACCCTTTGGGATTCAAAAGTGAGAGAGAGAGGAAGGGAAGGAAAAAGCGTAAGAGAGAAAAAGAAGAGCGAGAGAGAGAGAGAGAGAGGAGAGAGAGAGAGAGAGAGAGAGAGAGAGAGAGAGAGAGAGAGAGAGAGAGACCACAATCCTATGTAAAATATTGGTAGCCAGCGAACTCGACGGCACAAGCAGCACCGGCAGTTCAACGAGTGCACCACGATATAGCCGCGATACTGTGTGCGACGACGGGGGTGGAGCTGTTCCAACATTTTTCCAAACTCATCCCCGCGCGACGCCTTCGTTCGCGACGAGAACGCGCGGTGCCGGTAATTCCGAAACTCTCCGGGCATGCATCACGCGAAGCGCGATACAGCGTATCGAGGAAAAAAGTACTTTGTCGGCGACGTCGCCATCTTTGAATATCACGATGCACCGAGTGGAATATTCGTCGAATAACACGAGGTTCAATCAAGGATTAGCTACCGTAAAATTGCACAATTAGGATAAGGCCACAGTTTTTTCAAGGATCCGTCAAAATAAAAGTACAGACTTATCTTCATTTTCAATGAAACTCTGAACATTTATATTAACTTTAAGATAATTTATGAAATGACAATAAACTCCTGTTAGATGAGACTTAAAATTACTGTTTTTAAAAAATCACAATTGGTTATCTTTCCCGGAGTATGCGGGTGTGATGGGCATAGGAGTAGAGGTGAAATGGCCAATTACCCAGCATTATGCTTTCGGTTTTCTCTTTGGTTTTCTATTTTTTTCTTAATTTTTTTTTCTTTCGGCTACATCTAGAACTCATATAATCGAAATCAGGGTAATTTTTGTGTATACTGAGAAAAAAATAACTGAATCAAAAAATATATTGGTTGATACAAATAAATGTGCTGATGTATGAGATTGTTACAATACTATAAAATATTGGAAAATGTGATTGATTTAAATAATATATTATTTTATTTGCAAGAGCTCTTCTGTTCTCCGAATATCTACATTATCGTTCAAATAAAATTATATTCGATTGAAATCATTCTATGTACAATCCGTAGATGTATTGGATGAAATAATTAAGCGGTTGCTACAACATTTTTTATTTCGTACAAAAATATAATCAATAGAATTAATTGTTTATTTACTACATCGAAACGAATATGCCATAGGACGTAAGTGTTTCAATTTGGTTCAAATCTTAAATAAAAAGTAAGCATTCGAACGATCATCCACGATAATAGTGGAGAGAATATCAGATATCCGATGGAATATCCATGGAGAGAATATCAGATATTCAACTGACAAGAACAGATACTACACTTTGATCTTAGCCACAGGCCAAGACGCGATACCCTTTAGAGTTTCTCCGGCGTTGAAGTAGATTTTTGGGTCGCGCTACGCTTACGAGAAACGAGCGCGCGTGCGGCTTCTAGCGGTTACTCCGAGAACTACGGGATTCCTCACACCTGTATTTTCGGTGGCGCTCGGCCATGATTTGGTTGAATTTTTTCAACCAAATGCACCGAGAAACAAATTTTATTATCGCATAATTTTTTAACCAATTCAGACATTTGCTTAATAAAATATTAATACTTCGACGAATAATATACTTGGAAATTAATATCGGATATGGTGAAAAAAAAACAAAATAAAATATTTACTCAATAGAAATGTTATCTGAATCAAACGAGCAAAATTAAATTTTTTTTGTGTACTCGAATCAACAATATTCATGTTATGAATTGAAACGCTTTTTGTGTTCGTTGCGGAAAATGCATTCAAAACTACATAATTTGTTTGCGACAATTTTTTAGATAGTTTCAATAATACATTGTTCTCGGCTAACAATATATCTTTTGAATGAACATTAAAAAAAAAAAATTATGATGTTATTAAAGTCAATAGCGCTTTGTTTGGACTAATAAATCCAATTATTTACACCAACAATTTTCCAATTGACCCAACGAAATTTCATTCCATAACACCAATGATATTGGATCAATGATTTTTTTTCTCAGTGTACCCAAAGTTGGCATACTATCCACTGAAGCCAGTCTTCGATGAGACGCGTTTTGATAATAATGTTCTCCGCGACATTTTTTGTTATTGTTCTTATATCGTCTTTCTAAGGTCTTCCTAGGTATTTCGTAGGTCCTAGCGGCCTCACGAACCGACAATTCATCATTTTTACAGCACTAATAGCTGCTTTTAATTATTCTTGAGTCCAGCTCCTTCGTAGAGCAATTGCTTTTCTCTTGCAGTTATTAGGCATCTAAAACAAATGTAGAATAAATGGATTACTTGAACACGTTACAAATAATACTATGGCCATCATACACCGACTGCACGTGGCCATCTCTCCTAATCTCCCGGGAGGGAGAGATGGCCACATCTAAAATGTAAACAACTAGAAACAATACATGCGAAATCTTCAGGTTATAACGAAGCACTGTTCGTGAACTATTCGAGAAATATAAAAGTAACCATTGCTTTTACAAAATAACATGACCACAATGTAAAACATGAAACCTTAAAAAAAAATTTAGCAGTAGACGGAACAATTAAAAAAGATTTTAATTACTTAACATTTTTATTGCCAAACTTTTGCTCGTACACTTACACCTGCGCAGGACGCGAAGCGAATTAAGCAGTAACGGGCGAAATTTAGTGCGCGGTGCTGAAAACATTTCTATTGGTCATCTCTCCCTTATAGTCAACTCTCCCGGAATTACCAATAGTCTAGGGCCTCAACTATAGTGTAGCTACCTTTTCAAACAAAATCGCATTGACTGCGACTATATTGAACGAAGAGCATTGCTGCAAAAATAAATAAGCTTGTGACGTAAATATAAATAGACATAATTATAAATTACTCAAAATTTAATTCTCAGTTGTACAAAACATTTGCTGACCCAGTTTTTGACATAATAATAATTCATAATGTAATAACTTTTCCAGTTAATAATAACAAAAGTTCTTCTCATTTCCGTAATAAAAATATAAAAATTCGTTATTTTGTCTTGTAAGTATATATTTTATGAAAAATTCGCATCTGAGGAATAAATTTATGCATGATTTTGAAATGTACCTTGTATGCATTTTTTTGAGGTTCATTGAAAAAAAAATCATAAATCGTCGTTTGACGCAAATGGATCGCTCTAACCTTCTTAAATTGAAATTTAAAATGTCATTGAAGTTTACATTGTTTGAATGCAACGAAAACATATTCCTTCGCAGTGACCCATTTTTTTTCTCGGCGCATTTGGCCTACGCATATCACTGAAATATTTTTGAAGATCTTTATTGGGAATTCATCATCCAAAACTTCCAAAGATAGTACTCAATATGGAGAAAAGAAAAAATAAAGAAGGATTTGGATCAGACTGCTTATAACGTCAATAAAAAAAATTGGCAATCTCCTACCGTGAGAGATGCGATTTTTTTTTCGAATTTCACCCCCTATGACGGATACGTTCCGTTTGTCAAAATCCCTCGAAATGTTTTGAATGATCTTTTATAGGCAGCCAGACGCGAACTGTGCAATAGATTACTTGAAATGAAAAAATTAAAATCTACAGATATTACAGAAAGTGCAACTGTTTTATGGCATTAAAACTGTAATCAGACTTTTCGGATGATACAAAAAACAAGTATATGGAAGTAATATGAGTTGGTTTTGATTATTTTCCAAAAAATATTGATACATCGAGGTATATAATTGAGTTTTTTTGGTTTGTTTTATAATAATTGTTATATATGTGTAATATAATTTTTAAATTAATAACCAGATAACAATTGGGTGTGAAGAGGGCATTTTTAACCGATCACGGGCATTCAGCATGTCACAGCTCCCCCACTCTACTGCAAGTGGAGTGGGGGTAGCGTTACTTTCGCGTGACGTCCAGCTAACTCAGACCCCTACACCCAGCCGGCTTCAACAGACATATACAGTTTTAAAAGCATTTTCAATGCTTATCCAAATTATCCAAAATTATCCAAATTATTCAAAAGGAAGACTTAGGCACCCAAACCCGGTTCCAGTGTTTGACGACCATTTTTTTTATAATTTCGGCTGCAAATTCAAACTAAGAATATCAAAAGTTTTAACGAAAGATAGATACAAAAAATATCGAATGAAGCGAATGTCCAGCAGGTTGGTAAAAACGTACTTGACTTCTACAAAGAATTCTCTCAGTTAAAATTTCACCTATCGTTGAATTCTATTTTTTCCAATGGTGCTGATTTTGATTTATTTATTTAAAAAGTTCCAACCCTTCCGTGCTTGCCCTCGCGGACTTGTGCGATCCCGTCCCGTTAATTTTGCAGCCCACACCTGTTACTTCAGCTGGTTCTGGCAACTGGGTTGATCAGAAGAAAACAAAAATTCTTCTCGTATAATAATAAAATCTAAATAATCAAAATTTCAAAAATTACGAAATAGGCAATTAAAAAAAAATGGTTCGGTTTTCGAAAAAAAAAAACAATATCAATAATTACGGAACTTTAATATGAGCGAATACTCTATAAAAATTTTAAAATAATGAAAATGGCAAGCTGAAAAAAAATGGTGCGATTGTCAAAAAAAATTCAAAAATTACAGAACTTTCACAGATACTCTATAAAACTTTAGAAAATACGAAAATGGAAAGTTGTCGAAAAAATAATTCGTTTTTCGTCAAAAAAAAACAACTTTAATAATAACAGACGAAATTTTTTAAATTAATTTTCTCCCGAGTTTACGCAGACCCGTTGACTCCAAAATTCTTCACGCACGTATGCGTTATCCGTAGCACATAAAAGAGATTCAGCAGCGATCTAATAATCAAGTACGTGCTCGTGGTGCCTCGAGAAAAGAAGTATCTCCTTTCGCGACTGAGGATCGCCAGGGAAACAAGCCATGTTGCGAGCAAAGATTGAGATTGAAACGGAAGGACAGAGGGAGCGAGAGGGAGACAGAGATATCGGGAAAAGAGCGGAAGTTGCGAGAGAAAATGGAGAGAAAAGGGCTCTTCGGCAAAGACGCATTTTACGGAGAGGAGAAGGAAAAATCCGAAAGAGCGAGACGTCGGTAGTAAGGAGCCGGGAAGGAAGAGCGAGAGGGAGAGTCTAGCCTCTCGTCGTCTGCCTGTGGATGAGGCAGTATATCGCAGTTATTGTCCATTAGGAGCCCGAGAGGCGGCCATCCACGCCACAAACTTACTTTATGATATTGCTGCCTCCTTGCGCGCGCTTTCCACCCCCTCACCCCCTTGTGTCTGCTCAAGAACGACCCTCACTACTTCCATCGCGCTACTACACTCTCCCCCCTCTCTTTCGTTATATATATATATATATCGGGTGTCGCATTTTAATCTTACACCTGATTTATCTCGAAAAATACTGCTCCGATTAAGTATTGAGTGTAATAAAACTTTTGGGGTCCAAAGGGAGGCTTAAAAAAAAAATTTGGTCCAAAATTAAAAATAGTGACGTTAACGGGAGATATACATCTAGGAGCCGGAAAAAATGTCATTTTTGTGAATTTTTTCAAGGAAAACTATTTGAAATTTCGGATTGGGGTTTTAATTATCTAAAAATGTATACATTCAAAAATTAATTTTCTCTATTCTATACATTCAAAAGTTAATTTTCTTTATTTAAAAATATCAAAAATATACAAGGATATTGTATGATCCTTGGAGCGTCGTAAAAAAATCTGCGTATACGGTACCGACTAGCGTTTCTTCAAAAATCATCTGAAAAAAAAACCAAAAAGATTATTAAATTAGATACTATAATCCAGTACTTGTCATAGCCGATTTTGAAAATATCGATTTATGACAAAATGGCGGACGTTTGAACATAAATAGTGATTTTTGGGTAAAAAATTAGTTATTATTTTGCCTATAAAACAAAAATTAAGTAACGGGAAAAAATCCTACGACAAGTACTAGATAATGGTGTTTAGAATAACCACAAAAAACCTCAAGGCAATCGGTTTATTGGTTTTCGAGAAATTGTTTGTTTGGATTCGTTCAATAACCCAAATAAACCCAAACAAGGATTAGATCTCTGTGGCTCGTCACTTCCGTTGTCAAACAAAACTCAAGTGTGAGTGTGCGTGTGAGTTTGTTTGGGTGTGAGTGAGCGTGTGACTTTGTTTGGGTTTGTAACGGAAGTGGCGAGCCGCAGATACCTAATGCTTGGTTAGGTTTGTTCGGGTTATCGAACAAACGCAAATAAACGGAAACAAACTCACACATATATACACACGCACACTTACAGTAGGGATGTTGAAGACTTAAGGGCGGGGTAAAGTATTAAACATTTTTTTTTCATTTTTTTTAAATTTTTTTAAATGAATGCATAATATATCAAGAATATTGTGTTAAAATTTTTATGCAATCGAGAAGTGTTCTCAAACTTATGTGCAATGAGCGCTAAGCGACCAAACTGTTCTGCGTTTTTCAAACCGTTTTTCTGAGACTTGTCATATTTGAAGTCCGTGTGCACGATAACTCAAAATCTACTGGACCAATCGCTTTGAAATTTTGCACAGTACTTCTTTACATAATTCACCAGGTATTGTCGAGAGCTTTTTTATTTTTTTTTTAATAATTACTAATTTTTCAACAACAAATTAGCCGATTTTTTTTAGCGAAAATCGGGTTTTTGGCTCCCAAGTGCTACGAAAAATCGAAAAATCGAAAAAAAAAATCCTCCCGTCATTACCTCGAGAAACATCTCCTTTAACAAATGCATTTTGATTTTTTTGTTTCAGATGATTCTGTTGCGAGTTATGGTGCACACCGCAAACCAACTTTTTTTCGAGGCGCCTCAGGGGTTTAATTTTCACTCGCTCAATTTTGAATATTTTGCAATGCAAATTTAGGAGAATGTTGTTCAAATGTTACTTTATTATATGTAAATTTTTCAATAAACGAACACTATTCGTTACGCCAAAAAAAAATCTTAAAAACATGCCTTTTTTTCGCCGAATTAACTTTACCCCGCCCTTAACCTCAATGTGGTACATTCTGGATAGCGCTAAATAGTAAAAAATGAAATTTCTTACTTAAAAATTATGAACGTTATCAAAAAAGTTTTTCTACAAAAGTTGTTAATTTTGGGCGGACAAATAATGATTGGGCGAAAAAATTCATGATCCCATTCACACAGGACACGTCGGCCATCTTAATGTCACCATTTTGAATTAATGACCAAAAAAGATTTATTTTTTGAACGTCCCCCCTTGAACCCTAAAAGTTCTATTATACTCAATACTTGATGGGGGCAGTATTTTTCGAGATAAATCAGGTGTAACATTAAAATGGGACACCCGATATATATATATATATGTGTGTGTGTGTGTGTGTGTGTGTGTGTGTGTGTGTGTGTGTGTGTGTGTGTGTGTGTGTGTGTGTATTCTCTCTATACATACATATATACATATACACACACACACACACACACACACACACACACACACACACACACACACATATATATATATATATATATATATGTATGTATGTATGTATGTATGTATGTATGTATGTATGTATGTGTGTATATATATATATACACATATCCCCCCTTTTGGCTTTCTCATCATCCTCATTTTCTGCAGTTTCTTCGAGAGAATATCCCAGCCAATGGGCTCCTTCACCCTCTTCACCCAAGATATATACGACCCTCGCTAAATTCTCTCTTCATTCTTCTCGCGATTATAATCATCCAATTTTAACAGTCTGTCTCATTATCTACACTCGCGTACATGATCTGTTCTTCTTTTTCTTTTTTAATTTTAAAATTTACGACCATACGAGAAAGTAAAATGAATCGACAGGCATGCGAATTCCGTTATCGCAGGGCGAAGGAAATTGAGGGGTCTGTGTGAGCTTCAAATTTTAAGGGTACAATTTATTCTATTGCTTAGTATTATTGCCTAGGGTATTTAGTTTAGTTTGCAACAAAAAATTTTCAGAAATTCCAGAAAGTGACGGAGCTATGACGATTTTTGTGAAGGGTCACCGGGGACCGGGGTGAAATTCCGAATTTTGAATGATCAGACCTCTCAAAACTCTTTTACCAGAATTTCACCCGAAAGACCAAAATTCCGAAAATCGGAGCACCGTGAAAATAATTCGGCTATGGAAGTTTTTAAAGTTTCAAAATTTTGAATAAATCGACGAATTATTTCAAGAATTTTGTTTTATTAAGGAGGTTGGAGCGATTCAGTTGAGTCAAATGACGGTTTATTAATTTTTTTTTCATTGAACTTTTTTCAATCAAATTTATTCTATATATGCTAATTTTTTTAAATATATAATTAAAGGGCAAAATTATGCATTTTAATATTTTTATTACGTAAAGTAGAAAAACTTTTGTGTTACTACCAACTTGAAAAAGCATAATATTATCGATGATTATTATGAAAAAAGCTACGACAACGAATGTTTTATACAATTCACAATGAAATTTTGAGTAATTCATAATTATGCCTATTCATATTTACGTCACGAGATTATTGGCCCATGGTTTACGACGGGCAAGATGACGAATTTTTTTCTAAATGTTCACAAAGGTTCAGTTTGCGTTAATCCGTTGTTAGAAATGGTTTATCTTGGTGCTAAATAATAATAAAAATTACATGAAATTTTTAATAATAAAAATTATAAAATTAAATAAAAAATAATAATAAAAATTACATGAATTTTTTTTTAAGTTAAATTTAACCTTGGATTGTGGCTAACGCTTCAACCTCCTTAAGAAGTGATTGTAGGTCAATTTTGAAATTTGTCTAGACAATGTTATACGTTCTGCATCATTTACAGTCGACTGTGTAGTCTTTCGTTGGAGTTAAAGTATCCCCAAAGACTATCATTAAGTTTCCCTTAATGTCAATATAACCCTGTTTTACGGTGTAGCTTTTTCATGAGGATCCTAAAAAAAATGAGTGATTGTCATAGCGTTAATTTTTCCGAAAAAGTCCGGTCTCTGAAACTTTCGTTGCATTCCAACGATGCAAACTTCAATATCATACGAAAATCCTTCTTAATTGTTTCATTTCTTTATTTTCATTACTATGTGAACTCTTCTTTCGCATTTTTATGTTATGGATCGCTGACAAGCATCTTAAAAAATAACTCAGTGATATGAGTAGCCTAAATGTGTCAAAAAAATTGGGCGACATGAAAAAAAAAACTCGGTGCATTCGAACGATGCAAACTTCACCTTAAGGTAGAACGAGCGCGCACTCTTGATTTCTATAGATTTTGTTCAAATCATAACCAGGCATTGTTCATATCATTATGCATATTTCAGTTAAATTTCAGAACAGTCAACTATTTGGATAGGGAGATAACGGGTTTTTAAATCGCAACTTTTAACACTGCAGGGTCTGCATTGAAATTTAGACAAATAATTTTTCGTAAAAAGTATTTGTCCCCTATAATAAGAAGACACATGGCAACACCGCATTGCTCCACGTATGCAATGACATAAGTTTCCGCGACATATTCAAAATAATACTCCAAAACAAATTTTCGTTTGGACGTAATTTTTAATTGAACAAAGTTTTCAATTAGATACGAATTAACCAACACTCTTATTTATTAGTGAAGATAACATAAACAATATAAAATATTAATATTTATAAAGCAAACATTTTTTTATGATAAAATGTTTCAACTTTAGAAACACGATAATTTTTTTTTTCTCGAAATATTGAATGTGCTGCGGTGTTGCCAAATGTCTTCTTATTATAGGGGACAAATATTTTTTACGGAGAATTATTCTGTGTTTACTTAACGTTTATAGCAAAACTGAATGGTAGAGGCAATCCAAACTTTTTCCACTCTTTCCCTCACTAGTTTGCTATCTGAACATAATTTTTTTCCGAAATTTATGAATATAATAGAATGGTATCCTGCAGTGTTAAAAGTTGCAATTTTTAAATCCATTATCTCTCTATCTGAATAGTCGACTATTCACTCAAACGTGCATATGGATATAAACATTGTCTGGTCAAAATTTGAACAAAATGTATAAAAATCTAGAGCGCGCGCTCGTTCTACACTGAAAAAAAAATTATTGACCCAATATCATTGGTGTTATTGAATGAAATTGTTTGTGTAAATAATCGCATTTTTTAGTCCAAATAAAACGCTATTGACTTTAATAACATGATAAAATTAAAAGTTTTTTTTTCATTCAAAAGATATATTGTTAGCCGAGAACAATATATTATTGAAACTATCTAAAAAATTATCGCGAACGAATTATATAGTTTTAAATGCATTTTCTGCAACGAACAAGAAAAGCGTTTTAATTCATAACATGAATATTGTTGAGTCGAGTACACAAGAAAAATTGAATTTCGCTCGTTTGATTCAGATAAAATTTCTATTGAGTAAATGTGGTATTTTATTTTTTTCACCATATCCGATATTGATTTCCAAGTACATTATTCGCTAAAATATTAATATTTTATTTCGATTGAAAAATATTAAGCATATGTCTGAATGAGTTAAAAAATTATGCGAAAATAAAATTTGTTTCTTGCGCATTTGGTTAAAAAAATTCAACCAAATCATGGATGAGGGCCACCGAAATTATAGGTTTGAGGAAACCTGTAGTTCTCGGAGTAACCGCTAGAAGCCGCACGCGCGCTCGTTTCTCGTAAGCGTAGCGCGAACTGAAAATCTACTTAAACGTCGGAGGAACTCTAAAGAGTATCGCTTCTTGGCCTGTGGCTAAGATCAAAGTGTAGTATCTGTTCTTATCAGTTGAATATCAGATATTCTCTCCATGAATATTCCATTGAATATCTGATATTCTCTCCACCATTATCGTGGATGATCATTCTAATGCTCCCTTTTTATTTAAGATTTAAAACAAATTGGAAAACTTAGGTACCATGGCATATTCGTTTCGTTGCAGTAAATAAATAATTAATTCTAATGATTATATTTTTGTACGAAATAAAAAATGTTGTAGCAACCGCTTAATTATTTCATCCATACATCTACGGATTGTATATACAATGATTTCAATATAATATAATTTTATTTGAAGGATAATGTAGATATTCACAGAACAGGAGAGCTTTTTAAAATAAAATAATATGTTATTTAAATTAATCACATTTTCCAATATCTTATAGTATTGTGACAATCTCATAAATCGGTGGCACTCCGTAGCAGCACATTTATTTGTATCAACTAATATATTTTTTGATTCAATTGGTTCTTTTCTCATTGTACCTTAAAACTCTTGGGTGATTTTCGCACCCTCAATGAGCCAAAAATCTGAACAATAAAAAAGAGTAAAATTTTCAATGCCTACCGTCGATGCAACCATCGACACAATAAAAAATAAGCATTGAGAATTCATAGATTCGATTAGAACGTCACGATTAAAAACCCTTTCTACTTGGATCGTCATTCGAGGGCGCTATGCCGTGTTTTTCTCGCGATGTACGAGATCATGAGTATTTTTTTTTTCTTCAATATACGACTCTACGCTGTTTTTCATTCGCCTGTCTTTTTCATTTTGAAATTGAACGGGAACGTTTTCATTTTGGATTGTCTCCGGGAAACGAGGGTACGTGTCCACGCGTGTGTGTGTGCTCGATGTATGCAGTTTTATACATCTTTTATATTCGTATGTCCACATAACCATAGGTATGCGCATACGTATATATCGGGGAGCACTAAATGCAATGACACTATAGCGACAGTTAGAGACGGTGAATTACGATGGCCCGGCTCTCATTCTCTCGCTGGGAACGTTATGGTTACGAATTGAAAGGGATACGATCGGCGATGGAACGAAACGAAATGGAATGGAGTAAGCGAGTGAGAAAGAAACGGAGAGGGGGAGAGAGAGAGAGAGAGAGAGAGAGAGAGAGAGAGAGAGAGAGAGAGAGAGAGAGAGAGAGAGAGAGAGAGAGAGAGAGAGAGAGAAAGAGAGAGAAAGAGAGAGAGAGAGAGAGCTTCGGGGATGTGAAAGCGCTCTCGGAATGGAATGAGTCTCTCGCGGCTCGCGCTCGTCTGGGCCGTACCCCCGGAGTAACGACCAATTAGATAACAAAACGTCAAACAATAAAACCCGTCATGTTTATACCGAAGGGGATAAAACCCATGGGCTCGCACAACCGGCATCTCCAACCGATATATGTATATCTATCGTGAAACACCCCAGCATATGCATGGGGTATTTCATGATGAGAGATCAGTAATTCCATTCCGAGAGAGGTGATAGCTGAAAGAATCTGATCGCAGACTCTATCAATCTATCGCCTGGAGTGAAAAATATTTTTCCAAATCTCTGCTAAGGAAGGATAAGAGTTTCTGAAAATTCTGGGCATCGCATGAAGTACGCATCTGTAATTATTTATTTGGTTCGGAAATATTTTTAAGGGAGGACTTTTTTTGTCTGCTAGATTACTTATTTGGGATTTGGAACAAAAGGTATAAAAACGTAACTTTGCACGAAATAAGTTAAATGTATGCTTAATAACAAGCATATATTTAACTTATTTCGTGCAAAGTTTTATTTTTAAAAAATGAAAAGTTAACCCCTGTATCAAAAATGTGGTCCAACAGTCGGATCGATAATTTGACAATGGTTGGTCTAAATAAAATAAAAGAATAAAATTGAAAAAAATAAAAATAAATGAAAGAATAATAAATAAAAATATAAAAGTTTTATTATAATGTCTATCAATGTGATTTTCGTTGAAGATAGCCGTTTTTTGGAAAAAAAATCACCGGATGACAGGTTTAAAAAAATGTAATTTTGGCGAATTTTTTACTTATATCAAGGGCTCAAAAAATATTAAATAAAAAACAACGGCTAAGTACAACGATAGATACGGTCATTACGGAAATTTCAATTTTTGAAAATTGAAAATCGGCCTATTGTAGTTAGAGTTAAGATTCCGACCAGGTCGAGAAAAGTCGTTCGAGAAAAACGCGATTGAAAGTTTCAGGATACGTAAATCGTTGCGCTACCTGCTCTCACTAAATTGTCTATAACTCGGTCAATTTTCTATCAACTTGAATTTGTTTTCACACATTCTTGAATACGTATACTTTGAGGAAAAGCAAAAAAAAATGATTTTTCGTCCAGCCTCAACACACTCTCAACGTGTATTTCGAAATGAAGGAGTGCATTGGAATCTTGGATGATCGAAAGTGCATCGGTGTTATTCAGCAGCAGTTTTGTGGTCTTTTGAAGTTTGCATCGTTAAAATGCAACGAAATCAATTTTGTCTCCTTAACTCTGTCAATTTTTAATTTTTTAACTGGAACATTTTCTCTGGGATATGTATATTTTGAGAAAAGCATAAAAAATTGATTTTTTTGACCCGTCACAGTGGTGTCCCGCCTTAAGGATGGAGCCTGAATTGGAAGGTCCGAAAAAAGCATTTGTTCGGAATTTTTTTTACAAGGGAAAAAAACAAGTGAGTCCCGTAAACGTTGAGGTATATTTGAAATGTATAAAAAAAAATTTCAACACGAAACAATAAATGACTGCAGATTTTCGTCTTGCCCCTGCAGTCCCCAATCGGCGGGAAAGATGCAGCTCGTAATTCTTGACTGAAACAAACAAAAACCAATAAAATTTTCAATTGTCATATATTTTTCTTCTGGGTGAAAAAAGGCTTCAAAATCGTGGAATTACAACTTTTCTGAGGTTTAAAATAAAAATACTTTAACGTGCTATAAAAATTATTTAAAAAGCCTTTTTCAACGACTTTTTGAATTCTCTTCGACGAGATTTTCATACTGAAGAAAATAAACATTGTTTTGATTAAATAGGTCGTTTAGTTTTTTTTTGCTATCACGCCTCCCAATTTGGAAAAATCGTGAAAATGAAAACTGGAGAAAAGGCGCTTCAAAATTTTCCATAGGAGAAAATATCAATCGCTACTCTGCTTTTGGCCTTGTATCTTCGAAAATAATTACAATTGGCCTCTGTAACATTGTAAATATATTTTGGATAGTTTATCTATTTAAGCAATAAAAAAACGTTTTTTCGGACCTTCCAATTCAGGCTTTGGCCTTCACACATTCTCAACCTTCATTTCGAAATGAAGGATTGCATTGGAATCTTGGTCGATTGAAAGTGCATCGGTGTTAGTCAGCAGCAATTTTGTGGTATTGAAGTTAGCATCGTTGGAATGCAAATGATTTTTGTTTTGTTTCGTATTGCCCAATTTTATTCCGCACATTAAGCTACATCACTGCAACATTTTGGAAGATCCTCATTAGGCATGCGTGATCTAAAACTGCCAAAAAGGTCAGACAGTAATAAAAATGAAGAAATAAAAAATTAAAGAAGGATTTTCATTCCTACGATGCCAACTTCAAAATTGATTGGACTCTGAAGCTGGGGCCAGTTCGAGAGCCTCATTTTTCAATCGTCCGGCACTTGATTTGATTTTCCATGAAATGTCCCGTAAGGTTGAATGCACAGTGCATGCGCACGTAGTAGCCCCATAAACTGTCTGTTACAAATGGATATCTGTGGATCGCGATAGTGTAATGTGGCTCGGCAGATTTCGCTCGTACCGCATGACTCGGACGAACCCGCGAAAAAATCGTACATTTGACGGCCTTCTTTTTTTTTTTCGTCGTTCGCGCACGGAGAAAATCGGGTATAGGCAAATGGCGATAAGGCAAATGGATGGGAAATATTGAGCTTGCACTGACACCCTCGAGATCTCAATTTTAATTATGTTGAAGATAAAATTCGTGAATTTTAATGTTGCAAAAAAGTGCACGGTCCGTACGAACTTTCGCACGAAAAAGTGCGTTTGGATTCAGGCTGGACGAATTCACGAATGCTTATCTCTTCCCCTCGCTTTAAAATCCGTTGATCTTGCCCCCCCCCCCCCCCCCCCCCTCGAGTAGCAACCCCGCTGGATCGAGATATCGATGAGTTTACGAGAGTTTACAACACGCTGGAGAATGCTGTATCGGAGAGAGAGGGAGAGAGAGAGAGAGAGAGAGAGAGAGAGAGAGAGAGGGGGAGGGAGGGAGAGAGAGAGAGAGAGAGAGAGACAGACAGAGAGAGAGAGAGAGAGAGAGAGCGTACAAATCCACGCACGCGTCTCTTGATTTTACAATTCGATACAGCGACGATAGGCAAAATCTAAACCGCCATTCGCAGTCTTCGGCTTTGTTCATACGCGAGCCCAAAAGGCATCGGACGTGCACGCGAGATAAAAAGACAATTTACGGTCCGTGCTGCATCGAAACATTTTTTTCCTTCCTACCCGGGCAGAAATCTGTTGGGGAGTCCCCAGGTCCTCCACATCCCTACAGGGATTCGATAGGGACGCCGCACGTAGGAACTCCACATTGCAATCCAAGTGGATTCCACGCTACTTCCTGACTGACGTCGTTCAAGATAGTTCTGCAGTTTTGGTCAAATCTTAGGGATTGGCTGAACCCTGAGTATGGTGTAGATATGACCTTCATGGGCTGATGCCCAAAAATTTAATTTGATTCACCGTTTAGTTCGTAAGATAATTGCCATTGAATATGGGTATTTTTGTACGCGATCGCTATACCTAATGCGTAAACCGATAGGAGTTTGCTCGCATTTCTCGATATAGGTTCTAAACGGATCTTAGGATTTCAAAATAAAAACACACGTGTACGCGGTACTATTGAAGGATTGATTGAAAAAAAAAAATGACAAACTTTGACCGTTCGCTCTTCTGTTCTCTGAATATCTACATTATCCTTCACACAAAATGATATTCTATTGAAATCGTTCTACATACAATCCGTAGATGTACGGATGAAATAATTAAGGTAGTACGTGCGCGAACCTCCTCATTAGAAAAAAAGTTGATTTTTTTTATGCTGTAGTAGAAACATAAAAAATGACATCCGCGAAAACTCTGCCGGCCTTACCGGCTAAATACAATAGAAATTAATTTACGAAATCAACGCATTTAACCCGCACCATATAGGGAATCCGTGCGGATCGAACTTTGGAACGGAAATAATAATATTTGCCGGTCAGATCAGAGCTATGCGAAAAGCGACGAATAACACGAAAATTGTCGCGGTCACGTATGCTCCATAATAAATATAGGTTACGGGACATTTCGAGCAAATATCATCGATTCAATCGACTCATTTTTGCGTTCGCTTACCGCATTACACATACACTACAACACACGATTACACATACGGTAAACAAACACATGCTTGACATGTATCGAAAGCACCTGAATACAGCGTTGCCACGGATATTGCCAGAATTATGAAATGGCGGCCTGTGACAACTCAAGTCAAATCTGATTGCGATTTTACTTCACTTACCAAACTATAATACATACAGTTATTACATGCACTTCTCAAATAATTATTTTCTGTATCATGTTTATTACTATACCCAAATACATTATATTTTGCTTTTTTGAGATTCAATAATTTATAGATTTTCTGTCGACTAGTCAATCCGCTAGTACTACCTTAAGCGGTTGCTACAACATTTCTTATTTCGTACAAAAATATAATGGAATTAATTATTTCTTTACTGCATCAAAACGAATATGCCATGGGACGTAAGTTTTTCAATTTGTTTTAAATCTTAAATAAAAAGTGAGCATTAGAATGATCATCTACGATAATAGTGGAGAGAAGATCAGATATCCAATGGAATATCCATGGAGAGAATATCAGATATTCAACTGATAAGAACAGATACTACACTTTGATCTTAGCCACAGGCCAAGGAGCGATACTCTTTAGAGTTTCTCCGGCGTTTACATAGATTTTCCGTTCGCGCTACGCTTACGAGAAACGAGCGCGCGTGCGGCATCTAGCGGTTACTCCGAGAACTACGGAATTCCTCACACCTAAAATGTCGGTGGCGCTCGGCCATGATGTGGTTGAATTTCTTCAACCAAATGCGCAAGAAACAAACTTTATTTTCGCATAATTTTTTAACCAATTCAGACATTTGCTTAATATTTTTCCATCAAAATAAAATATTCACATTTCAACGAATAATGTACTTGGAAATCAATATCGGATATGGTGAACAAAATAAAATAACATATTTACTCAATAGAAATTTTATCTGAAACAAACGAGCGGAATTCAATTTTTCTTGTGTACTCGAATCAACAATAGTCATGTTATGAATGGAAACGCTTATTTTGTACGTCGCAGAAAATACATTCAAAACTATATAATTTGTTCGCGATAATTTTTTAGACAGTTTCAATAATATATTTTTCTCGGCTAACAATATATCTTTTGAATGAAAACAAAACTTTTAATTTTATCATGTTATTAAAGTCAATAGCGTTTTGTTTGCACTAATAAATCCAATTATTTACAGCAATAATTGTACAATTGAATGAACGAAAGGCCATAGCCGGGTAAGTAGTGAAAAATTGCCCCTGCATTTCCTCCAGCGAAATTAGGAGTATATTCTGAGGTATAAAAAAAAAAAATTCTGAAAATTTCATCGGCCCCAACGCAATGGTTTTGGAAAAATGAATTTTTTTCAATGAGAAGAATAAAAATTCCCGAAACGCTTCAGTGGATCGATTCGATTTTTTTGGGTACTTGTTACGATCAAACGTGTTACGAAATAAAATTATAGAACATCTTGCGAAAGATTAAGGTTTAAAAAAAATAATGTTCCTTGTTTTATTTTTTTTTACTTTTTATAATCCACTAGGGGTACAATAACGAATTTTTTTTCATATAACCTTTGGGCACCTTATTAGATTATATAATTTTTTCAAAATGATCGGTTTGGCACGCCACAGTGAAAAAAAGAAACAGACTTTTTTGATATATTGTAGTTATATATCTATGTAATTAAAATATATCAATAAAATGTGTTTCTTTTTTTTCACTGTGGCGTACCAAGCCGATTATTTAGTCACATATCAGACTTTATTGATATATTTTAGTTATATATCTATATAACTAAAATATATCAATAAAGTATTTTAGTTATATAGATATATTTTAGTTATATATCTATATAACTAAAATATATCAATAAAGTGTGTTTCTTTTTTTTTCACTGTGGCGTACCAAACCGATCATTTTGAAAAAAACTATATAATCTAATAAGGTGCCCAAAGATTATATGAAAACAAATTCGCTATTGTACCCCAAGTGGATTATAGTAAAAAATAATAAAACAAGGAACATTATTTTTTTTTCAAACCTTAATCTTTCGCAAGATGTTCTATGATTTTATTTCGTAACACGTTTGATCGGAACAAGTATCAACAAAAAAAATCAAATCGTTCCACTGTACCGTTTCCGGAAATTTTTCTTTTTTGATATTTCAAAAAAAATTCATTTTTCTAAAACCATTGCGTTGACAAGCATGAAATTTTCAGAATTTTTTTTTTTTTTTTATACCTCAGAATATACTCCAAATTTCGCTGGAAAAAATGCGGTGGGAATTTTTCCCTACTTACCCGGCTATGGCCTTTCATTCAATAAGACCAATGATATTGGATCGATGATTTTTTTTTCTCAGTGTGCGTTCAACGACCACGCTTTCGGTTCCCCACAAAAATATATTTCTTTTTTTTTCAATTGCAGTTGGCAATTTTTTTTTACGTGACCTAATTCAAGTGGCAGTACAGATATTGCGTGGCTCACTTCATACGCTAGAATTTCCACGAGTAACGCCAAGAGGGAGAGCGAGCAAGTAGCAAGCGCGATGCTGCGACGAGCATCGTGCAGGGATGAAGCTGGTTAATTGGCATGACAGATACAGAGGGGGTGCGAGAGAAGTTGTCGCTTAGTAACATTACGCCGCGATGAAACTGATATGCACCCTCTACATTTGCTTGCTTCGCAGACCGTTTTCTCTGTCGTCTGTTGCCCCCCTCCTCTTTCCTCACCCCAGCCGGGTTTCTTCCTGCCTTTGCTTATCACCCGCATTCCCCTTTCGAACAGACTACGTCCCTCTGTCAAGCGTGCGGTTGCTCCGGTCCTCCGGCGCAAAACACCCCCGTAAACGTCCCACAGAGCGTTTCGCCCTTCTAGCAATCCCGGGCTTCGCACAGATGATGCGCTCTTCCAGCTAATGTACATTTGTTCCAGAGCGACAGCAAGAGAGATAGCGCGAGAGTGATACGGAGGGGCAGGAGGGGGAGCGACGACGTGTCACTACATATACGTGTGTATAAACGACGGTGGGGAAAATAAAGGGCCAACATCCACACAACAATCCCTCCGCCAAGTCAATCATACTTACGTCAAATCTCGAACGATACGAAAAGATTCACCGATTGTTTTTTTGTTTTTTTTTTTTTTTATTAAGAAGAAATACATTTCTTTTTATTTTGTCGGGTTTTGATTATTGAAATGTGGGTCTTTGATATTGTTTTTATTTTTGCGAGGGTTTTTTCGACGATTTTTTAAAGACGAGATACTCGAAAGAGCACAGGTGACATTTCCATTGTTGAAAAATTAAAAGGAAGAAATCCATTACCTTCAGTGTTGAAAGAACCGAAAATAAATCTCGAAATGAAAGTTTAAAGATTTTTTTTTTGCAATAGGAAAAATACGTTATTCTTTTTTTTTTCGGTTTTGGACTTTTTAAATGGGAGTTGGGTTTGATGTTTTTTAATATTTCATTGTTGGGAAGGTTTTACTACGATTTTTTTAAGATGAGAGATTCGAATGAGCGCAGGCAAGATTTCCGTAAATAAAAAAATGAAAGGAACAAATCCATAATGTTTGTCACATACGGAAGGGTTAAGTGGCCTTCTCACTTTAGACGCTAAAAAAGAATACCTTCATGAATTTTTGTTATAGGTTTATATTATAGATATTGATATAAAGTTGTTACACTTAATAAATACACTTTCGAAATGCATTTTTTTTAAATGTCATTTATTTAAGTCACTATTTATAGACGAAAATTATAGTTAAAAAATGTTCTAAAAAAATTGTAGGTCTGCGCTGTTGATGAAATCTCGGAGAGGGATCATCCGAAACAAAAAAATAACCAAATGGCGGCCAATTTTCGAAAAAAAAAACGTTTTTTCACCGTTTTCGGCAACAAATACTAAATATCAAAATTAAAAAAAAATCCTTGACATGCGCTGTAGCTATAGTTGTGAAGAATATGTGGTTAAAATTTCACAAGGTTAAGTAGTTTCGAAGATGTTATCAACAAGCCGTCGAAAAACGTTGTTTCGAGAAAAACGCGTTGAAAGTTTGTTTGGATTACAAAAATACATAGAAACATTTTTTTAAATGTATTTCGAAAGTGTATTTATTAAGAGTAACAACTTTTATATCAATATTTAGAATATAAACCTATCGGAAAAAATCATGAAAATAGCCTTTTTGTAGCGTCTAAAGTGAGCAGGCCCCTTAAAGTGATTAGGTTTACGATGAGTGATACAGAAAAAAATGTATAGTCAGCTTACATTCGTTGTGCGTTCAGCGGCTAGGCACACCGACCGAGTACGCCTCGCGAGGCAGCCTCGCGAAGCAGCCTCGCGAGCCAATGCCTCGACCGGTGTGGACGTGGCTCAGGTTGCCTCGGGCGCGTGTTGTCTCGGCCGAGCATGCCTCGACCGCGAGCCATGCGGCGTTCGTACGGTTGCCTCGCTCGCCTCGGTTGGCTCACGTTGGCTCGCGAGGCTCGCCTCGTAAACACCTTCATTCAGCCTCGGAGGACACGGCTCGCGTGCCGGAAGTCCGAGCTTGGCTCGCGAGGCGTGCTCGGTCGGTCTGGAGCCGGCTGATGAGGCAGGCCGAGGCCGCACGAGTATGGACGTCGATCCGAGGCGCGGAAAATTGCCTCAAGTCGTTCGGCCCACGGCCTCGGATCGAGCCAAACGCTGACGGTTGAATAAAAAAAATTCGTGCTCAGTTCGGACGTGATTGCCCACGCATCAACCGTGGTCACCATCGTGAGAATTGACTGGAGCACTTCGGAACCGTTGCCTCGGTTTGCCTCGTACGTCCTCTAGCAAGGTCATCATTTTTCAGTCCGAAACGTTCACTGCGGCCTCGGCCTGCCTCATTAGCTGCGTTCAGACCGGCCGAGGCAAGAATTGAGGCAGCGTCGCGCGGCATCGCCTCGCGCTTGGTGGATGTGCCTCGCTCACATCGTTTTTTTTTTCGTGGCCGCGCTCGAACCATACGTGTCGAGGCTGCCTCGCGAGGCAGCCCGGCCAGCCTGGACATGCTTCGGGGTTTTCGAAGCTGCTGATAACGAATCCGAAATGCAAATTTAGATACTCAAAATGGCGGGTACAAAATGGCCGGCGTTTTTGCAAAAAAATGGTCAGATTTGATTGAAAATCCATATATAGGAGTTTTCGACGATAACAATGACGAATCCGACATTCAAATTTCGGAACTCGAAATGGCCGATTCAAAATGGCCGACATTTTAGAATAAAACTTCTCATTTTCGTCCGAAAATCCGTTTATGAGGCTTTCCAAGGTTGCTGATAACGAACCCGAAAACCAAATTCCGAAATTCAAAATGGCAGACCCAAAATGGCCGACATTGTTTCAAAAAACTAGTCACATTCGATTGAAAAAGCCATATGTATAAATAAAACGTCAAGTTGCGAGTAGTAAAATTAAAATTATTACAATTAGATCATAGTCAAGAAAATTAATTTAATTACGTATGTGAACGCCAAGAGAATACATGACATTATGAATATTTGTCAACAGAACGATCTCCGTCACTTGATGCGCTCTTAATATCATCGTTATCACACCTCGAGCGTGGAGAACCATCGGAGGACAGCAACATTTTGATCGCGTCATGTGATAAGTTTCTCCACTTCGACAAAAAATTGCTATCCAATCTCTTTCACAGACAAAGTAATAAAACATCGACTTTCCATAATAAACAAACAAAAAACGTACAACAACAACATTGATTCTTCCAGAATAATAAATCTCCCCTACACAAAAAACATACATCATCAACTAATTCGTCTCTTCCAACAATATAACATAACATTAGTCACAAACAAAAAACACAATATTTCATCCATTATTGGTTCCACCAAAGACAAAATCAACAACAATGGAAAATCCAACATCGTTTATAAAATCGACTGCAATGATTGCAACGCCACATACATTGGCCAAACTAAAAGATACCTTGAAACCCGATTGAAAGAACACAAAAATAACATAAAACATACTACGGAAATACACACAGCTTTAGCACAACATGCAATAGAACAAAAACATGACTTTCAATTTGATAATGCAAAAATACTAAACCATGAAAGTTGGCTCAAAAAAAAGACTAATCCTGGAAATGATACAAATTAAAGCACACCCCAACGCCATAAATTTTAGAACAGACATACAAAAACTTAGCTCAATCTACAATTCTATAATATAACTATCAACACGCTCTACCATATTTTACCTCACATAACAATTTTAAAATTATTGACACGATAAACCAACTAATATATTGACATGATAAGCTAATTTTAAGGACTTTACAAACTAATTTTAAATACCCCTAACTTGGCGCACCTAATTTATTTTCATTGACACGTCACTGCCGGTATGATCTTTCCCCCGATTCGTAGTACAGAGACTCGAATATGCCACATGAAATTAATACATCACTCAGTTTTTCTCGAACTTTCGTCTGCTACACAACTCAACATGTAACGAACCAAATTGTAAATTTCGAGTTTTTGCTCATTTTGGAAAGAAAACAAATTCTTAAGAACAAACTCAATAGGTAATTACCATAGTCTTTTAATTCCTCACTAAAACTTTTCTCAGATCAATTTTTTATACTTAAATTTTCAATAATGAAACGTAAAAATTACTTACAATTATCTATCCATTACAGATCAGAAAAATCGCCCATAAACGATGATAACTCCATCTATCGAGCATCTTCTCACTGAACATCATTTATCTCCATGAACAATGTTTTTTGTCATCACATCTTTCCAAATATGTGTAAAAAACCTGAAATACCACTACTTCGAGGTTAGTTAACTATCATATTTCATTTCTTTATATTTCCATAACAGAAATAACCCTCGCTCTCACACATCGTACATTTCACACACCTATACATACACATAACAATAAGCAACGCAATATAGGAAATCATCCATACCATATTTATATAATTATAGGGGAGATTACGATATCTTTGGCGCCTAAATTTGAGCATTGGATTATGAAATATGGCCGAAAAAAATACGAGGAACAAGAATAACTTTTTTCGTTTTGAGCCTTAGTTTTGGATTTACAGCGTTTCGAAGAGAAAAAGTGTACTTTTCCGATTTTCTATGTAAATCGAATTTTCCGCGTGTCTTACATTGTTACGTCGTACTTTGTTTGGGTTTGTTTGTTTGTTTGGGTTTGTTCTTGTTTATTTTCTCGACATAGCGCATTCCGAAGAAAGCTAAATTAACGTAAACAAGTTAAATCGCTTAATAACGAATAATTCGTAAAATGTCCTGTATCTTCTAAAGGAAGGCAAAATCGGGATTTTTTTATTCTCAAAAAAGTGTTCCTTTTGCGCCAAATATAAATTATCCACGATCAAATTAAGGCGCCAGATATCGTAATCATGCCCCACGCACACATCGAAGGTGCTCCAGGCCCACTCAACGATTCCACGCACACATCGAAGGTATTCCAACTCACTTCACGATTACATGTTTGTATATACATGATTGAGCAAATTGCCGATTTTCAAAGTTCAATATCTCAAAAAATATTGCGTTACGCCAAAATTCATTTTCATAGGGTCTCTTATATCATCAAAAAGAAGGTCTGTGCCAAATTTGAAGCCAATCGGAGGTAAGAGTTTTTCCGAAGTTTATCCTAATTTTTAAAGGAATTTTTTCATAGAGAAAATAAAAGATACAACAAAAAATGATGTTCAAATATATGTACAGCCAAATTTTAACACCCTCCTCTTCAATCCTTTAAAGCCGCATTTTCGAGTTTCATTACCCTGCAAAAAAGTCGCATTTTCTATCGAATATGGACGCTGCATGGTCAAAATCGGGAACCGCAAACATAATAATGCTTCGACTTTCAACCCCCTGTTTCACCCCCTTAAACGCCGAATTTCAATTTTTGTCACTCTTGAAAAAAGTCTTATTTTGGGCCAATTATCAATAAACCAGGGTCAAATAAAGGCGCCAAAGATATCGTAATCGTGCCTAATTATAATTAAAACAGAACTAACATGATTATTACACAAAATAACACAACATTTAGATAACCAAACCATAATACACAACGCTCATATATACTAATTTTTCAAACGTGATTGTTAAAAACTGTGAATTATCATTTATACAGAAAAAATATATATTCTGAAGAGGACCCGAACCAAAGGGCCGAAACGTTAGAAAAACATCTTCTTATTTCCATCCATAACCTTGGAAAACCTTCATTGGCCGGACCGAAGCCGAATCCTTAACGATCTCTTGTCACCTACACGGCCGCACACTTCTTTGCACTTCTTTGATTCATCTCCACTTTTTCGGAGTTATTTTCCTAAGGCTAGAAACTAGAGGATCCAACGATGCCATAAGCCAGTGAAAAACGTCTTGCTCAGTTTTTTCTCGAGAAACTTTTCGAGCAAAGTTCTCTCTATGTTTCTTGAAGTCCTGGTTTCTTCGCGCTTGTTCCAATGAAGATTGAATATGAGTGAAATCGTGCCAAAAATGAGTCAGTATTGTTTCCTAAAATGTTTTACAAATTTCCTGATAGATGATAGATGATAGAACGATAGATTTTTGAGAACGAAAAATAATAAATGAGAGCGATTTATGTGAATAATTTGAAAGAATATATAAGGTCCACCCCTTACTAGAAACAACAGAGGGTAGGAGAGAGAGAGAGAGAGAGAGGGGGGGGGGGGGAGGGAGAGAGAGGTATCGTTTACAGTTCTTCCCCAGGCTATAGATCATCGAGTCCGATCCCCTCCTGCTGACTTGTTATTAAATTAATCCTTCGTTTAGCCAAATTGATGCATTGATATCACAGAGCACTCATAACTCACCCTTACCACCCTCTCATACCCGCCCACATATTCTGTCTTTCTCTCTCTTCCTCTCTATCTCTCTCTCCCTCTCTCTCTCTCTCTCTCTCTTGACGCCGCTTTCGAGGGCGTCCATTGTACGTAACAACCCCCCGCGAGTGCTCTCTCGCACGTGAACGCCCTCGGTTACCAACGTTATTATATACACAATGTCACGGAGACTATACGATACTCTGTAATCCGTGTTGCCGTACAATATAGTACAGTACACTCGAAGCACAGCAGGGGGTTGAAAAAAGGGGGTAGGGAGAGGGAGCTTCGCCCATCCAAGCCTCCGATCTCTGTGCTTTTTATTTTCGCATTCTCATCACATGCCCAGTGCGTAAAACCACCCTCACCGCCTAAATCACCTTTTTCGCGATAATTAAAATCATAGCGATGATCAAAAAACGAGGTGTCACTCAATATATGCCTGTTTGTTGCTCGTTTTGTTTTTCGACATTATCCTCATCGAATATTACGAGCAAGTGCTTTCCTTTGGGTCTTCCTAACAATGCGAATTCGCTTCGAAGATTTTGAATTTGAAAAGTTTTTGTACCGTCACTTGCGATAATTAATGTCGGATTTTTTTTGCATTTTGTCAAAGTATACATATTTAAGAAGTGTAAAAGAAATGTCAAATTAAAATATTGAAAATTGATCGATTTGTGACGATTTAGTGAGAGCAGGTAGCGCAACGAATTACGTTTAGGTACTAAAACTTTCTATCGCGTTTTTCTCGAAATGACTTTTCTTGACTCGGCCGGAATAATAACTCGAGCTATAATTGTTCGTTTTCCAATTTAAAAAAAAAACAAAATTTCCGTAACCGCAGTACGTATTGTTGTACGTAGGCGTTTTTAAAAATTTCGTACTTTTTAAGTCCCCGAATATAAGTAAAAATTTCGCCAGAATTACACTTATTTTTTAAACATCCCTAAGTGGTGAAATTTTCTTTTTTTTTCGAAAAACAGCCACGTACAAGGAGGAAACATTTATCATTGTCAAGTTATCGATCCGGCCATTGGACCACAATTTTTATGCAGAGGCTCTTGATCTTTTTTTCTATCTTTCTGCCAATCCTAAATGAATAATCTAGTACATTAAGGGAGACTTTGTCCTTGATTGAGCAGCGGGAGATGTTAGCGGCTCAACATGAGCAGCTAGAAGAAGAGGAGGGAAGCCTCTATGGACCAGGCATTGCCAATTAGCGGTAATTATAAACACATTTGTGTAAACACATTACAAAACTTTAAACGCGTTTTTCTCGAAAACACGTTTTTAAAAATGGCTGACATTCTCCTGACCGCTGTAATCCAATATATCGACCTGAAATTTGGAGAGCATACTCAGAAAATACGTCTTCACGGAATGACGGATCGTTTTTTTGATAGATACATTTTTGCATTTATTATTTATCTTTTTATGCGAAAAAAACAGTGATGTCAGCCGTTTACCTCCCGCGATTTGAGCACCTGTTTTCGCGGAGCTGCAACTGCCGCCATTTTGGTTTTTTTTTCAAAAAAAATTTTTTTAACGTTCTGTATATCATGAATAAAAGCAAGAAAAAAACTGCACTCAAAAAGCTTTACTCGTTTCCTTTAAAAAAAAATAAAATGGAAACACCTGAAATATGGCACTCCAAGGACAAAGTCTCCCTCAAACAAAAATTGGTAAAAACGACCTCTATTCGGCCCGTCACAATAGTGTACTCTCTTAAGGAGGTCGTCTAGCGTGTCAGATAAAAAAAACGATTTTTTAAAAATAAATCACATTTAAAACATGTATACAATACGTGGGTAGAAAGATTTTTCGAAATTTAAAGCCGTTGAAAAGTTACAGCCGTACACCGGAGCAGGTATACGGAGCGCGCGGGGCCCGTATTTTTTTAAACTGCTGCCATGATATCTGAAAAACTATTTAATTGATTCTGCTCAAATTTGTACAGAATCTTTAGTACATATATAACTACAAGTTGAACTAAAATAATTAAGATTTCTTCGTTAGTTTTCTTTTTATCAGCTATATAGACCCCAAAAAATACGAAAAATTGAATTTTTTTCTCTAAAGCGTAAAAAAACATTATTTTTTGGAATTCTAACTTTATTTTAGTTCGACGTAGAGCGTCAAGTCTCACAATTAAAATTGCGTTTGGTTTTTTTATTTCAGATAAGCAGAACGGCCGGAATCATGGCAGCAGTGGAGCACCTCTTTTTATATATGTGTTCCTGATGGGCGGTGTATCTCCGACTATATTCTATATAATGACTTCAAAAAATTCACAAAGATTGTTTAAATGTTAATAAAAATGATATACAATTTATAATTTATTTTATTTAATGGGTTGTCAAAAAAAAAATCCCCAAAGAAGCATCAAAAAACGGTCTTCACACTAGACGACCCCCTTAAGCTGTTGAACAGCTTCGGCGCCTGAAAAAGAGCGATTTTTAAATCGGTGATTATTATTCTCTATAAGTTTCAACGTCTGAAGGAAAAAAGATCGGAATCTCATTGAGGGAACAGTTTTCAGCAGTTGTAATGCAGTTTTTTCGATCTTCGGAAATAAATGTCCTGTAATCTTCCATGCCATTTTTTAAATCGAGAATATTTTTTTAAACACCGAAAACCCGAAATTTGTTGCGAAAAAAAAGTTTCCCTTAAAAAATGTGATAACATGTGTTGTTTTCCAAAATTTGAAGTTTGCTCGAGAGATTTTAACTATGACTTCACTCTACAAGAATCTTCTTGGATTTTTTAGATTCATCGACAAAGGGGCCCTTATCAGGCAGGCCGTGATGTCCGAAGATTTTTATCTCCGGGCCAAGACAGGCCATCGAAAAAGCGATATTTTTTGGGGTGTTCAGCCACAATGTAGCGTGGAGCCCCCGCGATATTCAATTAATCCGAGGACTTCTGGACCGGCAAGGGTAGCGCGCGTGAGGCTTGACCACGAAATTCTTTGGGTCAATCTGATCGATCAGATTCTCGAATCGTGTAGTCGAGGATGCGGGGATGAAATTCACTGTCTGAGTCGTCGACGACGACATCGAAGCGAGGGACGAAAGGAATCGGGCGAAAAAACACTTCGGAACTTTTTAGGGCTAGATTTTGCGCCCTTTGCCGACGAAAAAATACTCCAGCAGATAAAACAAGATGGATAACCATAGAGAGGTTATATTTGATTCTATACGATATCCCAAGTATTCTCGATATTGACGTAGGCAGCATTTTTTTTCTGGGAGGGCCTGGGGGGGGGGGGGGGGGCAAAAAGGGTTTCGTTCACGAGCCTTTTTTTTCAAAATAAAATTTACATAATAATCGACAATCACGTGGCACACATAAAATATACAGTTTTAATCACACATTCATGTAAGCATTAGTATCAAACTCTTGCAATACCTTCAGAAATAATGAGATTGAAGTTTGCATCCTTGGAGTGCAAAGAAAATTACTATTTTTCAATTGCTCGAATTTCTTTTGGCAAATCTTTGTTACGAAAAAACTGCAATAATTTTTTAAGCCGTTTATTCAGAGACCGAGAACTTCGTTCTGCAAAAAAAGATATTGTAAAATAATAAAAAAGAGGAAGTAGAAATATAAGAAAAAATGTTCTTTTTCTTCCGACGATGCAACCTTCACGACCATAAAAAATAATAAACTAATTTTCCATTATTCTTTGATCCAGTTGCCACTCTTTAAACCCGGATCTTTAAACCAATTTGACCCGGATAGTACTTCATCCACCTACCCTTAATAACCCTTCAATCGGTCTTATTGAAAAAAAAACCCGGCGTACACTTGAAATATTTCTTCATATGTCTGCATAATTAAAATTCGGAAAGTATAACATTAAATTGTTGTAAAAAATTATTGAAAACTTTCAACTTTGGGAAAGTGAGGGTCGGGGTCAAAATGACCCAGTGTGTTAAGGAAGAGTTAAGGGCGGGGTAAAGTTAATTCGGCGAAAAAAAGGCACGTTTTTAAGATTTTTTTTGGCGTAACGAATAGTGTTCGTTTATTGAAAAATTTACATATAATAAAGTAACATTTGAACAACATTCTCCTAAATTTGCATTGCAAAATATTCAAAATTGAGCGAGTGAAAATTAAACCCCGGAGGCGCCTCGAAAAAAAGTTGGTTTGCGGTGTGCACCATAACTCGCAACAGAATCATCTGAAACAAAAAAATCAAAATGCATTTGTTAAAGGAGATGTTTCTCGAGGTAATGACAGGAGGATTTTTTTTTTTCGATTTTTCGATTTTTCGTAGCACTTGGAAGCCAAAAACCCGATTTTCGCTAAAAAATCGGCTAATTTGTTGTTGAAAAATTAGTAATTATTTAAAAAAACAAAAAAGCTCTCGTCAATACCTGGTGAATTATGTGAATAAGTACTGTGCAAAATTTCAAAGCGATTGGTCCAGTAGATTTTGAGTTATCGTGCACACGGACTTCAAATATGACAAGTCTCAGAAAAACGGTTTGAAAAACGCAGAAGAGTTTGGTCGCTTAGCGCTCATTGCACATAAGTTTGAGAACACTTCTCGATTGCATAAAAATTTTAACACAATATTCTTGATATATTATGCATTCATTTAAAAAATGAAAAAAAAATTTAAATACTTTACCCCGCCCTTAAACTTTACTTTCAGTAGGTACCGAATTGAACACCTACTGATTTCAATTATTTTCTGTAAATCGGACGAACAGTATTTTAGTTGGATTTTTTAAACAATGTTATTATCCATGTTCAGCAGTGACATGAAAGAATCGTTCCTGAAGCATTGTGCTTCTAACCCACATTTTTATCCGTCTCTGGAAGTATTATTGCTGCTTGGAAAAGTTTTTACACGTTTGGGCAGTATTCCTTTTTTATATGCTTTCTTAAATTTCCAGCATTTATTTAAGGGATCATCACAGTGTAAAATTTTCAAAAAATCGATTTTTTGTTGCATTTACCAATAATAAACACGGTTATAAACGTTCCGTCCAATTTTTAGATCGAAATTCGAATTATTTCGGTCGCTACAGCCTTTCTCAGAAAAAGTGATTGGAGCGTGAGATCCCGCACTCCGAACTTCAAACGCGTTTTTCTCGAAATGGTGTTTTTCAAAACGGTGGCCGCTCTCAAAGGAAGAATTTTCAAGCTATCCATTTGAAATTTTAGCAGAATTCTTCATGTCATTCTTTATGGTGCTATGGAACCTTTTTTTAATATCCCTATTGTTTGACGAAAAGCTGTCAAAAAAAGGGTAAAGGCCATAGCTGGGCAAGTAGGAAAAAATTGCCCCCGCATTTTTTCCAGCGAAATTTGGAGTATACTCTGAGGTATAAAAAAACAAATTTTCTGAAAATGTCATGCCCGTCAACGCAATGGTTTTAGAAAAATGAATTTTTTTAAATATCAAAAAAAAAAATTCCGGAAACGATACAGTGGATCGATTTAATTTTTTTTGGTACTTGTTCCAATCAAACGTGTTACGAAATAAAATTATAGAACATCTTGCGAAAGATTAAGGTTTGAAAAAAAATAATGTTCCTTGTTTTATTATTTTTTACTATAATCCACTTGGGGTACAATAGCGAAAATTTTTTCATATAATCTTTGAGCACCTTATTAGATGATATAATTTTTTCAAAATGATCGGTTTGGTACGCCGCAGTGAAAAAAAAAGAAACACACTTTATTGATAGATTTTAGTTATATAGATATATAACTAAAATATATCAATAAAGTCTGATATGTGACTAAATGATCGGCTTGATACGCCACAGTGAAAAAAAAGAAACACACTTTATTGATATATTTTAGTTATATAGATGTATAACTACAATATATCAATAAAGTCTGTTTCTTTTTTTTCACTGTGGCGTACCAAACCGATCATTTTGATAAAAATATATAATCTAATAAGGTGCCCAAAGATTATATGAAAAAAATTTCGTCATTGTACCCCAAGTGGATTATAGTAAAAAAAAATAAAACAAGGAACATTATTTTTTTTAAACCTTAATCTTTCGCAAGATGTTCTATAATTTTATTCCGTAACACGTTTGATCGTAACAAGTACCAAAAAAAAAATCGAGTCGATCCACTGAAGCGTTTCCGGAATTTTTATTTACATTTTATTTTTTATTTTTCATTTTTTTAATGCATCTGCTACGGCGCACGCTGCGCCAATTTTAGCTTCCATGTACAGGGATTTTCCCCCTTTTTACATTTCCCACCATTTTCTCCAATCCACATCCCTAATCGATCCCCACCTTGCGGCCGCAAAAAAATTTAAAAAAAATTATTTTTTATTAAAAACAAAATTCATTTTTCCAAGGCTATGGCCTTTGATACTTTTTGTTCAAACCGCTGCCATTTTTTCAAATTTCACTTCAAAAAACCTCCACAGGAACATAGCGGCTTTCCTACAGATTAATAATCATTTTGAAATTTTTGTTTCGCATAAAATTTGCGACCGCAATCCTGCTCACCATGGGACACCATTTTTTTCCAAGCAATTTTCCGCAAATAAAAACAATGTTAAACAAAAAATAAAGGAATTTGAAAAACAATCATTTTGTGTTCTTCATGGGTGCTGCAATTTGTAAATAAAATAGACCCATTAGCTTATCCTATGAACTTGGAAAAAACGCGAAAATCGGCTATTTTTCGGGCGGTCACACTGTGACGATCCCTCAATCATTTTTCAATGAAAGTACGTTTTTCATAACCATCGCTTAAGCTTCCAAGGCTGACGTATCAATTATTAAGATTTAAAAAATAATGATTTATAAAATCGGCATTTTAAATTTACAATCATATAATCTATTACTTTGCAGTAAATGTCGATCTTCCAGTATTCTTCCAGTTGTGCATCAGCCGGCAGATCTAATGTATTTCTCTTGCCCACAGTTAACTTAATTGTGAACTTCGAATATCTATTTAATTTACGTAATGAAAAAGCTGCTTTTTATACAAGTTGCAAAATTACGACAAAGAAAATATTTTAAATTTTATTAAGGCCTTAGGCCACTCTAGAGGACGAAAACATTGGTTTTTTGGGGATTTTTTTTTAGAAAAACTACAAAAGAAATCGAGATTACAAAAAAGGGTGTTTGTCATAGATATCAGTGACCGTATACAATAATTTTTTTGAAGCGATTAATTTCAAAATGGCGGCTGTGCATCGTTTATCTCAAAACTCCATCTTTTAAGTTGGC
The DNA here is from genome assembly GCA_964007375.1 of Ophion obscuratus. Classification (NCBI taxonomy): domain Eukaryota; kingdom Metazoa; phylum Arthropoda; class Insecta; order Hymenoptera; family Ichneumonidae; genus Ophion; species Ophion obscuratus. The sequence goes on from OZ023313.1 coordinate 5,162,516, forward strand.
AGGAAACATAACTCGTAAGGAACATCCCTCAGGTGACACCCTTCGATTTGGTTGAAATTTGCATATGTTATAAAGCACCGAAAAGTAAGCGATGCGTATTTTTTTTTATCGGCGGAAAAACGGTTTTAAGGGGTGAAACGAGCCCTCGAAAATAGGGGTGTCTTTCGTTTTTCGTCGATAACGTTATCGTTCTCATCTCCAATGTATAGTGCACAGAGAAATAAACATTATTGCAATTTGAAATTTTTTAATATCTCGTACCGTTAAAACGTTATCGACGAAAAACGAAAAACATCCCCATTTTTTAGGGTGCGTTTCAGCCCTTAAAACCGTTTTTCCGCGGATAAAAAAAAATACGTATCGCTTACTTTTCGGTGCTTCATAACATATCCAAATTGCAACAAAATCGAAGGGTGTCACCTGAGGGATGTTCCTTGTCGATTTTCAACCGATTCACTTGAAATGTTGACTATATCTGGAAAAATACATTGTCTATGGAAGTACGTAGGATTTTTTTTTAATATTGCATACTTCATTTGTCATTAACGATTTTTTAGGCAAATTTTTGGGAAGTGAAAAATTTGCCTAAAAAATCGTCAGATAATTGTTAATAACAAATGATCGATGCAATATTTTTAAAAAATCCTACGTACTTCCATAGACAATGTATTTTTCAAGATATATTCAACATTTCGAGTGAAACGGTGGAAAACCGTCCGAGTTATGTTTCCGGCCAACTTGAAAAATGCAGTTTCGAGTTAAACCCTGCACAGCCGCCATTTTGAAATTAATCGCTTCAAAAAAATTATTGTATACAGTCACTGATATGTATGATAAACACCCTTTTTTGTAATCTCGATTTATTTTGTAGTTTTTCTGAAAAAAAAATCCCCAAAAATCCTATTTTCCTGCCTCGAGAGTGTCCTAACCCCTTCCATTATTCCTTCATGCTTGCTTGGGTGGAACAAATAAAATCAATCGAATATTTAAATTTAATTATTTTCATCGACCTTTCCTCGGGGGGAGGGGGAGGGGGGGCATGCCCCAGGCTACGCCGATGAATGTGAACCTTCCTCCACCCATTTTATTCCGCGCTCTTTCCCGTCCTCTCCAGGAAGGTAGACGAGGACATTTTTCATCCTCTCGTCCGCATCGTTTTTCCTTACTCCCGCAGTCCAAACAAACCAGTCGTCATTCCCATTCCAATTTCAATCCCACGTTTTCAATCGCCGTAAAATATTTCTCCCCCGCCCTCTTCCACCCAAACAATGATATTGCTTTTGTCATTTCGACTTCACGAGCTACCGCCAATGACGAAAATCGAAATCGCCGATATTCGTAATCCAACGAATTCACACCAATGGCCAAAAATGCTGTACAAGCTGCTGTAAAAAGGGGGCGGTGAAACCTTAAGCGGGTGGCCTTATTTATTTATAGTGCGAGACTGCGTTTTGGCAAGTTTCCAATGATTGGGGGGGGGGGGGGGGGGGATCGATAATGTTGCCGAGAGCCGAAACATTATTGAGATTTGCCTGTACAGCTTGCTTTGTCGCGCGATATACAAATGTCACGGAGATTCCGGTTTGAAGGTGAAATTCTCTCGTTGTTCGAGTAGAAATTCATTAGACCCCAAGAGCTCCAACGTTCGGGGGCAAGTTATCGCGAGTAATCGACGACGTCTCGCGGTAACGACCCTCGATTATTTGAAACACGAAGGACAAAAGGAACAGGGGCAGTGAACACAGAGAGCGCGGTCGAGGGGTTGCGTGAAGTTTATCCGTTTGCAAGCGTAAGACAAATCGTTCTTGAGGACGTTCTGTGTTCCTGCTGGCGAAACACGATCGGGATGGAATGGAGAAATGGAAGGGAAGCTGTTCTGTGCCTATATATATATATATATATATATATATACGTCTCACTTTTAGATACATCGTCCGGCCTGACAAACTGACCAAAGACCGCCTCCTCCATTCTCTTCCTGGGGTCCGCCACATTATCGCACCACTGCGGACAACCGGGCAAAGACCCATTTGTACTTTGTAAGAAAAGCCATCGGAGAGTGGGATATTACGTGTGAGAAAACCGAAATGGATAGATGTCAGTAGGAAGGAGGCAGAGAATTCGGCAGGCTCATTGTTTTTTTTTCTTCCCAGACTTGGCTAAGTAATAAAATATCCCTAGACGCATCAGGGTATTTGAATGCAGGAGAATTGATTTTGACGTTGGTACGTGATAAAGGAGACAAGGCCAGCTGCTCGATTGTTAGTTGCAAACTTTGGCCAAGATTGCCTCGTATATCAACGAATTCCATTTCGACAAAACGTAACGATGATAAGCAAATTGATGAGTCGAACGAATCTGGCTTGATGCCTCTTGCGATTGAACTGCTTTATTTTCTTCTGGGTAACAGCGAGCCCTGAATTGAATTGTCGAAATCGCTTCGATTCTTATTACCTTCATAAAGAATTATTACGTTCGGATTCTTCAATGGCCGTGCGCAACGGGCTCATTGAAATTCGCACAGAAGCAATTTTATCTCGAGCATATCCGATGTATGAATGAATGCATGTGGTCTTGATATGATGGAGCGAAATGGTTCGTCTCGGGAGCGAGAGAGAGAGAGAGAGAGAGAGAGAGAGAGAGAGAGAGAGAGAGAGAGAGAGAGAGAGAGAGAGAGAGAGAGAGAGAGAGAGAGAGAGAGAGAGAGAGAGAGAGAGAGAGAGAGAGAGAGAGAGAGGGATACTCCGAGAAGAAAAGTCACATCCCTCAGGCACCAAACGAGATGAGAGTACTCGATTTGGATTTTCAAATTCATTGTTGGAACGAGGCCAAAGAGCGGTGGAGTCTCATAGACTCCCAGCTACAATCATTGGCGTAGCTAGAAGGGGCACGGGTGGGCACGACCCCACCCGGGAAATTCCGGTCCCCCCCCTCCCAAGATAGGAAACGATCTAAAATAATTGATAAATAATTGATTAATAATGATCTAAAATAATTGAATGAAATAATTGATTAATAATGATTTAAAATAATTGAAATTGATTGAATTAAAATAATTGATAAATTTTATTTGTTTCGCCTAAGCAAGCATAGAGAAATTGCGTAAATTGACGAGATATTCAGATTTCACAATTACGTTACGGGGTCTTCTCACTTTAGACGCTGAAAAGAAGGCTATATTCATGAATTTTTGTGATAGGTATACATTATAAATATTGATATAAATTTGTTATACTTAATATGTACATATTCAAAGTACATTTAACAAAAATGTTTTCATTTATTTGAGTCACTATTTATAGACGAAAATGGTAGTTAAAAAATGTCCTAAAAAATTGTAGGTCTACGCTGTTGATGAAGTCTTGGATGATCTATCAGATCATCCGAAAAAAAAAATCAAACGGTTTTAGATTCAGTATGTTAATGGCTACAGCGCATATCATAGGTTTTTTTAAAAATGAAAAAATAACAAAATGGCGGACATTTTTCGAAAAAACAATAATATGTGTTTTTTGCACCGTTTTTGGCAAAAAATAGTAACCATCAAAATTTAAAAAAAACCTTGACATGCGCTATAGTTATAGTTGTTAAGAACATGTGGTTAAAATTTCATAAGGATCGGTTCAGTGGTTTCGAAGATTTTATCAACAGCCGTCGAAAAACGTTGTTTCGAGGAAAACGCGTTTAAAGATTGTATGGGTTACGAAATGCATTTAAAAAAAAACATTTTTTTGTGTATTTTGAAAGTGTATTTATTGAGTGTACCAACTTTTATATCAATATTTAGAATATAAACCTATAAAAAAATTCACCAAAAAAGCCTTTTTTTAGCGTCTAAAGTCAGAGACCCCGTAACTGGGGGCAAAAGAAATACATTAGTTTTGCCGGCTGATACACAACCAGCAGAATACTGGAAGATCAATGTTGACTGCCAAGTAATGGATAATATTGTATATTTTATTTATGTAAAAATATATTTATATATCATTGTAAATCTAAAACGCCGATTTGAGAATCTATCGTCAGCTAATGCAGTTGATGCATTTTTGAAGTTGAATCTGAAGATCGGAGAGGATTTTATCAATAACTATTTTTAAATCTTAATAATTGATACGTCAGCCTTGGAAGCTAGAGCGATGAAAAGCATACTTCCATTTAAAAATGATGAAATAAATGCTGGACATTTATGAAAGCATATTGCAAAGGAGTACTGCCCTAACCTGTACAAACTTTGCCAAACAGCAATAGTGCTCCCACTCCACCGGATGTGATAAGAGTTTTTCTGCCACGGGGCGGATAAAGACGTGGCTTAAAAGCACAATGCTTCCGGAACGGTTTTCTCACATGTTTCTGCTGCACATGGATAATGACGTAGTTAAAAAAGTAAATTCCAACTAAAAAAGTGTGGGGCCGAAGTGTAAAAAATATAGAAAGGCGAGACTCACTCAATTCAGTACTCACTAAAAGTAAAGTTAAAAGACTGGTAACTGGATTAAAGAATGATTAAAAATTAGTCGATTATCGTTTAAGGGAAGTTTCTGCCTTGTTGCGCCAAAAATGTTCGATTTTTGACCAATTTTTTATGCGAAAAATATTAAATATAGAATGTTGACATTTTGTACGTTTACTAAGCGGTCTTTATTGAACATGATTATATTTTTTAAAGTTTGATAAAACGTGGTAATGGGAGTGGGAGGAGCCACGTATGTCGATGGGCCGGCGATGATATTCATCGCTTGCGGAAGTGCTCCCGCACGCCCTAGATGAGCAATTGTTACGAAATTTGGCAGGCACGTGTACAACAAACGTCTTCACTAGTCGAACTAGAATTATTCAAAAATATTCAAACCTTTTTATTTTACGAACAAAAAACTCCCAACATTTTCGGTAACAAACTAAACTTCCCCTTCGATAACTCACAATTCTTTTATTTTTCAATTTTTCTTCTTGATTCCAGTTCCACTTATACACAATATTGTACTAAGTGAAAGTATCTTTGATTTTTATGCTTCAGATCACCTCTCCGGGACTTAGGACTTCCGCAAGCGAAGAATGTCATCGCCCGCGCACCGACATACGTGGCTCCCGCTCCCACCGCCATGTTTTGTCGAAGTTTAAAAAATCTTTTGATGTTCAATAAAGACCGCTTAGTCAACATACCAAATATCAACATTCTGTATTCAATACATTTCGCACAAAAAATTGGTGAAAAATCGAACATTTTTTGGCCCAACGAGACAGAAACTTCGCTCAAGGTATTGCAAGAGTTCGATTAAAAGCTTCATATTTTATGCATGTTACGTGATTGTCGATATTAAGTGAATTTTATTTTTAAAAAAGATGATAGTGAACGAAACCTTTTGTCAGGCCCCCTCTGGGCCTCCTCCACAAAAACCGCTGGCTCCGCCAATGGCTACAATCCTCATCCGAATCGCTTTCGTGTATGTTGTATCCGTTTCCTTAAGTGAATCCTTTACGCCTCGTCTCGTATTTGGCTCCTGCATTTGGCTCCAGGCAATTCGAGCGACTCCTCCAAGTTGTCATTCGACTCGTAGCAACATCAATCCTGAACCCCAAAAAACAATCGGAGCTACTGCAAACCGTTCAACTACCAAGTACAACTACTTACACTTCCGTTGCGAAGAAATCCATGTCTCTTCTATTCCATAGATCCGCCCCGTGATCCAAATACCAGGGGTGCGTTCCTTCGATCCTAGGAACGTTTTTGACATCGTTACACGTATGCTGCTGGGTGCACATGCCTGTGTGTGTGGGTGAATGTGGATGTCGTGGAGGGTCGGTGATGAAGCGAGATGGCGTTCCCGTCGGAAGTTGGTTGAAGCTATAATATAACGTATAAAGTAATTAAGGACATCGGGTGGCAGAGCAGAGGAGCAAAGAGAGAGAGAGAGAGAGAGAGAGAGAGAGAGAGAGAGAAAGAGACCTTTTGGGTACGCCGACGAACACCGGTAAGCTTCGTTTGAGGGTTTTCGGGACAGGGTTGGGGATTTGCGAGATGGAGAGAGCAGAAGAAGAAGAGAGAGTGTGCTGATGATACTCTGCGTACGTGAGAGAGTACTCGCACGACAGAGAGAGAGAGAGAGAGAGAGAGAGAGAGAGAGAGAGGCGGAGCAGGCCGCGGCCTCGGGCATGGCCGACAGGTTGGGGAATGCGACATTTACATAGTAATTAAATCGCTGGAGCAAGTGGGACTGTTGGGGGAGATACCGCGTCGCTGATGCTGCTGCTGCTCGGTGTGGAGCTCGAGCCATTACAGACGCATTAGATTGCGGTAAGCACTTGTTTATGGCAGCTCATGCCCCCGCCCCTCGGTGCTCTCTCTCTCTCTCTCTCTCTCTCCCTCTCTCTCTCTCTCTCTCCCTCTCTCTCTCTCTCTCTCTCTCTCTCTCTCTCTCTTTCTCTCTCTCTCTCTCTCTCTCTCTCTCTCTCTCTCTCTCTCTCTCTCTCTCTCTCTCTCTCTCGGCCCCTCTCTTAATCGGAGACTCGGCAAGCCAACCAACGGCTAGTGAAGCCGTACTGCCTGATCTCGTTCTCTCTATACGATTCTCTCTGCAAGCTCTCCATATCGGGTGGACGACGACCCACTGGCTATAAAATGTCGGAAACCTGTGGAGGTGCGTGCTTCACTTGATCATTGGTCATCCCTTTACTTTTTATGCTGTTAAAGTACAAGTTTGCAATTTAAGATTTTGGGTTCGTTTGGGTTTGTAATTGGAGGTGTATTCTCCAAGGAATCTTGATCATGCAGTGAAGAAGAATATAATGGGTATCGACGAACTTGTATGGAGGAAACATCACTTTGTATAGGCTGATAGTTCACTTAATTGGTAAACGGATCGTTGGTGTACCGTAGGGATGGATTTTATCAGTCCAAGTCATATCCATTGGGTGGGGGATGTTGCTTCAACGGTGTACACTTGGCTTGTTTATGCAGATCTGTACGGAATTTACGTAGAGATACGAAATTTACTTCGGCCGATCAAAGTTTCGATGATCTGATGAAAACCAGCTATCCGGATCCTCGAAAATGCATCTTTTTGCGTTTCGGCTTCTTCGGAACTGTTTGTTCGGGCTAAGCACTTCTACTTTCGCTCATATTGCGAGGAATTGGACTAGCTTTCGAATGGACTTTGACCCATTCGGTTGGGACCAGTTGCCGATGCGCTAGATCGGCCCAAAGTCGGCCCTCCGGATTGCGCCAATTTTCGTAACCCCCTTTGGGTGTCCATTTTCGACATTTTTGGATGGCTTTCTCCGATAGAAGGAGTTGAGATATCGGGACGGGCCGACTGGCATTCTTTAAGTCTGTCAAAATTCGCTTCGTACATGGCTTTTACTAATCTCAATTGGCCAATAAGCGCCGGAGGAATCGGCGATTTAAAATTGGCCGTTTTGACGTTTTAGCGGAACGGACCGGATGGTGGGAAAAAAAATTCTTCGTTTACATGATTTTAAAAGATCCTCTCCGATGTGAAGTTGATAGCTGATTATAAATTTCCCGGTCCCGAGCGCCGAAAACCGACGTTTCATGAAAAAAAATCGGAGAAACGGCATTTTAGGCCAAACCGTGACAGCACTCCTTTGTTACTTATATCGAGTTTTATTTGCACATTTTTTTGGAAAGCTTTTAACAAAACATTAACATTTCACATACATACTTTTCACTTATTATCTACACTCTACATTCCTACACTCCGCATTATTTTCACACTCTCCCTTTCTTCATTTATTCGTCCACTTCGTCGATCTCTCCTCCCCCATGCTCCGTACTCATCTTTCTGCACACTTCCTCTATTTCCCTAAAGTACTCGCATACCCCTATTTGTATTTTTCCTCCCAGCACATTTATGATTTCCCCCTTTACTGCCAAATCATCCATTCCTTCCATCCACTCCTCTGCTTTCTTCTTTACTTTCTCTGATACTAACTCCCTACCTTTTTTACATGTCAATAGGTGCTCCAATGTTTTATTTTTTTCTTTACATACCCTGCACCTCCAATCCTTTTCTCCTTTCTTTCCCGCCCTTCCTATGGTGCCACATCTTAGCCTCGCCCATATTTCCTTGTCCCTACCCTTTACTCCCTCCTCCGACCAATATTTCCATGGCATCTCGTTCCTTTCTATAATATATTTATACTTATCATTATACGTCGATTTTCTGATTTTTTCCTCTTCCCTCCTTAAAATTCTGTTTTTAAGTTTTCCAGACTCTCTTCTATCCATTCATCTATTTTTTTTTACTTCTTTTCGCTCCCTTATCATTGTTATAATATCTTCTATCTCCGGATCTCTTAATACCTTCACCAGATTTTTTCCCCATTTTGACGAGTCACCGTTTGGTATCGCTCTAATTTCGTCTAGTAAGCAGTTTTTAGGCCACCATGTCTCCTCCATTCTCATCACTTCTCTAATATATCTCAATGCTCTTTCCCTTATCAAATGTTCCATAGTAGGCATTCCTAGTTCTCTCTTCTATATATGATTTAGCTTCGTTCTGTCCACCCCTAACGCCATCTTACAATACCTGCTCGGTATCTTTTCAAACACGCTTATTTCCCCCATTCCCCATATCTCCACTCCATAAATTACTCCTGCTTTTAATATTGAGTCTAATAAATAGAGTATCTCCTCCATCATATCTCTCCCCGCCCTCTTCCAAATTCCCCACAACATATTCGTTGCTTTTTACGTTTTTCTTGTCAGCGTTTTTTCCATGTGCCCAAATCGAGTTTTCACACGTGAACCAATATCCCAGATATTTAAATTCCTTCACTATTTGTACTTCTTCACTTTTAATATCCCATTTTTCCTCCTTCTCAACGTTTCCTCCGTAAGACAACACTCCTTGTGTTTTCCTTCTATCAGCTTCGTTTGATAGAATAAACGCAGATAGCCGGATAAGCTCCACGGTATTCTCCAAGTCTGTCGAAATTCGGTTTCAAACACTGGTTATCGGCCCCAATCGGACAATTAGCGGCTTAGATACGACCGATCAAACTTTCGCCAATTCGCAGCACTGTCCGGATCCGCGAAAAATGCATCTCTTCTCGTTTCAGCCTCTCCAGACCTACCCATTCGACCTAAGCACTTCTGCTTTCGCTCATTTTGCGCGAAATTGGACTAGCTTCCGAATGAATTTTGACCCATCCGTTTGGGACCACTTGCCGATCGGCTGGATCGGCCCAAAGTCAGCCTTCCGGATGTCGCCAATTTTCCTATCCCTTCGAATGTCGTTTTTCTGCTTTTTCGCATGACTCTTTCGGCTAGGCGGAAACGAGGTATCGAAACGGGCCCAACGGCAATTTGGTGAAAACCAGCAAATTGTCAACCGGTTGAAACTCGAGCTGTGCGGGCAATGATTGTATCGCGACATCATTTAGCTGTATCCGTTCACGACTCGACCGCAAGTCTTCAAGGGTTAGCCTATATGTGGGTGAGTATGCAAAATGGTTGAAATCCCGAAGAGAATTACGCATCGGCATGGACTCGACTTATCTGATCTGATTGAGATGCGAACACGTGCGCGGGACGATCCGAGGGATTGCCCAAGCAGACGTCACGGGGAATTTGTCGTAGGAGTTAGGGTTGGCCGGACAAGGGGGCTTCTGTCGTTCAACTCCTCGATGGATTTTAACTCTCTCTAGACAAGGGCGTGACATGGAAACTGGTCTTGCAACACTCGTCCCAATCGCTTTGATCATCCTCGGGACTCCATTCGTTCGAAGTCATCCTCAAATTCGAATGATAAAAGACAGGAAAATAAAAAATGGAGAGTGGAGGGCAATTTTGAGGGGCGAATATGCCAGGCGTTTTAAGATTCGCAAGAGGGCGTTAAAGAAAGATGGTGGCTGGTTGAAGAGGGTCAGGAGGAAGGGGGATTTGCTGTGGTGATGGAGAAGTTAAAGTGGTAAAGCAGTGCAGGATTGCCAAGAAAAGGAGGGGGACAATGGCTCGAGGACGAAAGGGAGCTGTGGGTGCGGAACAAATGGCGACAGGGGCAAACCGTATAGAGGAAGAAAAGCATAGCTCGAACGTGCGTGTACGCGTGAATGTCTATCGAGTATGCTTCTTGTACTGGTGGTAGAATCCAAGGCGTAACAAACCGCGTCGTGTAACGTACGAAATTGAGTGCTGAATCCGGGATTACGTCGTCTCCCGGTTGCTGTGCGAACTCTCTCGGCTGCTTTAAGGTCGTACCCCCACTTGTAGCGCAAAAAAGGCCTTTTTCATGAATTTTTTAAAAGAAAACTACAAAACTTTTTTAATCGATCAATATACCATCTCAAAGAACACATCTTGAAGAATTTTCAGTAATTTTTTTATTGAAAAATATTACATTGTTTAGTGGCGCATGGCCGTCAATGAAATAATGTTTTTATATACACGGTTTGCGGTGACCAACATTTCGGCGAAGTGGATCATCTGAAGAAAAAAAATGCGGATGGATTTAGTCAAATATAAGTATAAACTAGTCTTTAATCGAAGGATTTTAAAAAATATTAATTTTTCACAAAATGGCGGATAGTCAAAGTTAATGGTTCGATTTTAACGAAAAAAAACGGCCGTTTTTTGGCTATAAAACGGGCATTTTTTTCGAAAAAAAAAATCGAACGATTAAAGACTACATTTTTATGTATTAAATAAGCCTGCAAAATTTCAAGAAGATCGGTTCATTAGTGTTCGAGTAATCTTGGTCACCGACTTCAGAAATGCCATTTTGAGAAAAACGCTTTTAAAGTTTCAAGTAGCCGGTCGTTTACACAACGGATTATTCTCTTTCAACGCTCATATCTCAGTCAATTTTGTTCGGATCGACTTGAAATTTTCAGGACACACATTCTCAGATATTTATACTTAAAAAAAAATCAATAAAAAATAATCGATTTTTTCAAAATCGCAAGTGGGGGTAGCCCCTTAACACGAACCAATCCGCAAACCTGCGAGATTGAGAGACACGGGAGAGAGAAAAAGTATACGGCAGCGTAAAAGGAGGAATACAATGGTGTTGAAGTTTACATATAGTTGGAATGCAACGAAAATTTATCTTTATTTTTTCCACTATTTATTTTTATTAATGTCTAAACTCTGCTTTTGCAAAACTAGATTATGGATCCCTAATAAGGACCCCCATGGAAATTTAGATACGTAAAAATATACTGCAAATTTATTTTATTAATAATTGTAATATATGTGAAATTTATGCCATATATTGAAAATATATGTTGCATATATGTGCCAAATTCTAATTTTCGTAACGTTTTTATATATGAGATGTATATGCGTAGCATATCTGTATATATAGTGTTTATACGTAATAGTGTACTTTAACTGTAAGTTAAGTTTTTTTAAGTTTAAGTTTTAAGCTTAATTAAATTTAACTGTAATAGTGTTTATACACACCATATATTTCTTGTCAGGAATATGTATCAAAAATGTATGCGTCATATATGACGCATAAATGACACATATATGAGTCATACATGACGCATACATTTTTGATATATTTTTCTGACAAAAAAATAGATTGAAAATATATCGAAAATATATGCGTCGTATATGCCTCATATATGCATCATATATAGTGTTTATACGTAGCATATATTTTTTTGGTCAGAAAAATATATCGAAAATATATGGGTCATATGTGCGTCATATATTTGGTGCATATATACTGAATATATACGTATTATTCTATTTTTCGTCACTATAAATGCGACCGATATATATATATATATATATATATATGTAGCATATATTTTCTGCATTTATTTTACATACATACATTTCCATGGGGGGACCTTCAAAAATATTTCGGCGATATTCGCAGCTCAAATATGGGCAATACGAAAAAAAGGAAAATTCGCACTCCAACTTCGCTATCATGGAAAACGGAGGTTAGAGCGAAAAAGAGATTGAAACGGACGTTTTGTAATTGGCAGTTATTTGTAAACTGTTAGGGAGTTAGGCTATTGTGAAAATATTTTAAAAATCGGTAGTCGGTTGAGGCAACTCAAATTGAAGAGGAAGGTCCAACATATGGTGCAGGAATCGCAGATTGAAGGTAAACTTATGATCACCACGATTGAACTGCTAGTAAAACTTTAAACCCGATATTCTCGACAATATATACCAAAACGTTGTACGAGATTTGTCGACGTGTAATGAACGGATTGACTTGAAATTTGGTACACTTATTGAGAGTAATAGTAGTTTAGTTTGGACCTGCGTTTTTTTTTCTTAAGGGGCTATACCAGTGTGAACGCTGAAAATTTGTGTGATTTTCGGGAATTTTTTAGAAGTAAAGTACTCAATTAAATGTTTCGGAAAATTAAGAATATATTTGGCTATATGTGACCTATATTACATAATTTTTTCATAGAAAAATGTTGAGATCCAAGCGACTTATGCGCTGCCTTCGGAAGCGCCAAAAAAAAAGTTCCTCCACTGCTGACATGATTCCGGCTGATTCAGTAGCTGAAACCGAAAAAGGAAAAATGTCGTTAAACTGGAAGGTATTTCTTGTACAATGACGTAGGATTTTCGAAAAATATCAACAAATCCAACAAAATGGCGTAGTTATGAAAAAAGTCAGTTTTCTTGCCTATAAAATGGTCGTTTTTTTCAATGCCAAATCGTCAATTTTCATCCAATCAAAGATATCCTACGTCATTGTAGAGTAAATATATTCAAGACTACTCAGTTCAAATTTCAGTTCAATCGGATAATTGCTCTTTGAGTTACAATGTCAACAAATTTAAAAAATCTCATTTCGAGAAAAACGCGTTTAAAGATTTAACTAACGATTTTTACAAGATAAATTGACATTTACCATAAAAACTGCTAATCAGCTATACCTGAAGCCCATACAATGGACTGTCGAAAAAGGCGACAAAAAAATCGATTTTTCGAAAGTGTCACACTGGTACAGGCCCTTAACTTTTTTTTTCATTAGTTCTTCATAATAGTAGTCATTTTTTATCGATAAATCGAGAAAAAAAATCAACTTTTTTTGACGATCGAAATAGAATGATATAATAAGGTCGTTCAAGTCTTGGCCAATATTATCTATTTTGAGAAAAAAAACTTTTTTTTTTCAAATCAACTTGGTAGCCAAAATCAAGTACACCGTTGAGCTCCTCACGTTGAAAGGTCCTTCACAACATTATTTTTAGCTTCTCCAATTATTAATATTTGTAATGAAATTTGGTACACTACTTCGTTAATGTACATACAAATACGTGCAAAATTTTTTTCAATCATGTTACTTATTCTTCCAAAATTAGCTTTATTAAAATAACCCTGATTTCCGGCTCGTCACAATAGCCTAATCCCTTAAACTCACTGCTAACATGAGTAAAAAAAACTTATATGAGAAAATATGCTTCCTGTGTCCACATACGTCCTTTCAAAAGTGACCTCCAAGCGGCAAATTTAGAGGCCTCGTATACTTGAGGAATATGGTGTTGAAGTTTGCATCGTCGGAATTCAACGAAAATTCGTCTCCATTTATTTATTTATTTTATTATATATTTATTGTATTATTCTTCTTTTTTATTTTACTATTCTTATTATTCCTTTTTATTTTAATTGTTTAGTCATTACCACTCATTACTATTTATTTTATTACTTTCCTTCGGTACTTTTCGAGAAAAAAACTATTCTCTCATTTTTCCTTAAAGTTTTCCTGTAGCATAGCGTTGTATTTTTTCTCATATATGTGCGTACTTTCCTTTTATAATTTTTTAAAAGCAATTGCGCGTCATTTAAACCAGTATAAGTATGTCTCGTTTTATCATCTGAACTTTAGTTACTGATCCTCTCAAACCTATTTTTTAAACTTTAGATAACCTCCAAGGCATTTACGTTAGTGTTCAGTTGGTAATTGCTTTAGTGCCTAGCGATGCACTTTATAACGATAACACAAGTGAAAAAGATGGCGGTCCACTAAGCAATCCAAACACAAAAGAGAAAAGTAAGAAAATGTGTGTTTTCTCTCAGGGTGTATATATTTATGTGCGCATTAAGATATGATCACGTCAATGCGAGTTACAGAGGCATGTATCCCGGATTTCGAATCCCGTATCGTTACGAGTACTCGGATAAAAATGTATATATATATAATAAAAAATAAATAAAGTAAGTACAATAAATAAAATAAATAAAATAAATAAAATAAATAAAATAAATAAAATAAATAAAATAAATAAAATAAATAAAACAAATAAAATAAATAAAACAAATAAAATAAATAAAATAAATAAAATAAATAAAATAAATAAAATAAATAAAATAAATAAAATAAATAAAATAAATAAAATAAATAAAATAAATAAAACAAATAAAATAAATAAAACAAATAAAACAAATAAATACCTAAATGTATTGTATTTTTTTTCTTTTTACATCAAATATTGGCACGTCACTTAAAAAAATGACAAACAAAAATCCCAGAATTGGGCTTCTCGTTGCACACGAAGATTGGGGTCAGTCTCCTTGCCCCCAAGGACCCTGCTCGCAGCCTCGATTTCCGCGCACCCTCCGCATCCCTCCAAAGGGTGTGAGCCGCTTCCGTGCGACATTTACATTTTTATTAAAAAACATTCACAAGTCCGCGACACACCGGCATAACGCAGAGATAACGGATATACGCGGGGGTTGAAAGAAGCGTATACGAAGACACCCCCCTCTGTTCCACCCCTTCTCAATCTTTTTCGCTCTCTGTCTTTCCCTTTAAGCCACCGGGTACGGGAACATTCAATTATCTTAGTAATCCTACAATTATAGCCAACGGATTTAGTAGACGAAGCTCTGGGTCCCCCCCTCTCTCTCTCTCTCTCTCTCTTGTGTTGCAGCATCTTCCCCACCATAGCGAAATCCTTGCGCATGTACATATGTATAAAATATATTCGTGTCGCCTGGTTTCGCGTTTTCTTTCGCTCCTCAAGCCCTGTCCGCCCCCCCCCCCCTCGACGTAGCTCGTCCCACAGAGAAATGGTGCATCGGTTGGTTGCGGACACGCGATGAATTCAAGTTGCACACGTCGCAGCTGCACGGGGCGAGGGATGACCTATTTGAAAGAAATACAACGTTGTCTTATCTGGTGTAATTCGCGTTCAGCTACTCGTATCTTATCTAATCGAATATATGCACTGATGTATGTACTGGCAGAATGGCTATCCGATCGTCGATGATATCTCTATAATGGGAAATAACGCGGATGCTCGTGTAGCTCGATTATTTCGAGTGTCGACGTCTGTCGACCCTTGAAAATGAAACAAACACAAAAACCTGATAAAAATACCGAAGATATATTGGGATCTTGAGCAAATCGTTGTTTTTTTTTTTTTTTAGAGGAAATTGATGCTTTATTTTTTAGGGCTCAGGCCAATCTAGAGGCCAAAAAAGAGGCTTTTTGGGGATTTTTTTGCAGAAAAAACTACAAAATAAATCGAGATTACAAAAAAGGGTGTTTATCATACGTATCAGGGACTGTATGCAATCATTTTTTTTTTGAAGCGATTAATTTCAAAATGGCGGCTGTGCAGCGTTTATCTCAAAACTGCATTTTTTAAGTTGGCCGGAAACGTATCTCGGACAATTTTCAATCGAATCACTTGAAATGGTGAATACATCTTGAAAAATACATTGTCTATGGAAGTACGTAGGATTTTTTTTATATTGCATCGTTCATTTGTTATTAATAATTATCCGACGATTTTTTAGGCAAATTTTTCGAAAGTGCATGGAAAAAATAATACAAAATATAGGGGCTACACAGTTCGCATTGGACTCGAGCGATCGCTCAGCGATATTTACTGAAACACAGTTCTCAAAATACAGTGTGCTCGAAGTGAATTATTACAGTTCCTATGCTGTCCTGTTTGGACTCGAAACGCTCTACTGTATCTTTTACTGAAACACACAGCCCAAAATACAGTGCATTCAAGAGTAAATTTTTACAGTTCAACACTGTAATATAAATTTAACAAAACTTGTAATTTGACAGTTGGTTAAGGCGTTACCCCCACTTGTAGCGCACAAAAGGCCTTTTTCATGAATTTTTTTAAAGTAAACTACAAAACTTTTTTAATCGATCAATATAACATCTTAAAGAACACATCTTGAAGAACTTGCAGTAATTTTTTTATTGAAAAATATTACATTGTTTAGTGGCGAATGGCGGTCAATGAAATAATGTTTTTATTTACACGGTTTGCGGTGACCAACATTGCGGCGAAGTGGATCATCTGAAAAAAAATGCGGATGGATTTAGTCAAATATGAGTATAAACTAGTCTTTAATCGAAGGATTTTAAAAAATATTCATTTTTCACAAAATGGCGGACAGTCAAAGTTAATGGTTCGATTGTAACGAAAAAAACGGCCGTTTTTTGGCTATAAAACGGCCATTTTTTTCGAAAAAAAAAATCGAACGATTAAAGACTACATTTTTATGTATTAAATAAGCCTGCAAAATTTCAAGAAGATCGGTTCATTAGTGTTCGAGTAATCGTGGTCACCGACTTCAGAAATGCCATTTTGAGAAAAACGCGTTTAAAGTTTCAATTTCCGATCGTTTACACAACGGATTCTTCTCTTTCAACGCTCATATCTCAGTCAATCTTTTTCGGATCTACTTGAAATTTTCAGGACATATTCTCAGATACTTATACTTCAACAAAATGCAATAAAAAAAATCGATTTTTTCAAAATCGCAAGTGGGGGTAACCCCTTAAGGGAGACTTTGTCCTTGAAATTTTCAAAAAATTCAAGCGCCTCAGCATGAGCAGCTAGAAGAAGAGGGATGCCTCTATGGACCAGGCATTGCTGATTAGCGGTAATTATAAACACATTTGTGTAAATACATTACAAAACTTTAAACGCGTTTTTCTCGAAAACACGTTTTTAAAAATGGCTGACATTCTCCTGATCGCTGTAATTAACATATCGACCTGAAACTTGGAGAGCATACTCAGAAAATATGTCTTCACGGAATGACGGATCGTTTTTTTCGATAGATACATTTTTGCATTTATCATTTATCTTTTTATGCGAAAAAAACGCAAAAATTCGATTTTTTTGAAATTTCCGCCATTTGCCGAAATTTGTACTAAACGAAAAACCCATCCGTCATTCCATGACCAAAGGGTCACAGATTGATAATATGCTTTGAATTTGTGTTTCAGATCAATAAAGAGGGGGCAGTGATGTCAGCCGTTTACCTCCCGCGATTTGAGGACCTGTTTTCGCGGAGCTGCAACAGCCGCCATTTTGGATTTAAAAAAAAAAATTTTACGTTCTGTATATCATGAATAAAAGCAAGAAAAAAGCCGCACTCAAAAAGCTTTACTCGTTTCCTTTAAAAAAAATAAAATGTAAACACCTGAAATATGGCACTCCAAGGACAAAGTCTCCCTTAATCTGTATTATGTACAATGAATGCGCCAGTTATATCGACAGAGTTTATGTAGACACACAAAAAAAAGTTTATCCATAAAATAAGTTTGAAAAAAATGTGTAGAAAATATAAAAAAAAAAAACAGCCACACACAGAAGAACATGCCTTTTGGTAAATAATTCTCTCTTTTTTATAATTTCTTGAATTATGTCGCACAAATTTTAACGTTCGCATCCTATCGACCACGCACTACTAATTGGCAATCCTTTGTGTCCTGGCCACGTGCCTCAGCCCACGCCCGAGACAAGTCCTAATTAAACAAGAACGTACCTTTAAAAAAAAATTCTCTCTTTCTTTATAATTTCTTGAATTCTGTCGCACAAATTTCGATGTCCGCGTCCCATCAACCACGCACTACTGACTAGCAATCCTTTGTGTCCTGGCCTCGTGCCTCACCTCGTGCCTCATTTGCGTACAGTATAAAGATCGGTGATCGCATTTAAATTTTACAGTTGAATATTTTTTCACCGAAATCACTGATGTATTCACAATATGAAACTGCAAATAAACCAGTGTAACTGTAAAAATCTCAGTGCACAAATAACGTCACGAACTGTCGAAAAAATAGTGAAACTACCGTGCCACACTGTGAAATTTAATGAATCACTCTGTACTCAATACAGTGTACACTGTAACCCATGCAGTTTGCGTTCAGTATGAAAATCAGTGATCTCGTGTAAATTTTACAGTTGAATATTTTTACTGAAAACACTGATGTATTCACAATACAAAACTGTAAATAAGCCAGTGTAACTGTAAACATCTCAGTGTGTACAGGAAAATTCGTCATTTTTGTAGGACAGGATTTACATTACTCTGTTTTACTGTAAAATGAAATATGGTAGCCTGTTTTTTATCCGGTTTAAACTGTGATTTTCGCTGTTTCTTTTTTTTTCGTGTGACAAATTTGCCCAAAAAATCGTCAGATAATTCATCTGAATATCATAACAATAATATAATCACATTTTTTACTGACAAATTAAACTTTGGTCTCGTCGGGGGAACCTCTTCTCGCCGAATTTAATTATATTATTGTTATGGTATTCCGATCAACCGAGCTTTGACCGAAAATAGATGAAGAAAAAAATTCGAAAAAAAAAATCTGCAAAAATTCTCGTGAACTCACAAGAAGCAATGCAACTTTTTTGCTATCTTCAGGTTTTGTTGTAAATCTCATCGTTTTCGTACTCCGGAGCAATTCTCAAATTATCTATTTTTTCACAAAAAACGAAATATTTTTGGAAAAAAATCGTAATTTTTTTTTTAAAAACGAAATTGAAGCTTAGGCTTCCCCTTTTATGATTTTGGTTGAAGAAATGCGTACATTTCTTTTTACTGCAAACGGGGTTCACTCAAAAAGAAACAAAAAGACGACGAAAAATGGTCGTTTTCAAAATCGGGTGCTAATTGTAAAAAAAACCGTAAAATTTTTTGAAAAAAATCCAAAATGAAGACAAATCTCTCCTCTTTAAAATGCCGTTTATTAATTTAGCCTAAGTCAAATACCGGCGAAATGGCATAGAAAAACGTTCCGGCACTCTTTTAAATTTTTGTCCGGAAACTTTTCGCCGGTCGTGTATGTGATGAAGCATTGAAAACTATTAGACACGAATTTTTTATCGTCGGAAAAACGGCTTCAAGGTGTAAAACCACCTATCGAAAAAAGACGTGTCACCCCTTAATGTGTTTTTTTTTCAACACTTCTCGAGTGGATGTTTCATCACTTTATGTTAGAAAAATTTTATGATTTCACGCCAGCGAAATGTAACATCAGATCACTGTTGTGCCACTTATCTTGCTAGGCAGCCAAACGTTTTGCAGTGATGACACCTCGCGACCAGTTATTAGTGTACAAAATAAAAAAAAAACAGATGTCACTATTGGAAAACTCGAGATAGTGCACCATTCGATATTGAACAACTATCCGATAAATGATGCTTCTCCCCTACTGATGATGAGCTTCATTCGCAAAACGAAATTGCTCTTTCTTTATTTTTCCTCGCGAAACCTTTACTGCAAGCGTTTAGGTCAACCTCTCGTTTTGTTTTTCAAATCAAAATTCCTATGCCCCGCCAGTTACTGGGAACCCAAACAGTATAATTATTCTCAAATGATCAATTTTGTTCTTTTTTCTCATATCCAAGTGCCGGTTTCCACAGCTGAAATAACTGCCATCGTAGTCCGGCACGTATGTTTTTTCTATACATGTACAAGTATGTGTGTATGAATGAATGAATGTGTGTACATGCAGCCGTGCTCTGTCGTTACGATAAAACCTTTGCCACTCTGAAGTTGCTATATACAAGTACCGATATGTGAGGTCGTACGCACGGTCGACGGTTCACGGCACACACGCTTGTACCAGCGCACGTACTAGAGCACACGTCACACTCGCATCACTGTTTTCGTACAGTCGGGAGCGCGGTAAAACTCGATGGTATCGTGGCAAATGCACGAAAACCTTATCCGAAACGCAAAATGTATCTCGTGCATATATGTGCACGTATATCGAAAGCAATAAAAATAGTGAAATCACGAGGGGATTTGGATTAAAAGACTTTATGTAATTGCAATCGCGGACAAAGACAAGAAGCGGCTAACAAAAGTGTCTTTTATTATAAACGCGAAAATCCTGAGTACGTTAGTTATTAGGTTATCAATAACTTATAATTAACGACCTTTCATATATATGACTAATTATTGATAATTTATTGCTAACTCATTCATGAGTTATTACTAACTTATTAATGACTTATTAATAACTCATTAAAAACTTATTTCTAGCTTATTACTAACTTATTAGAAACTTATTGCTAACTTATTAATGACTTATTATTAACTCATTGATAACTTATTGCTAATTTATTAATGACTTATTAATAACTTATTAATAACTTATTGCTAACTTATCAATGACTTATTACTAACTTATTAGTAACTTATTGATAATTCATTATTAACTCATTAATAATTTATGCGTTAACGCAAAATGTATCGTGCATAT
>OZ023313.1:5187998-5242358 GCA_964007375.1 Ophion obscuratus
GCGTACGGTAATACGGGAGCTTGTACATTATGCTATACGTATACAGTTCGAGAAATGCCTGATGCAGAGAATAAAAGGGCGCGAAAAATGGCTCTCGATATTATTGTTGGTAAAAGGCGAGCGGATTATTAATGCTCAGTCGACAGGTCGTAAAGAGGCAAGGGGGAGGGGAAGAAGTTAAAAAAAAAGACGAAAAGAGAGGACGAGAAAGTGCACGAGGTGGGGAGCCCGGGGGGGAGGGTGGATAGGATGAAAAAGGAAAGGATGATAATGCTGGGTGAAATATAGCGGTTCGGGCGCGCGAGCAGCGCACGCGGAGAACTGCGTATTAAGCCTCGGGCTGCGGAACACCGGGTGCGAGCGCATTTGCGATTTGACAGCCAGTAAGCCAACAAGCAAAAAGAGAGAGAGAGAGAGAGAGAGAGAGAGAGAGAGAGAGAGAGAGAGAGAGATGCTGGATGAAGCGGACGAGCAAAGCTAGTCGAATTAGGACCTGCACACGAGAGAGAAGCTTCTTCTCACTCCGGGTGTCTACCTGTGAGGGGATGAGGGACCAAAACGACGTTTATTAAATTAGTGACCAGCTTAGACCACATTATAATACGTGAGAAGTACATACGAAACATCTTTCGCGACCGGGATCCTCTTTTGAAGCACTTGCGAGGACGACCCTAAGTCTTCTGAGAAAAGCGTTTAATGTCGTCCAATCTACAGTGGGCGGAGATTTATAGGACTTGATCGCAATTTGTTGCGTTAGGATAATCGTTTATGGTCGTTCGTTCGTGACGTTCCTTCAGGCTCTATTTTCACATTTTCGATGCCCTCTGCCATGGTTGACGGACATGATATCATACGGCGATGAAGCATCAATGGAATGCAAGGTCTTCATTATGTTTAATTTCTTCATTTTTTAGATGATCATTTTGTTATCTATTAAGGTCGCGGATTTCGAATGAAGATGAGAAAAACCGTTTCGGCGATTTTCGTAAGCAAAATAGAGAAAAAAGGGGTTTAGGGGAAAGGAAAAATAAATGGTTGCATTCCAACGATGCGATCTTCAACATCGGTGGTTACCCCAAAGAAGGGGGCCGGGTTGAAATTCCGAACTTTGTAAGCTCCGACGGTTCAAAATTCCAAATTTCAATATTCCAAAATTCAATATGGGGCCGGGTTGAAATTCCGAACTCTGAATGATCAGAACGCTCAAAACTCTGAAAGAGTACTACCCCGAAAGATCAAAACTCCGAAAAAATTTTACACGAAAGACCAAAACTCCGAAAATCTGAACACCCTTAAGGGGCTGGGCCACAGTAACGGGTTTACAATCATGTGCGATTTTAACAATTTTTTTTCGTATGAAACAGTGATTCACTCACAAAATTAATTACACATCTATTTATTATGAATATCAAGCTATTAAAAAATGTATCTTTTTTTTCGATGTACAAAATGGCCGACTGCTCGAAACTTCGCGAAACAGCTTTTTTTCCAATTGGCGTGACAAATAACTTCAACAATTTTAAATTTAAAAGTTATGTTCCCAATTGCATTTCGCATAGAAGTACGTTCGGAATTTCTGATTAATCGAAAACTTTTCATTTTATGAGCAGTTTATGAGTAGTTATAACGAAATTTTTCTCTGAAAATTCATTTCTCAAGTTCAAATACCTACAGCTTTTGAATAAAACAATATTTTTTTATGTACGTACTTTTCTGGGTATTCTAATGTAGATTGACGAGAATTTTTGTTTTTTGTTATAGGTAAAAAAAAGATAACAAAAGGAAATATTAGTAGTCGGCCATTTTTTACATCGCAAAAAATATATATATGGGTCATTCCATGTCAAATCGACAAATTTTTTACCTGACCCCCTTTGATTTCGCTGAAAATTTTCTATCTTTTTCTACCCCCCGAAAGTTATTTTTCAGAATTTTTTCAAATTTTTTTTCCCGACTCAAAAAAAGTTATGAATTTTTGAAAAAAACCGCTCTTTTATTTTTAAATTGCCAGAACTTTTTCAAAAATTGACCGTTTGGGAACTTTTTTTTTTCAAAATTTTTGGTTTTAAATGTAGTTTTCGAAAAAAATATGAAAAATTTTTCAGAATCCCAGATATATGAAATATTTTAGTTTTTTTGAAAAAACCGTAATTTTCTCAAAGTCCGACCGTTTTTTTTTTGTTTTTTTTTTGCTCTAAAAATACTTCAACTAATTCTGCAATGATCCCCGTTAATCAAAAGATGTGACGACAATCGCTTCTAATTTTTTTTCTTGATTATAAAAAAAAATTTGTTGAATTTTTGCTGATTTTATATAACTTTGTTATGAAATTTTTTTTATTTCCTCGTGAAACCTCAAAAGTTGAAAAATAAAATTTTATTGGAGAATTTCAAGTGATTATCGTCCAAGAAATTGTTATTTAAAAAAAAAAAAATTTTTTTCTCTCATTGACGTTATTTTTTTACTCTTATGGACGTTTTTTTTTGGTACTGAAATATGACAACTTCAAAAATACAATGGGTTTAAAAGTTACCTCCAGTTGATACAATGTGATAATTTAAGAGCTATCGATTGTCGGTAAAAAAGATATCATCTACATTTCATTTAAATAATATGGAGGTTATGTTTTCAGAATAATTACATTGTCGTTGTGTTCATCGTGTCACGTAGACTTACTATTGCTAAATAAAGTACCTATTATTTATCATAAAGTGCTGTTAATTTATATTTTGTTAACGAGTGATTACAATGCCGAAGTTTTTTGATCGATGTTGCAATCCATTTAATTTGGAGAAGCATAGAAAAAAAATATCCCTGCGAAATTTACCGGAGCATTTAGCAATTCTATACAATTTGTCGACTGATGAGCGAATATGTAGTTCATGTTATAAAAAAATGCTTCAGCCCTCTGTTGACAATACTTCTGATGAAAGTTAAATAAAAGATAATATAATTTGAACACATACAAAAAAATGTTTTTAATTTATTTAAAGATGTTAAGAGACGGTGAATTTATTTAAGAGTAAGAAAAGTTCTTTTTTTTTACTTTTTTGAAAAAAAATAACAATTTCTTGGACGATAATCACTTGAAATTCTCCAATAAAATTTTATTTTTCAACTTTTGAGGTTTCACGAGGAAATAAAAAAAATCATAACAAAGTTATATAAAATCAGCAAAAATTCAACAAATTTTTTTTTATAATCAAGAAAAAAAATTAGAAGCGATTGTCGTCACATCTTTTGATTAACGGGGATCATTGCAGAATTAGTTGAAGTATTTTTAGAGCAAAAAAAAACAAAAAAAAACGGTCGGACTTTGAGAAAATTACGGTTTTTTCAAAAAAACTAAAATATTTCATATATCTGGGATTCTGAAAATTTTTTCATATTTTTTTTCGAAAACTACATTTAAAAACAAAAATTTTGAAAAAAAAAAGTTCCCAAACGGTCAATTTTTGAAAAAGTTCTGGCAATTTAAAAATAAAAGAGCGGTTTTTTTCAAAAATTCATAACTTTTTTTGAGTCGGGAAAAAAAATTTGAAAAAATTCTGAAAAATAACTTTCGGGGGGTAGAAAAAGATAGAAAATTTTCAGCGAAATCAAAGGGGGTCAGGTAAAAAATTTGTCGATTTGACATGGAATGACCCATATATTTTCTAACAGCTTGATATTCATACTAAATAGATGTGTAATTAATTTTATGAATCACTTTATCATACGAAAAAAAATTGTTAAATTCGCACATGATTTTATGCCCGTCACTGTGGCTCAACCCCTTAAAATAATTTGGCTATGGAAGTTTTAAAAGTTTCAACATTTTCAATAAAACGACGAATTATTTCAAGTTTTTGTGTTCATTAAGAAGTGATTTTGCGTCAATTTTGAAATTTGTCTGGATAATGTTATACGTTTAGACTCTAAACGTATAACATTATCCAGACTCTAAACTTTAGAGTCAACTGTGCAGACTTTCGCTGGCACAATCTTGACATGCGGGCCGAGTTTAAATTCCTAATTTTGATGTTCCGAAATTACAAGGCTCGTCAATATCATGCCAGCGAAAGTCTGCACAGTTGACTGTATATAATGCAGAAACTATAACATTGTCTAGACAAATTTCAAAATTAACGTGAAATCACTTGTCAATAAAAAAAATTTGAAATAATTCTGAGAGAGAGAGAGAGAGAGAGAGAGAGAGAGAGAGAGAGAGAGAGAGAGAGAGAGAGAGAGAGAGAGAGAGAATGCAAATTTCTATCGCAACCGTGTGGTGTATTTGAAGGATTTGGACGACGGGGGATTTCGAGGGATGGAGACACATAGAAGGGTGGTGCAGCAAAAGAGACAGGAGGAGGGCAGAAAGAGAGCACATAGGCAGGCCGTTGTGACGTTCAACAAAGCCTCTCTTTACCCACCGATACGAGTTTCTCTCCTATCTATCTCGCCCACTTTGACCCTAGATTTTGATTCGGCTACATATGTGGCTTACTGACGGATTATTATAACGAGGCCACAAAAGGATTGGGGCAGAAGGGGAATTGGCTCTGCCTCACGGGATCATCGAACTAGGCATGCTCCACGCAACTCTACACGTTCCTTACCTTCCTCCCCGATCTATAGGGAACCGAGAACCGGAGATTCCCCGACCTTCACCCTTTATTTGAAGTCGAACTACTGGGACAGTATTATAACTAAGCGATGTGGATTCAGAGAGAACGATTTCACGTTCCTCACATCAGAGACTTAATACCTCCGAATTAATAGACCCACGCATTTTACTCTGACTTTCTTCCCCTGTATGGTCATTATTGATAAATACTTGGCAATAAAATGTTAGGAAAAATAGACACCTTTCGAGTGCCATGTTATACGGGACAGGTATGGGGATGGAGGAAAAGGAAAACCTTGGAAAGATGGCAGGGCAAATGTGTAAATGGCCATGGGAATCATCTCAAGCACTCCAAACTATATTTGAAGAACGTAATTGGGCTGCAGATGGAGGAAAATAGAGTCCTGAAAAATCGCGGCGGAATATCTGGTAGGAATAATGAAGATGGAAGACGGAATATGGCCGAAGGTACACTGAGAAAAAAAATCAATTAAATCAAAAAAATATATTGGTTGATCCAAATAAATGTGCTGCTGCGGAGTGCCACCGATATATGAGATTGTTACAATACTATAAAATATTGGAAAATGTAATTGATTTAAATAGCATATTATTTTATTTAATAAAGCTTCTTCTTTTCTCTGAATATCTACATTATCCTTCAAATAAAATTATATTCTATTGAAATCATTCTAAATACAATCCGTAGATGTATGGATGAAATAATTAAGCGGTTACTACAACATTTTTTATTTCGTATAAAAATATGATCAATGAAATTAATTATTTCTTAACTGCATCGAAGCGAATATGCCCGTGCAGAAATTTTGGCAGGGATACAGCTGGATTCTGACTTGTATCCCGGGCTCCCAGACGGGATCTAGTCCGATATCGGATCAGATTCGAAGACTAAATGTAAAATCCGTAAACTGGATTCCATTAGGGATCCAGAACCGGATCCTTTAATGACTCTGAATAGATTCCCCATGGAATCATTGAGGAATCTGTGAAGGATCACGGGTGAATACAGGCTGAAATACAATGTCAAAAATGGAATTATGACATGTTAAATTTATTATAAAAATAAATAACATTTATAAAGTTTTGGTGCATTAAACTATCGATAAAAAAAAATTTGTCCAAAGATTCAAATGGCAGATCGCGCTCATCGCGAGATTTTGATGTGAATTAAAAAAAATTCACATCAAAATCTGTGAATGCAAATGTATTGACAAGAAATTATAAATACAAAAAAATTCACAAAATTAGTTGTGAATTTTTTCGTATTTAAGACAAATTAAAATTAAATTCAAAATGATCAGATTAAAATTTGTGCCAAAAGTGAGTTCGTACGTATTTTGAGAGAAAACATTGCCTCGAGGCAAAGAAATTTTTGCACATACCTTTTTGTGCGAACATTTCTTTGCCTCAACACAATGTTTTCTCTCAAAATACGTTTACACTTGTGGTGTAAATTTTAATATAACTGTCGTAAATTCGATTTTTATTTTCTTCAACTTGAGGAAATTCACAACTCATTTTGTGATTTTTTTCATATTTATAATGTAATATTTGAAACTCACAACTTTTTTTTGCAAAAATTTCTTTGCCTCGACGAAATGTTTTCTCTCGAAATACGTAAGAACTCACGGTTGGTGTAAATTTTAATCTAATCATTGTGAATTTGATTTTAATTTGTCTTAAATACATGTTTATACCCACCGACATGTCGGTGGGTATAAACAGAGACTTATATCCCAAAACCGGTATCCCGGTTAGAATCCAACTTGCATTAGTATCGGAATATGTACGACGATGATGGCATAATTTTGAAGATTTTGGCATCACGTGTATTTTCGGTATTACTATGTAATTTCTATCTATAGATAGGAATTTTATAGATAGGAATCTATAGACAGAAATTCCTATCTATAGATAGGAATTCCATAGTAATACAGAAAATACACGTGACGCCAAAATTTTCAAAATGTTGCCATCATCGTCGTACATACGCCGATACTGATGCAAGTTGGATTCTAACCGGGATACCGGTTTTGGGGAATCCACGACAAATCCTGATCGGGATTTGATCGGACATAGGGTATCCCGGTCAAAATTTCTGCACGGGTGGCATGGGACGTAAGTTTTTCAATCTGTTTTAAATCTTAAATAAAAAGTGAGCATTAGAATGATCATCGACGATAATAGTGGTGAGAATATCAGATATCCAAAGGAATATCCATGGAGAGAATATCAGATATTCAATTGATAAGGACAGATACTACACTTTGATCTTAGCCACCGGCCAAGAAGCGATACTCTTTGGAGTTTGTTTGGCGTTTAGGTACATTTTCGGTTCGCGCCACACTTACGAGAAATGAGCGCGCATGCGGCTTCTAGCGGTTACGCCGAGAACTACGAGTTTCCTCACACCTATAATTTCGGTGGCGCTCGGCCATGATTCGGTTGAATTTTTTCAACCAAATGCGCAAGAAACAGATTTTATTTTCCCATAATTTTTTAACCAATTCTGATATTGGCTTAATATTTTTAAATCAAAATAAAATATTATTTTTCTAAAGAATAATGTACTTGGAAATCAATATCGGATATGGTGAAAAAAATAAAATAACATATTTACTCAATAAACATTTTATCTGAATCAAACGAGCGAAATTCAATTTTTCTTGTGTACTCGAATCAACAATATTCATATTATGAATTGAAATGCTTTTTTTGTTCGTTGCAGAAATTGCATTCAAAACTACATAATTTGTTCGCGATAATTTTTTAGATAGTTTCAATAATATATTGTTCTCGACTAACAATATATCTTGTGAATGAAAAAAAAACTTGTCATTTTATTATGTTACTAACGTCAATAGTGTTTTGTTTGGACTAAAAAATCCGATTATTTACACTAACAATGTTATAATTGAATCAACGACACTTTTTAGAGGTGCTCCCGGAGATCAGCTATAGCAACTTTCAAAATAATTATTTTTGCAAGTAAAAAATGTTGAAATACAGTTAAAATTTACCATAATATGTGTACAAATTCTTACGTTAATAGACTTAAGGGCGGGGTAAAGTATTAACATTTTTTTTTCATTTTTTTTAAATTTTTTAAATGAATGCATAATATATCAAGAATATTGTGTTATAATTTTTATGCAATCGAGAAGTGTTCTCAAACTTATGTGCAATGAGCGCTAAGCGACCAAACTCTTCTGCGTTTTTTAAACCGTTTTTCTGAGACTTGTCATATTTGAAGTCCGTGTGCACGATAACTCAAAATCTACTGGACCAATCGCTTTGAAATTTTGCACATTACTTCTTCACATAATTCACCAGGTATTGCCGAGAGCTTTTTTGTTTTTTAAAAATAATTACTAATTTTTCAACAACAAATTAGCCGATTTTTTTAGCGAAAATCGGGTTTTTGGCTCCCAAGTGCTACGAAAAATCGAAAAATCGAAAAAAAAAAAATCCTCCCGTCATTACCTCGAGAAACATCTCCTTTAACAAATGCATTTTGATTTTTTTGTTTCAGATGATTCCGTTGCGAGTTATGGTGCACACCGCAAACCACCTTTTTTTCGAGGCGCCTCCGGGGTTTAATTTTCACTCGCTCAATTTTGAATATTTTGCAATGCAAATTTAGGAGAATGTTGTTCAAATGTTACTTTATTATATGTAAATTTTTCAATAAACGAACATTATTCGTTACGCCAAAAAAAAATCTTAAAAACATGCCTTTTTTCGCCGAATTAACTTTACCCCGCCCTTACCAGTCTTGTCAAGAAAAATTCTTAAAAAATCGATCTTTTTGGGCCTCCTCATTGTATATAACCCCTTAAGATGGGACCGCATCTATACAGAAGTACTATGCGCAAGCCTGCAATTCAGTATATGATATCTCGCCGAAGAGTAAACAATTTTTTTTTCATAGTCAAACATGCCAAATATCGCGCCAAAAAACGAGTATTTGCGGTGAATTTTACTACACTATTTTTTTTTAATTTGCAGCTGATCCACACAGAATTCTTGTTGAGACTCACGGTGACCATGCTCTGTCGAAAATAACATGCAGAGATTGGTTTGGACGCTTCAAAAATAAAGATTTAGATGTCATGCATTGGAGGCATTACTTGATGAAGATTCATGTCCGACGTTAGCTACACTTGAAGAATCATTAGGAGTTGATCACACAACAGTGTTGAAACATTTGAAAGCATTCGAAATTATTTTTTTTTTAAATAAATCATCAATTTTCAAGGAAAAAAAGTGAGATCATATTCAACATTCCAATAAACGAATTCGCGGTATTGACAAAACATGTAGTGCAAAGAGAAGGAAATTCCAGTGTGTAAAATGTTTTGAAAACAAAAGCTCATATACATAATATGTGAGAACGATGTAAATAGGAACAGTGTGCGAGGGGGGACTATGTGTAAACACCCTTAAAGATTATACCATGAAAATAAAAACTACTACTACTGGAAACCTTTTGAAAAATCCTGTTTCCATTCCTTTTATTTAATTTTATGAAATTATATTTAATTCATTAAAATTAAGTTAAATTATTTAGTTATTATTTTTTCGTTTATTCGTTATTATTATTTATTTCATTCTATTTGAATTTAAATTTACAGATTCGATTTTCTAAGTAGACTTAAAATTATCAAGCGAAGTATAACAGCCTAGTCCAATTTTATAATTTTATTCGAAGTGAAATCGGAGGATTTTGATCGAGGCATAAATTCAAAATGATCAAAAGGAGCCTTACTGGAACGAAATTGTTCCTTTTTTTATCATACATTCAAAAACAGATGTATAATGTATATATTTAATATATTTTTTAATTAATATGAAATTGTATTTAAAAATTAATATTTAAATATGAAATATTCAATATTTCATATATCATACATTTAAGTAGTAGTATAGTAGTATCGAGTTTAATTTTCACAACGTTTTTGCAAAGCTTTTTACAAAACCATACATTTATGTATGTATTTTACAAGGAAAATGTTCCTTTTTTATTGTACGTTAAAAAAAATATATTTACACATTTCAATCTTATTCGTATTTTTTATCGTGAAAAAGTTGATTTCCTATTACACTGTTCTTCACGATTTTTCCCTAACGGAGTCTACGGATCTGCTGCAAGCTCGAATTACGAGGGTGGGGTGAAAAGTTTCCGGCCTGACGAAGAAAAACAACGTTTAAAAATTTTTTTTTGCTTTATTTTTCAACATAATCTCCATCAACACTGATTCATTTCTCATAACGGTGTTCTAATTTAGTTATACCAGTTTTAAACGTAGATTCGTCAAGCTCCTCAAAATACTGATTTACAGCTTGGATAACTTCTTCGTTGCTCTTAAATCTTTTTCCGCCAAGCTATTTGAGGTTAGGAAACAGGTAATAGTCGCTGGGTGCTAAGTCTGGAGAGTAGGGAGGATGCGGCATCAATTCAAACTTCAATTCGTGGATTTTGGACATGGCAACAATCGACGAATGCGCTGGTGCGTTATCGTGATGAAACAAAACTTTTTTCTTCACCAAATGAGGTTGTTTAATTTGCACCTCGTGCTTCAAACGTTGCAATAACTCTGCGTAGTATTGGCCAGTGATAGTCTTACCTTTTTCAAGGTAATCAATGTATATAATTCCTCTCGCATCCCAAAAAACAGTAGCCATAATCTTGTTTGCCGATAAAATTGTTTTTGCCTTCTTTGGGGTTGGTTCCCTTTTTCCAACTCACTGTTTTGACTGTTCTTTATTTTCAGGAGTGTAGTGATGGACCCATGTCTCATCAACAGTTATGAATCGACGCAAAAATTCGTTTGGATTACGCCTATACAGCGCCAAATTGTCGGTAGAAATGGTTTTTCGAAGCAGTTTTTGGTCGAGCGTTAGCAAACGCGGCACCCACCTTGCACACAGCTTTTCCATGTTCAAATGGTTCTGCAAAATATTTCGCGCACGTTCAGCTGACATCCTACAGGTCTCAGCTATCTCATGCACATTCAACCTGCGGTCTTCCAACACTATTTTATGGATTTTTTCAATCATCTCTGAAGTTGTGACTTCAACGGGCCGTCCTGAGCGAGGCTCGTCAGAGGTGCTCACACGACCCATTTTAAATTTAGAAACCCACTGCTTAATAGTTGAATATGATGGGGAGGAGTCTCCTAGTGCTGAATCCATCTCTTCTTTTATTTGTTTTAGTGTAAAACTTTTAAAATGGAAGTATTTGATGACAGCACGTTTTTCCAATTTTTCCATTTTTACGAAAACATCGGAAGCGTCTCGCGCGATGTGCTCTCAAACGCAAACTAACGTAGCGATTGGGCTGAACCTGTACATACAAGCTCGGTAGGAATGGTACTGTACGACGCCGCTCCAAAACTATACCTAGTGGCACCATCTCTTGGTCAGGCCGGAAACTTTTCACCCCACCCTCGTACTTTCCCTTTCTTTCTTCATTATCAGACGTTGTCGTGAATTTCACGGAAAGTTAAATTCTCGTGACCGATTTTCACCACCCCTTAGTGTTCTCCACTCGCAATCTTGAAATTGAACTTTATAAAATTGTTCGCTCATTACGAAGTGCATACGACGAGACCTAAAAAAAAAAGATTTCGAATGAGCGCGAATTTATCGTGGGTTTTTTTTTGTATCGTGGGAGCAAATACGAGAATCGCAATAACGTATGGTGTGTGAAAGAACTTTGAAATAGTGATTCGGAGAGATGACATCGGTGCAGTTGACTCGCTGTCGCACCTAATTTGATGTCCCGCTGGGATTCGCTCTTCCGACTGTCCCATTGTCGAAAACGACAGATTCGTGTGGGCCCGATGGCGCGAGGGACTTTTTAAAAGGCCCTCCGCACTAGGGGGGATCCATTACTATTATATGTATGCAAACTGGTGTAAATATATACGCTGTGAATATATAGCTATACTGTCCAATGGCACACGGTTTTCTGTACAGGGGGGGGGGGGGGGGCTTTTACAAATCTGAGAGACGCCATTGAGCTGTCGTGCGATCAACAACGAGCGACACGCAGGGTTACTGGATATCCGAACTGCAAGTGAGGTCGTTGCGACAGTACATCATAGGGTCCATTGGAAGATAGAAAAGAATATAAAGCGACGAATAATTTTTTATTGTCCCAATATGAAGCTATTAGCATTTTTTTTTAATTGCAAACATTTGCAATCTTGTCAACTTAAAGCCTTATATACACTTGTGATGGTCGGAAAGATGGACATTTTTTTTTATTGCACATTCTTTAAGTATTTTAGAGGCTTCTTTTAGAGAATTCTTTTAGAGGCTGCAGAGGATGCAGAAGGATTACTGTATGGCCTTGGAATCGACGACTCCATCTTAGTGTGAATAAATTAACTTTAAATGTAAAAGAAACATACTTGAATCTTAAGGGGCCAGTCCACTTTGGAGCCATGAAAAAAGACTGTTTTCGCGATTTTTTCTTGAGGATTCTATAAAAGATATGAATATAAAAGTTGTTGGGCTTGATAAATAAAGTCTTGAAATACATTAAAAAAAAATGTTATTCATTTTTATTCATTTTATGTACAAAAACTATTGTTTAACGTAACGCCTCAACAATAGGTGGGCTAGGTATGTATGACACCAGCTACAAAATGACCCTCGGATGTAAAGTTTGATCAAAAAATAAAAAAATGGCAGATGAAAAACGAAAAAAATATTTTAAAAACGCGTTTTTTCGTAGTTTTTCGCAAAAAAGAGTAAAAATCAAAATTTTCAAACCATCGAGGGTCATCTTGTTGCGAATCATGTTTACAGTATGTGGTTCAAATTTCAAGTGAGTCGGTTCATTCGTCTTAGAGATACGATGGAGCTAGATTTTGAAAATGTTGTTTCGAGAAAAACGCGTTTGAAGTTTATTAATATGAAAAACTCTTACGTAAACTCAATCGGCAATTCCTGCACTGTACAAAATCCCTTCTGATTGCTCATCATTGTCGATTTCTTCGAGTCTTGCTTGCTTTCGATTTTTTGAAATTTTCAAAGTGGACTGGCCCCTTAAACGCGATTATCTCAGAATCGTTTTTTTTTTTAGAAACACCTTTGCGGTGTACACGATTACTAAAAAAATGATGATGAAGGACAAAGGATTTTGAATTGTGTTGAAGAAAAAAAAAATTGTAACAAAAAACCGAAAATTTAGCATTTCAAAAAATGATTTTTTTATTAAAATTATCGTCATTTTTTTTTTAATCAAAATTTTTACAAATCCTTCACCCAGGCCCAAACCAATGCAATATACTAATGAAATCTTTTTCACATTTTGATTTCAAATGATCCGTTCTCGAGTTATCATGTCCACCGCAACTGATGCTCAAAAGAAGGCGCTCCTGGAAGAGAGCTGAAGTTCCGCCATTTTTAAATATTTTGAATAAAAAATATTGTACAAGTACATGAAAATATAATCGATGTTGTTCACAGTTTTTCAATAAACATTTATTACATATATACAAGTGTATATATAAGGCCTTAATGGAAATGAATGGGAAAGTGGAGTTGTTAGGGCTATATGCACATAATTGTAATATTGAGTTAACATTTCATTGCTAATAATAATATTGAAATGTGTTTTATAAAAAAAAACTATTAAAAGTTGTGCAAATAAAACTCGATTTTATTTGATTGATAATATTGAAATGCATCAAATTAAGAAAATTTGATACCAATAATAATATTAAATTGTTTAATTACCAATTGTAGTATTGAATGAAAATTAAATCACTAATAATACTACTGAATTTAACCAAATTAATCAAATTAATAACTAAGAATAATATTGAATTATTTGACTACTGATAGTATTTTAAAATAGAAATCTAATTACTGATAATAATACTGAATTATTCCATGACCAATAGTAACATTGAATTTGGTCAATTTCTAATCCCCTTCTATTTTCGAACTCCAGTTTATTTACTATTTCTCGGTTTAGTTTTCCCTTAACTTTCGTACACTCGCAAATATGTCTCAAATTTGTATTATTTATAAACAATGAGTTACTTCTAGATGGCCACAAAATGTGATTTGACAGTACTCTTCAAATTCGATGTGCGCAAATTATTTCGATTTTTTTAGCCAAAGCTCTGTCTGTCTGGTGAGCCTCTCTTTGATTCTATAGGCTTCAGTATCTTTGCCACCAACAACTCCACAATCTCGACTGGTTTCAGTCGATTTCCCCGTAGGTTTGGTACACATAGGTGGCTGACGGTGGGTAAACTCGCCAAGGAGATTATTCGATGATTTGTTCGATGAGGAAGGTGCCACATGTTACGGTGCTTCGCGACGTTATTCCATAGGTAACAATGCGAATGTATATACGAGTGTCCAACAGATTTGTAACTCTGGAGCCGGGAGTGTAGTTTACCGATGACCATGCTCGAGGCATGCTCCATTTAGCG
This sequence comes from Ophion obscuratus, assembly GCA_964007375.1. NCBI lineage: Eukaryota > Metazoa > Arthropoda > Insecta > Hymenoptera > Ichneumonidae > Ophion > Ophion obscuratus. Next base: position 5,202,085 of record OZ023313.1, read on the forward strand.
CGTTATCGTTCACGCGATGTGCGAGACAAATTCTCCTCTACATCCGAGGACTCATCTGCCTCTGGGAAATTTGTCGTATTTGAGAATGAAATGAATAACAATTGTACTGCGGCGAACAATATTTTATCGAGTTGACTACCAGTTCGCACTGGTAGTACAGTCGTGCTGTATATTGGAATTAGAAAAAAATAGAAGAAGGCTAGTTTTTTAACAGGTGATTTTGTAGGTGCCACGGGTGCTAAAACCAAGTTTGCCGAAAAATCGGGGGGTAGGTTTTTTTAGGGGATGGGGGTGGATTAATGCCAAACTACAACCCCCTCGAGGTCGGCGCCGGGAGACAAAATGTTCTGAAAAATCCGGATTTTATTTTTGTCCATAGCGCCGAAGTCGTGGAAGTTCATTTTGGGGGTGAAAAAGTGGGGTGAAATTTTGAATAATCAGTTTTCATTCGATAACTCTTTAGGACAAATTCATACAATTTTTGTTCAAATGGAAACGTTGTAGCTCTTGAAAAGACGCGTCGATCGAGTATTCGATCAAGCCTCTCCAATAATATCTTCATCCCCAAAAGAATTGTTGAAGAATTCACAAAAAAATTGTTTATTGAATAACTCAAAAACAATCGATTTTTCGGGGATGGATTAAATATACGAAAGTGTAGAGAATAATTTTCTCTATATTTTCGTTCCTATGCACAACTTTCGAATTTTGCTTTTTCGAAACCCTCTCAGGGGTTGAAAATTCAAAATGAAATTTTGGGAAAACTATTGACCGAAACTAAAGAGATACGAGTTTGGCTCTATGGATAAAAATGTAGCTGAGGGTTCAAGCTACAAATTCTTCCAGGGCGGCGAATTCGTGCCGTCAATAGTTTTCCCAGAATTTTATTTTGAATGTTTAACCCCCGGGAAGGGTTGGAAAATCAAAATTCAAGGGTGGTCCATAGGAACGAAAATATGGAGAAAATTATTCTCCACATTTCGTACATTTGAACCATATTGGAAAAAACGATTGTTTTTGAGTTATTCAATAAACGATTTTTTTTTGTTTTTTAACCATTTTTGGGGTTGAAGACATTATCGGAGAGTGATGATAGAATACTCGATCGACGCGTCTTTTCAAGGGCTACAACGTTCCCATTTGAACAAAAAGCGTACGATTTTTTTCTAAAGAGTTATTGAATTAAAACCAATTTTTCAAAATTTCACCTCACTTTTTCACCCTCAAAATGAACTTCCACGACTTCGGCGCTGTGGACAAAACTAAAGCCCGGATTTTTCTGAACATTTTGTCTCACGGCGCTGACCTCGTAGGGGTTGTAGTTTGGCATTAATGCATCCCCATCTCCTTTCATCCCCTAAAAAAGAACCCTACACCCCCATTTTTAGGCAAACTTGGATCTAGCACCCGCGGCACCTACAAAATCACCTGTCAAAAAACTAGCCTTCTTCTAATTTTCTCCGATTTCGGGTTTTTTCAGCGACAGCACGACTGTACTATGGCTAACATTTAGTTTCCGAAATGTTTTTTTTTTCTTCAGATAATCAAGAATGCTATGGGAACTTTGGATTTTATTTTTTCAATTTCAATTATTATTTAATCCAATGACGACGGTTGTTCGCAGAAAAATAAAAAAGTGTCAATAAAATCGAAGAGTGGGAGCTCTAAATGGTTCTAAAGTTTGCATCATTCGAAGGCAACAATGTTATAATTTTCTTTCGTATTGCCCAATTTGTTGCATATTTGGGATCCCAATATCTTTGGATATTTTTATTGGGTATTCTTAAGGGGCTACCTAGTAGCCGCTTAACTACATCCACCTTGAGGCCGAAAAGAAATAAGCAAATTCCGATTTTTTTCCTAAGAATCGGTTGATGAAAAAGAAATGCATTTTCTTCAACACAATGGTACATGTATTGAGAGCCTTAAAAAAATCACCAAAAAATACAGAAAAACAACAAAAGGACGCCGGCCGATGATGAATTTTTTTCGCGACGTTTGGCCGTGGACACTCTCCAGCTCAAACGGTCCATCCGAAATCTAAAAACCAAACGGGTTATTCAAGTTAATAATAAATACGAGTCTTTGACGATCGTCGATTTTTTAAATCATTTTTTCAAACAACCTCCCGACGCATTGAAACTCGAGCATACAAAACCCATGAAAAAAGCCGTCGTTTCTACGTAACCATTAAAAAATGAAGATCGATTTTTAAAAAGTGAGATCGTCAACGACCTTAAAATGTTTCTCATCATATCTCCTGTAAATTTGGAAACAATCCATCAAGTGGTTCTCGAGATATCAAGTCCACCAACTTTGAAAATAGTGTTTCGAGAAAGACTCGTTTAAAGTTTGAAGTATAGTGCTGACACCGCTCGCCCAGCTATACCAGTGTGACACTTTCAAAACATCGATTTTTTTTGCCTTTTTCGACAGTTTATACTTTCAAGAATATCCTGCAATTAGCCGTTTTTATGGTAAATATCAGTTTACCTTGCAAAAATCGATAGTTAAAAATTTTAACGCGTTTTTCTCGAAATGACATTTTTCAAATTTGCTGACATTGCAACTCAAAGAGCAATTATCCGATTGACTTGAAATTTGATTTCAGTACTCTTGGATATATTTACTCTACAATGACGTAGGATATTTTTGATTGGATAAAAATGGATAATTCGACATGAAAAAAACGACCATTTTATAGGCAAGAAAATAGACTTTTTTCATAACTACGTCATTTTTTTAGATTTCGATATTTTTCAAAAATCCTGCGAAATTCCTAAAATCCTACGAAAATCCTAAAAATGCCTTCTAGTTTAACGACATTTTTTCGGTTTCAGCTACTCACTCATGTCAGCCGGACATTCGGAACCATCAGGCCGGAATCATGTCAGCAGTGGAGGAAGTTTTTTTTTTTGGTGCCTCCGAAGGCAGCGCATAAGTCGCTTGGATCTCAATATTTTTCTTTGAAAAAATTACGTAATATAGGTCAAATATAGCCAAACATATTCTTAATTTTCCGAAACATTTAATTGAGTACTTTTTTTCCAAAAAATTCCTGAAAATCACCAAAATTTTCACTGCAAAAGACCATAGCTGCAAATGCATGTTCATCATTGGAGACACCTTCTCTCCCATATGCAGTCTTTCAACATCGTGTGACTGTTACGAGACCATCCCTTACGTAATTTGAGCAATGTACCAAGGAAATTTGCCCAACCACGATGAATTTTCACACCGGCGAAGCACCGCCAGAATAATTCGCGGCAGCGAAGAAGATCGATGAGTCCCGTTGACGCTCGTAGCGTTCACGATTGCGCGAATAAGAGACAGAGACAAAGAGAGAGAGAGAGAGAGAGAGAGAGAGAGAGTCGATGAGAGGACAGCCTGGAGAGATTAGTGGCATCTGTCAGTATCTATATCCAAGCATCGAATGTGGTTTGCGAGGTGGTTTGGCGGGGCCTGAGCCACACGAGAGCTTTCTATACAACTGACAGGAGCGGTGCGTGTGATTGAGAATACATCGTCGAACTTAGAAAATATCAACCACACAATAATGATGTCGGCTTTTCGCGCACGCACGTACGTACGTGTGTGTGTGTGTGTGTCAAAATCGCGTGGACCTTTCTCATCCTTATTCCTCATCGATCATCAACTAGTTATTATTTAAGCCGCAACGTGACGTCATTAATGTCTCGTTAGGACGAAGCAGAGTGAGAGGGACGTGCACGGATGTTCTTCCAAGGGTGTTTCCTCTCTCGATTTACGGATTCCCGATGGCGCAAGCATCCCCCAGCCAGCCACGAGATGTGGCTTTTTCTGAGCTGCCATTGGTATGGTCGTAGACACGAGCAGAGAGAGAGAGAGAGTCAGTTGACGACAAAATGTTTCGCAACGCGTACGTGGTCGGGATTTCGGATACGTAATGGGCCAATTTGGCAGCCTTCGGGGCCATGTAATATGGGCAACCGAGAGACATTTTGCAGGACGTTCAGTGTGACAATGATGTATCGGTTCTCATATTTTCCCACCGGACGAAGAGCCGGCTAAATCACTCCGCGATTATGTCTCGGGAAATTTGATATTCGTATATGCGTAACATATTTTTCCTGCGCTAAAAATCCCAACGAGCGTCGGATACTCGACGAAAAATGTCAACATGGTCGACGAGAGTCTTCGCACGGTCTTCATGCGGAATAAACGCAACTGTGTAAGTCACATATTGTGGCACACTTTTCTTTTTTTTTCGAAAAGTTCTTCCGGAAAATTAACGATTGGATTAAAAATAAAAATTAAATTTAAAATGGAATTTTCGACTTCAAATAGACCATTCCATTTACAATGACGTATTGGATTTAAAATAAAACATCACGAATTAAACAATTTCGTTGATCCAACAGATTTTTCCCCCATGTCCAGATTCTTTCCCCCACACTGATAATTCTCCATTCCATCAAGAACCGAATCCCAGCACTCTGCTGCATGCCCGTCCACTTTAGTTCACTCTTCACCAATCAATGGACACAGTGCGGAAAAAAAAAATGACAAAAGTCAAGCGGAAGTTGTCTCTGTATGGACTGCAGAACATTAAAAAACAGTAGAAACGCTACAGCAGGCATATGCGTACTGCAATAGCACAATGCTCTTTGTATTGCAAACGCACATGTATGCTACACATATACATAGAATAATACGAGCAGAGTATGTCGCACGTCCTGGATAATGGAAGGACTTTACAAGGAGGGCCGACCAATTTGTTGAGCGGACAAAGCAAGAGAAGGGGGAGGGTATCATTTTTGTGGAGTGCCAAAAGCCTCTTTCTCTCTCTCTCTCTCTCCCTCTTGGGTATGCGTTTGAATGATGGTGGCAAAAATGGGACTAAACACAAACCCCTCGTATTACGATTGACTTTCTCACTTTTTCGATCGCTGCTCTTCCCCTGTTCTCTTCTTTGCGCTCAATAATATGAAAAAGAGATCCGGTAGCGCACACACACACACACACACACAGTGGGGGAGAGAGAGAGAGAGAGAGAGAGAGAGAGAGAGAGAGAGAGAGAGAGAGAGAGAGAGAGAGAGAGAGAGAGAAAGAGAGAGAGAGAGAGAGAGAGAGAGAGAGAGACGCACGCGCGCACACACACACACACACACACCTGAGCGAGCACGTGGACAGGTGTGCATTTCTGACTCCGCGTATATCTCGCCCGTGCCATACAGTCATCTCTAAACCGGCTATGGAACTATACGCACGTCACATGGGTGAGTCCGGCTATACGGCTCTTCCATGTCCTCTTTTGCCACACCGCATCTCGTTGTCACCGGATTCCCCTCGAATCCGGGACACCCCAATATAACGCTCGAACGCGTTCACGTCTATTGCTCTTTCACTCACTATACTTTGCCCAGGCTATTGTACCGCCTATGTACATACATATGCAGTCTCTCATACGCCGATGACTGATTGGCTCAAAAATAAGAATCACTTTCACTGACAACGAACATCACTGAGTGTCCGCCTTCGATTAGGTTGGAACTCGTATGTGTGATAAAGCATTAAAAAGTATTAGATATGTATATTTTTGATCGGCGGAACAGCGGTTTTAAGGGGAAAAACCACCTCTCGTAGAAATGCGTGTGACACTTTTATTTATTTTTTGTCGATACTTCTGTAGTGGATGTATCATCGCTTTATGTTAGAAGAATTTTGGTTCTTGTTACATTCGGATTGGTGGACTGCTTGTGGGTGAAACTGCAAAATCACCCGTGGCACGCCTTTGCTTCAAGGTTGGTTTCTCGCCTTAAAAGCGTTTTTCCGACGATACATAAAAATATGTTTATTAGGTTTTAATGCTCTATCATATTTATGAGTTTCAACAAAATCGAAGTGATGTTCCTTGTCAGCTCCTTTCGCTGTCGATATACCAAATGTACGAAAAAATGATATTCTTTATTAAATAGCCAATACAGTTACGCAAGTGTACCAGAAATGTTGTACACTGAATTATTAAACCTTAGAAATAACCATGGGAAAAATGTTTTATTTATATAAAAGGAAATCATATTATGACGTTCAAATTTGCATCGTTGAGAACCAACGATTTTTTTGTTTTTTTTTTTCATTCTTTATTTTTATAATTATTGAATACTTTGCTTGGAAATTGGCCTCATGAATGTCTCATAAAAAATCGTAAAAACGTTTGAATGATTTTCGAAACCTGAAACGGTACAAAAAAGTCGATTCATTAAAAATCATTAATTTTCGTTGCATTCCAATGATGCAAACTAATGTCATATCATATTACTGTCATAAGAAAAAAAAATTGGTGTCGCCATTATATAAAAGGATGAGGTATGAACCGTACAAGCACATTGGAGACTCGTGCAAGGTCTTGCCGTGCAGAAGAAAAAGCTTGACGAGGGTTTTCGTCTTCCTAACAACTGAGCTCTCAGATTTCGAAAAAAATTAAATTGCCTAGTCAACTGTTAGCGACAGGAGACGCCAATCGTTACCGTTATCATATTCGTTAATTATAATCATAATTATAATTTTTATGAGCCTGAAGTTTGCATCACTGGAACACAACGAAAATTAATAATTCCAAATTGCCTTAACTCTTGTGGCAGATTTTGCCTGCGAAGATTCTCTAAACATTTTTTAAGAAATTCATTTGGAGATCTAAAATATAAATTTGCAAAAAAAGCTTTTGTACAATAATAAAAATACGGAAATGAAAAAGAAACTCTCATAAGAGAGAATCTCCGTTGCTTCCCAACGATGCTAAATTCAACACCGTTAATTTTTAAGGTAGACCACAATTTTCTTTTATAAAATAAAACAAACAATATTATTTTCAGGGTTTTATTTACTTGGCGTTTCTTCTTAACGGCGAGGTGAAGTTAATTCGGCGAAAAAAAGGCATGTTTTTAAGATTTTTTTTTGGCGTAACGAATAGTGTTCGTTTATTGAAAAATTTACATATAATAAAGTAACATTTGAACAACATTCTCCTAAATTTGCATTGCAAAATATTCAAAATTGAGCGAGTGAAAATTAAACCCCGGAGGCGCCTCGAAAAAAAGTTGGTTTGCGGTGTGCACCATAACTCGCAACAGAATCATTTGCAACAAAAAAATCAAAATGCATTTGTTAAAGGAGATGTTTCTCGAGGTAATGACGAGAGGATTTTTTTTTTCGATTTTTCGATTTTTCGTAGCACTTGGGAGCCAAAAACCCGATTTTCGCTAAAAAAATCGGCTAATTTGTTGTTGAAAAATTAGTAATTATTAAAAAAAAAAACAAAAAAGCTCTAGACAATACCTGGTGAATTATGTGAAGAAGTACTGTGCAAAATTTCAAAGCTATTGGTCCAGTAGATTTTGAGTTATCGTGCACACGGACTTCAAATATGACAAGTCTCAGAAAAACGGTTTGAAAAACGCAGAAGAGAAGAGAACGGCATGGAGCAATAGACGCTCAAATACTTATAACTTCGTCAATTTTACTCCGATCGACTTGAAATTTTAACACAATATTCTTGATATATTATGCATTCATTTAAAAAATTAAAAAAAAATGAAAAAAAATGTAATACTTTACCCCGCCCTTAAGGAGCTATACCAGTGTGAACGCTGAAAATTTGGGTGATTTTCGGGAATTTTTTGGAAGAAAGGTACTCAATTAAATGTTTCGGAAAATTAAAAATATATTTCGCTATATTTGACCTGTATTACGTAATTTTTTCATAGAAAAACATTGAGATCCAAGCGTCTTATGCGCCTTCGGAGGCGCCAAAAAAAAGTCCCTCCACTGCTGACATGATTCCGGCCGATTGAGTAACTGAAACCGAAAAAGGAAAAAATGTCGTTAAACTGGAAGGTATTTCCTGTGTAATGAGGTAGAATTTTCAAAAAATATCAAAATCTAACAAAATGGCGCTGTTATGAAAAATGTCTGTTTTCTTGCCTATAAAATGGTCGTTTTTTTCAATACCAAATCGTCAATTTTCATCCAATCAAAAATATCCTACGTCATTGCAGAGTAAATATATTCAAGAGTACTCAGTTCAAATTTCAAGTCAATCGGATAATTGCTCTTTGAATTACAATGTCAGCAACTTTGAAAAATCTCATTTCGAGCAAAACGCGTTTGAAAATTTAACTATCGATTTTTGCAAGATAAAATTATAGTGATATAAATTATATAAATGATAATGATATTCTTGAAAGTATAAACCATCGAGAAAGGTAAAAAAATAATCGGTTTTTTGAAAGTGTAACACTGGTATAGCCCCTTAAGTTTTTAAAAGGATGTCTATACGTAAACGTGCACGGATCACTGGCTGTGAAGTCAAACACTATTTTTCTCACTCACACGGCTACTCCGCGATCTTTTGGATCGTCTCTCTCTCTCTCTCTTTCTCTCTACGGTAACCGGAGCGGCAGCTGTCACTTTGCCCATTTCAAGCACGACTCGAGTCCCTATTGCTATTTTACGCTCTCCTCGTCTCGCTCTCTCTCTCTCTCCCTCCATATATATATATATATAAAAGCGTACCCCCTGAAGAATTCTCTGCGGTCCTTTTGGCATTGACCCGGTGTATATGAGCACAAAGTCGAAGGAGGAACGTTGACAATGGTGACGCTGTCGTATGCTGACGGTATTAGCGTTAAATTTGGGGCTTCCGAAACGTTTTAATAGCATAATGCGACATGGAGTCGGGGATTTGTCTGGCGAACAGTTGAGCTACTGTTGAATCGGCTACTGTTGAATTTTCTTTACCGCACGCACACGCGCACACACGTACGTATATTCATATGTGCATGCACATGTATACCAGAAACGAGGAGAAAAGTCAGTTTCAGTCTGTCAACGAGAAAATTTTCCTCTCCAGATACTTGACAGTAATTTCGTCGAGATTCAACAACGATGCTTTCGATCAATGATGTTCAGTTTCAGATAACATCGTCCTTGTGTCTTCTTCACTCGAAAAGTTCTTTTCTCAAATTACCAATGGAAAAATCACTTACCATTTGGTGGTGTGAAAGAGCGAAATGATGGTTCGCTTTATTGAGACGTTTAAGGGGTCTTCTCACTTTAGACGCTAAAAAAGGCTATTTTCATGATTTTTTTTGATAGGTTTATATTATAGATATTGATGTAAAAGATGTTACACTTAATAAATACACTTTCGAAACACATTCAATTTTTATTTTATTTAGCTCACTATTAATAGACGAAAATGGTAGCTAAAAACTATCCTTAAAAAATTGTAGGTCTGCGTTGTTGATGAAATTTCGGAGATGGATCAACCGAAACAAAAAAATCAAATGGTTTTAGATTAAGTATGTTAATGGCTATAGCCATTAACTAAATCGTATATCATACGATTTTTATATACGCACAAATAACAAAATGGCGGACAATTTTCGAAAAAACGTGTTTTTTTTCTCCGTCGAAAAAACGGTGTTTCGAGAAAAACGCATTTAAAATTTGTTTGGGTTACATAAATACATAAAATGTGTTTTTTAAACATATTTCGAAACTGTATTTATTGAGTGTAACAACTTTTATATCAATATCTATAATATAAACCTATCAAAAAAAATCATAAACATAGCCTTTTTCATCCTCTAAAGTGAGGAGACCCCTTAAGACAGTATTCTAGTCTAAAAATTTGAAAAAATCGATATTTTGTGGTATTTTTTTGAAATATAGACTCTTAAGAATATGCCCTCAAAAAAAATTTGGTATGGACCTTCAGTATATATCGCTCGATGGTCCTATTATTACTATTTTTGAAAAATCAAAAACTTTGTAAAAATAGGGCGAAAGATTAACTTGTTTCAGACAATCGACAATCAATGTTTTTTTTCTTTGGTACCTGCCATAATGACATTCTTATTGACCAAGAAAGTTGGTTTCATGATGAATGGGAGCTGTGGAATCATGTCAACGGCCTAAACCCTTTTTTTTCACTGCCATATTTAGAGACCCATAACTTTTGTATGCACAATTTTTTCTTTGTAATTTCTTGAAACATAAATAAAAAGCCTAAAAAAATGGATGGTCAAAATATTTTTAGTTTTTTTTATTATGCCCGAAGAATGGCCCAAAATATAGGTCTCTGGACTAGAATACTGTCTTAAGAGGTTACATGGGTTTGAAAAGTTCAAAAAATGCATTTTTATTTTATTTTATTATTTAATAGTATAATATGTCTAGAATATTCTCCCAAAGTTTTACGTCAATCGGAGTAAAAGTCTAGGAGAGAGAGCCTTTGGGAATTCTCTCCGTTGGGAAGGTCCCACCGGGAGCGACGCAGGTAATCGCAATTTTATTCAAAACACTATTTTTGAAGTCGGTGGACACGATTTCTCAAAAACTAATGCTTCGATCTTATTGAAATTTTGCACATTTCTTCAAAATAGCATTGACTAGTGATTGAACTAAGGTTTTTATTTTTCGATTACAACTAATGTCACAAGGCTATGCGTAGTGTAAATTGTACCAAAAATTGAACTATTTTGCATAGAACTCTGCCAAAAATTCAAATATCAAATTAAAAAAAGATCCTTAGTTCAATCACGAGCTATACTTATCTACTAACAGAAAAAAATTGTTTCTTGAATTTCAGATAAAGCTATCATGAGTTATCCTGACCACCACGATGACACTTTTTTTACGGGTCTTCTGAAACCAGGTCCCACCGGCCGAATTTCCCAAACATTTGGAAGAAATGTTTTAAAAATATTGTTCAAATGTTGCTCTTTTATTTAACATTTCGAATAAACCAATGTATATATTACAATTTTTTTTAAATAACGAAAATATGCTTTTTTAGCTTCGAAACCCACGTAACCCCTTGATAAAATAAAATTGACATTGGTCTAGCTGTTTGGGTATAATAAAGTTTCCCGCGTATCTGCCAGGCGCGCGAATTGACACGTTCCCTACGAGCTATTAGCGCAGAATACGTATACGTTGGATTATCCACGCCCGACTAACTCCATACCTAATCCAATTCGTAATAATAGTTTTGTCATGCGTGTGACGATCCGTAGGCTCGTCGGTTCTTCATTCCGGTCCCTCTCCCTTGGCTCTCCACGTTCCGATATGTGTTATGAAACGATGAGCAAGCGAGTGCAGGAAAAGCGCAATCGTACTGCTCCAAATGTATGAACAATAACGAAAAGTACAACGTGTGTACAAACTCATACGGGGGGGACTCGGTCGTACCCTAAAAATGGCGAGTAACGGAGGAATACTCCTTGCAGGACTCTATTCTTTACCTGCCAGCTCGTCGTTAATAAAGTTTGATGTTGCGGAAAATTAGGTCTCAATTATCCGTTCGTCCGAGGTTCCGAGGGGGGACTTTCATTCCTTTATACACACATGTATACTCGGGTCTTTCTCGCTTTCATTATTATCATCCCCCGGGGCCTATGAAGAGACTTTTCGACCGACAATGAGCCCCGGGTGGAAACCTCCGGCCTTAATATGCTGTACATATATATATATATATATATATATATATATATATATATATATATATATATATATATATATATATATATTTAACGCGAGAGCAGCGTAACGTCGAAAAATTTCACGACTGTCAAAAAGTCACGTCACTGATTCCCCTTCCTTTCAGTTGGCTACAGACGTCCCTTTCCGTGACCGAACATTCAGAGAGGGCGCATTTTTGCGCGTTACGCACGTTTCCGGCTCATTCGCCACGGCAATGACCCACCGTTGAAATAAAACTAATACGCGACGATATATAATATATCATTGAATTATTCCGCCGAAAAAGACCGCAATTTTTTATTTCCATATGACTTATTGAATCGAAGCAAATGGCAAACGTGGCTAAATGGTAACTAAATGGATGGCAGCCCAATGGATGCGATGAGATATCTCGCAATGCTCCTAAATATCCGGATTGAATTGGGTTATCATATAGCGGTAAAGGGGGGAGGGGGATGTATGTAGGAATTATGGGAGAGAATGGTGCGGTGAAAACGAGAATGGCAAACAACTTGTTTTCCTCTTGCAACGCTCCTCTTCGCCCTCTCTGTTCGTAGGGTCTGTGTGTCCTCAGACATACCAGACGCCCACGCACGTATGGATGTACTACGTGTAGTGGAGAAATGGGGGTGGAACGTATTGCAGCTAAAGTGCTGGAGATGTGCAGAGAGAGAGAGAGAGAGAGAGAGAGAGAGAGAGAGAGAGAGAGAGAGAGAGAGAGAGGGTGGAAAGGGCCGAGTCTCTGGTTTCCTGCTCTCCAAAGGGGCTGCTAAGTTATAGTAGTTACGGAAGACAGTACCTATAATTCTATACATACATATGTGTGTGTGTGTGTGAACCCAGTACTGCAGTGCATATACAACTGCGAGTCCGGCGTATTTCCATTATTGAGAGAGAGAGAGAGAGAGAGAGAGAGAGAGAGAGAGAGAGAGAGAGAGAGAGAGAGAGAGAGAGAGAGAGAGAGAGAGAGAGAGAGAGGGAGAGGGAGAGAGAGAGTGAGGAGGGGGGAAGGAGAAGGGTTTACTTAATCTGGATGCATGTAGTAAATACCTGAGAGCCTAGTCGGGAAATCCCATTGGTAATCTGTGTACAACGGTATCGAATCTATGGTGATATGATAAGATGCGATAAGAGATGATTCGATTGGGGATAGAGAAGTGTAGGTAAAAATTGGGGTTCACATCGAAGGGGATTAATCGGGAGAGAGGCCGCAAGGAATATCGTCAGGTGAACAAATTGACGATCTCTGCTATTGAGAATTTGGTATGTTAAGTGTGGTAAAAAGAAATCCGTAATTTTTGGCAAGGCAAAAATAATGGATTTCTTTTTACTGGGCCTAATACAATTTGGGAGAATTGAACTTTTGTGCACGGATAATGGGGAGAGGTGAGGAGGATTTATTTTCAAGTAGATGGTTTCCCGTGATTCGATCTGTTCGAAATCGATAGTGAAAAGGGAGTTAAGAAAATTGTAGAAAGGTAATCGTGTGGAAGATTGCATCGGTGGAATGCAACGAAAATCATTTTCTATGTTCGTTAGGGGAGAGGAAGGTTGTTTGGAATACCATTTTGTCTTGGGCCGGTGACTTTATTTTCTGTAAGGTGTGAAGAAATAAAAGCTTGGTGAAATTGAAGTAATATTCATATATTATGAATCTGCAGGTTATCGAAAATAACCGAACATCGCTATGGAGTACAATTTTAGTTTGAACGCAGAATTGCACAGGGCAGGTATTTTTTAATAGGATTGCAAAATATATTCACCGTGCTTAAGGCCTTAGGCCACAGTAACGGGTGTGAAATCATGTGCGAATTTAACAATTTTTTTTTTGTATGAAAAAAGTGATTTACTCATCAAATTAATTACACATCTATTTAGTATGAATATAAAGCTGTTAGAAAATATATATATATATTTTTTTCGATGTACAAAATGGCCAACTACTAGTATTTTGTTTTGTTATCTTTTTTTAGGTGCTCCACGACGTGACATTTAGCATCCACAATTTTTTACCTAGAACAAAAAACAAAAATTCTCGGCAATCTACATTAGAATACCTAGAGAAGAACGTAGGGAATTTAAAAAATGTTGTTTTATTCAAAAGTTGTAGGTATTTGAACTTAAGGAGTAAGGCCACTGTAACGGCCAAAAAAAAGGTTTTTTCACTAATTTTTTGCTCCCGAAATTGAAGGTATTTGAAAAAAAACTTTTAATGGTGTTATCGGGCATACATTAAACTTTATTATAAAATTTTTTTACAGTAAAAAAAAACAAAATGGCGGTTCCACAGCTATCTTCCCGGGACATGTTTTGCTTCCAGGGCTCCGCGGCACGCAGCACCACTGGTGCACTTTTGAATCTAGAACAAAAAAAAACCATTAATCTAGAGGGCTATAGCTAGAGAATGTCGATCGGATTTTAAAAAATATCAATTTTTGTGGATTTGGCGTGCGTTTGAAAAAAAAAATTGATTTTTGACGAAAAAAACGGCAAGTTTTTTGTTAATAAAAAATCAATAAATAAAGTTCTTGAAAATTCCGATCGACATTCTCAAGATAATGTAAATGTTCACATCTGGTTAAAATTTCAAGTAAAAAAAATGAAAATTGTTCGAGTTATGCTGCGTGCCATTTTGAAAACATGTCCCGGGAAGATAGCTGTGGAACCGCCAATTTGTTTTTTTTTTACTGTAAACAATTTTTATAATAAAGTTTAATGTATGCCCGATAACACCATTAAAAGTTTTTTTTCAAATACCTTCAATTTCGGGAGCAAAAAATTAGTGAAAAAACCTTTTTTTTTGGGCCGTTACAGTGGCCTTACTCCTTAAGAAATGAATTTTCAGTGAATAATTTCGTTATAACTGCTTATAAACTGCTCGTAAAATGAAAAGTTTTTGGTTAATCAGAAATTTCGTACGTAATTGTCTGCGAAATGCAATTAGGAATATAACTTTCAAATTTTAAGTAAATCAAGTGAAAATTGTTGAAGTTATTTGTTACGACAATTCGAAAAAAGCTGTTTCGAGAAGTTTCGAGTAGTCGGCCATTTTGTAAATTGAAAAAAATATTCTAACCGCTTGATATTCATACTAAATAGATGTGTAATTAATTTTACGAGTGAATCACTTTTTCATACGAAAAAAATTGTTAAGGCCTTACCCACACTTGTAGCGCAAAAAAGGCCTTTTTCATGAATTTTTTTAAAGAAAACTACAAAACTTTTTTAATCGATCAATATACCACCTTAAAGAACACATCTTGAAGAACTTTCAGTAATTTTTTTATTGATAAATATTACATTGTTTAGTGGCAATTGGCCGTCAATGAAATAGTGTTTTTATATACACGGTTTGCGATGACCAACATTGCGGCGAAGTGGATCATCTGAAAAAAAAATGCGGATGGATTTAGTCAAATATAAGTATAAACTAGTCTTTGATCGAAGGATTTTAAAAAATATTCATTTTTCACAAAATGGCGGACAGTCAAATTTAATGGTTCGATTTCAACGAAAAAAACGGCCGTTTTTTGGCTATAAAAGGCCATTTTTTTTCGAAAAAAAAAATCGAACGATTAAGGTATTCCTTTCACGAACCCAAATATTTTACACTTAACTGATTTTCGTCTATAATGAAGTAAAAATACATCCCAGTATACTGGTAAAATTTCAAGCCAAGTTACCGAACCTTTAACGAAAAATTACGGCCCTAAAAATCGTCTCACTTATACGGCGCTTTATGGACATGTCACGCTGGCCACATGTCTTTCTAATAATTTATACACTAAATAACTCTAGATGCCTAATACAAACTGCTCACAGGTGTAAAAAAGTCTAAAGATTCCGTAACAACAATAAAAACAGAGGGTCACCGAACGTTTAAAGAAAATATTAATGTTAAAACTTGGAAAAGTGTGGTTAGCAGAAGAATTTTTGTAGCCGTGACGTTTCAAATAAATGTAAAAATGTCTCAATCTACTAAATTTGCGCGAATTTTGTTATTTTAGTTTATCGTTGTGTATAATAATCCATTATAACTTGTTTTTTTATTAAGCGCAATTGTAATTTACCGACGATCCAGAAGGCCCTGCTTATGCCCCCACAAAATACGGCCCTCCGCGAAAGGAATACCTTAAAGACTACATTTTTATGTATTGAATAAGCCTGCAAAATTTCAAGAAGATCGGTTCATTAGTGTTCGAGTAATCTTGGTCACCGACTTCAGAAATGCCATTTTGAGATAAACGCGTTTAAAGTTTCAATTAGCCGGTCGTTCACACAACGGATTCTTCTCTTTCAACGCTCATATCTCAGTCAATTTTGTTCGGATCGACTTGAAATTTTCAGGACATATTCTCAGATACTTATACTTCAAAAAAATGCAATAAAAAAAAATCGATTTTTTCAAAATCGCAAGTGGGGGTAACCCCTTAAATTTGCACATGATTTTATACCCGTTACTGTGGCCTAAGACCTTAACTTAATTGTGTAAGCTATTGTCATTGGGCCATTGTTTTAGAAGAAAATATAAGACATGATTATTTCTATAATCAGCTTCAATCAGTTTTAACAATTAAATAAATGAGTTATTTGCAAAAATCGCAAACATAGGATCCACTGTCATAGCTGGCACGTGCACTGTGCACCCAAATCTCACGCATAAAATGCTGCACCCATTCTTCCCCTCTCTTCTCTTCACTATACTTCCCGTTACAGAAAATACACTCTTCGTCAGCTGCAAGGGATCTTCCGCCAAATAAAGTTTCTAATTTTCCTAACGTATTTGACTTACGACTGTTATAAGAGTAGGAAAATTCAAAAATTTCAGTGTCATCATCATCGCTTTCCATAAGTCTTCGTTTCTTGGTCTTTTTATCGATTCTTTTTTTCTATCTTGTCACATTTTGTCTTAGCCTTCTCCATTTCTTTTGTAGTTTTGCCTTTTCCTGTATTTTTAGTGTCTTTTTTCCCTATCTTTTTAAGATGTCCCTCAAAGTAGAAGACTTTTTCCCCTGTATATTAGTGAGATGGACCTACATCTAGTTGCATCTACATCTAGTTACGAAACCGATGGTGATTTGGAATATTCCAAATTATCGTCGGATCGGGTATTCCAAATTAGCAACAAGACGTAGTCGGACATAACCTCAATTTTTTTTCGTTTATAAATATACAAATCTTTGAAACCAAAGCAATATACAAAGTCCATGGTCTATTTTACAGCACACATGAAGAAAGCTAAACGACAATTATATGGAAATGTAGCGATTCGAGCTCACTAAACTCGTACCTCGAAAGTTTTCACAAACACTCCCTCACAATTCGAGCTCTGGTCGCCATCTTAGAAAAGTCGCGGACGAACCGTGTGAACATATCGACAAGTGACGCCTTCTTATAACACTTCACAGCCATGAAACCGAGATGGCGCTACTAGTTACCGTGAAACCCTGCTATTCCAAATTACCAGCAGTATTCCAAATATTTTTCCTTTCCTCTACTATTTGAACTCGTCTTTTGTAGGTTACGGATCCCTGAGGAGGATTTAAAAAAAATCACTGTTTTTGTAGCCCAAATGTGCTAAAAAATTGGGCATACGAAAGAAAGTACCTTTGTTGCATTCCAACGTTGCAAACTTCAATACCAAGAAATTCAACAAATTCTTAAGGGGTCTGCAGAAACTTTCAACTTTCTCGATCAATGAGAATCATGATAGCAGGTACGAGAGAATATTTTTTCCAATGGTTCCTGAAAAAAAAAAGTTAATTTTTCGCCCTACTATTTTTTAAGTTAGTTTTGAAAAAAATAGTCATATTAATAATTTTGCAACGTCCGAGGTAGAGATGATAGTGGGATAGGTACTGAAGGTCCATACCAAATTCGAAATCAATTGGTTGAATAGAACTCGAGATTCGATGTCAACCAGCTTGAAAAAAGTAGTTCGGAGAAAAACGCTTTTAAAGTTTTCAGTACAATTGCAGACAACCGGAACTAAGTGGTATAGTGGCATGGTATACTTGCGTTACATCAATAGGCCATTCCTGCCTTAAGGGGTTAGGTCACTCCAGAATTTTCGAAAAATCGATTTTTTTTAATGGTTCCCTAGGACCTCAAAAATCATGTCCCAAAAGATTATGTCTGGGAAAAATCTCTAAGTACTCGATTTTCGAATTTTAGTACAAGGCCGCCTGGTCCACAGCGAGCTACTCAAAATTCAAACGCGTTTATCTCAAAACTGCATTTTTTAAGTTGGTCGGAAACATAACTCGGAAAATTTTCAACCGATTCACTTGAAATGTTGAATATATCTTGAAAAATATAATAAATTTTTTTTTATATTGCATAGTTCATTTGTTATTAACAATTATCTGATGATTTTTAGGCGAATTTTTCACTTTCCACTTTAGAAGTGCGCCATTTGGCCAAAAATCAATATATCGAAAAAATCCTACGTACTTCTATAGCAGTTATTATAGATAATCGAAAAAAATTCATTGGTTCGTTATAATTCAAAAATTACAAGAGCTGTTTGTCCGGCCGTGAAGCCTGGAAAAACGGAGACGTCATCGCAAAAACGCTGCACAGCCGCCATTTTAAAATGAATCGCTTCAAAAAAATTATTGTATACAGTCACTGATATGTATGATAAACACCCTTCTTTGTAATCTCGATTTATTATGTAGTTTTTCTGAAAAAAAATCCCCAAAAAGCCTATTTTTTCGGCCTCCAGAGTGGCCTAAGGCCTCAAGTGTTCATTCCTCGACTTCAAAATGATGATTTTCCGAAGCTCGTTCTTCTCTGCGAGCAGTTCTAGCTTCCCTAGAAGCTTCTAAAGTCCGAATCTTCAACTGGTCCATCCTATTCCTCTCTCCTTCATTGGCACAAATATTGGGAATTTCGGAATGTCCCTTTAAGGCCAAATTCTCAACAGCCTATACTTTAAGAAAACACCAACAACAAAAAATCGATTTTCCCAAATTTGTATCCTAGAATTCTGCCTTAACGCGGTCCTCTAGTTTCTCGGCTGTTTTTTTTACGGCTTTTCCAATAATTTTTTACGGGCAAAGCATCGAAATAATCAATCTCATTGTTTTTGCATAATCTTTATTAACATTTAAATAAGCGTTAGAAATTTTTTGAAGCCAAAATATATAATAGAATAAAGGTTATAGTGGCCGACAGGAAGACATCGAGTAAAAGAGGTGCTTGACGGTGACCAAGATTGCGGCTGTTCTGCTTATCTGAAATAAAAAAACCAAACGGCATTTTAATCTTCATATTTAAGACTAGCGATCGAACTAGACTGAATTCTAAATTACAAAAATTGACTTTTTTATACACTTTTGAAAATTACATTCTATTTTTTACTCATTTTTTCTTAAGTTTTTCGCTCGTACAAAAAAAACTATCGAAGCAATCATGATAATCCTAGTTCAATCGCTAGCTTATAACATATTGAAGATGCTGTATAAATTTGAACAAGATCGGTGCAGTAGTTTCTGAAATATCGTGGTCACCGTTTCGAAAAATGGTGTTTCGAGAAAAACGCGTTTGAAAGTTCGCGCATTTGATTTATACTAAAAATTTCATCTCACCGTCAATCTGCTATGCCTGGACCATACGATAGGCCTTCCTCTTCTTCTTGGAAGTTCCCTTTGGACTTCCCTTTTCGCGATTCGGGCCTGTTTTACAACATCACTCGTGCGCCTTTCTGAACGGTCGATCCGAGAGCTATCACGCTGTTGAACATATCCTTTAGCTTGTGGGCCAATTTTCATTCCCATGGCTTCCAAGGTCTTCAGGATAGATTTGAATCCTTCGTTGAAGATTATGACAGCGAGAAACGTGGCGATTTCAACCACTTTTGACCCAGAATGGAGGTGCTTCGAAGCAAAAGCCCAGATTAACGAATTGAGCGACTCGTTATTATTTTGAGTTTCCGCTCCCGGGCATCTGCTTAACAATTCTTCTTTGGATAAATCCTCATAAATTGGCTTTATAACTTTTTGAACTGCTTCAGAAAGAGGCGGTTTATTGTATTTGAATTGCTCAGCCTCTCCGAGAAACTCAGCTCTGCGCCATTTGCACCAACTAGATTCGCCTGCAGGACAATTTTGATGCTGTGGATTGCTGTCTGTGGAAATCTTGTGAAAGAATGCTGCCCAAATTTCCTTTCTCATTTCCTCGATAGAATCTGGATGTCTCCGAATAGCTAATCCATAATACGTTGTCATCTCACCAATCAATTTATCAGTGAGTTTTCCTGCACCTTTCCCACCAATGCCTTTATTAGATTTTTTTGCATTTCGGAGCCGAGTTCCCATCCCCTTTTCAACGTGTCCAACACACTCTTCTTTTACAACAACAACATCTTCTCCAGATGGTTCTGCCTTCAAAATACCATTGAATGTCTTGCTGCCGCCGCTCGGCTTTCGGAGCAGCCCAGCGCGCGCTCCGTATACCTGCTCCGTTCCAGGGCCGCAACTTGTGAACCACTTCGAATATCGAAAAATCCTTTGGCAAAAATGTTCTACACATGTTGTAGATGTGATTAATGAAGAAAAAAGAATCGATTTTTTCGACCCGAAAAACTAGAGGACCGCCTTAAAGTACATCCCCCAATGCGCGTTCTTCTCGAGGAAATATCGGCCACGACACTTTGCGTGTCGGGTATACCCGGCAAAGTATCCTGCGCAGCAAAGTGGTAAAGTATAGTATGAAGTGTCCGGTGCCAATGAAACGAGAGACACCAAGCCCTTGTAGAGCCGGAGAGTGTATGTATTCGTGGGTTTCGGCCAGTGGCACTGGTCAGCCGAGAGTTCCAGGGCTGTGGCGTGTGATGCAGGGAATGAGGGAGAGAGCTGTTGGAGAACGGACTAGTTCCAGGTTGAGAGTCTCCCCGGCTGTGACCGTGTGTACGGATGAGAGAACAAGAAGAAAAGGAGATGCAGGAGAAGGATGAAGAGAATGAGAAGGATGATGAGGATCGAGAAGAATCGAGCGGCAAGAGGGAAGAGGGGGTGCCGAAAGAGATGATAGGAGAATCGTACCAGGAGTAGGAGGCAGAGGAAGAGTACAGCAGTGCTTGGCTTCAGCTCGGAATTGTCCTCTGTGAGACGCCACGCCGTATACCTGCCTATCCACACATACATATCGCTCTATGCGTGTAAAATCCGAAGAGAAAGAGCAAGAGAGAGAGAGGGAGAGAGATTGAGCAGGGGAGAGCAAGAGAGGGAACCGTTGCGTCCTAGCCTCTTGTTTTATTCAGTCGGGATCATAAATTACGAGTTTAAACACACAATGAAAGACGCTTAACAAGAAGCTAACGCGAGATTGAGAGGCCACGCCTTCCCCGGTTGTATCCACGATCACCGGAAGAGGCTCTTCCACTCTGAACGGTTCAGGAGGACCAATGAGAAACCCGGTACCGCCTACCTACCCCCTTAATGCGTCGATCACGAACGGGCCGAAATTCTCTGTATTCCCTTGCTCCCACTCCCCAACTCGCTATTCTCCTATCGGAGCTGTTCGTTCCGGAAGTGCGACGAGCCCAGTGAAAGAGCGAGAGAGAGAAAGAGCGAGCAAGGGGGGGGATCGATGAATAAGGACAGAGCTAGGAGGGATGCTGCGGAGAAAACGTGCCGCCGGATCATCGTAGACCAACGAACGCGTCGTCAGAAGTGTACGACGGTCTATCCAACCCCCGTGCCAGTCGGTCCCGCATTCCGCTCGTTGTCATCGACGCGTTTCCTTCGGGAGTGTCGTCAAATGCTGCGCGATCGAATGGACTTTGCTTTCAACGGCTTTCGAAGCAACTCAGTGAACCCAATAGAGGCAGAAGAGCAGACAGTGCGGACTTGTTTGAGTTCGAAAGAAAGAAAGCAAAAGACAACGCAAGCTTGTCGCATTTGGAATTTCGAATAGTCGGTTTCAGTGTCAACGTTTCGAGATTCCGATGAAACGAAAGACCTGAGAGTTGATCGGCCGCTGGGTGAAAGAGTGCAGTGTGCTCGGTTTGAGTTCGGGGCAACTGTTGGTTTCTTCTTGGCAATGTTTCGCTTGTAAATCCAGAGGTGACAAAGTGTTGAAAAACTTTGGCTGGTAAACTTGGATGTCCGAAGATTGGCATTGGGAGATATATCGAAAGATTGGGTGCAGTGTGGAACGGGGATGTTCAAACGTGTTGTGTCAACGACGATGCATCGAGTGATGATTTTTCATTGACGTATCGTCAGACTTGTGGTTTGTCATTTTTTCTCGCGAGTTTAGTCGCTTGGCGAGTGAACAAACAAGAAAACGAAGCGTACTATTATGCGCGGTTCGAGATGGTTTGCTCCGTGACCAATGTGGCAAAGACACTGTGCAGCGAGAAAAGCAGCGACAGCAGTAGCGCGAGCGAAAGTAACGGTAGCAACGCAATATTGAATTTGGAGACCCATCGTCGCTCGATCGAGGCTATTATCGAGCTGAACAACAGCCAGAATCATCAAAACGCCAATCATCCTCATCATCAGCACCATCATCATCACGGCAATCATCATCATCATCATCATCATCACCATAACCATCACGGTGCGGCTTACAACAGACTGAGGACGAGACGTTCGAGCAGCAGCAACAGTGTAAGCAGCAACGACGAGTCCAGCCATACGACGCTGGATAGACATCCTCACGTCACAGAGAGCCTGATAAACGATAGAATGTCGTCGCTGAGCGATGCTCATCGACGTAGCAGCAACAGCCGAGACGCTGCTAGTCATTTGGTTGATCCTGGTGAGCGGAGCTCCTCGGCTGGTTCTTCGTTGGGCTCGTGTTCGCCACCACCGGCCTCGAGTCAATCACCACCGCCACCCCGGCCACCCTGGCTTCATGACTTTCACGCTGCCGCATCGCCCCATGTGCTGCAATTTTTGAACCTTAGCGCCGCTGGCAGCGGCATGCTCGGCAGTCAACCGCTCGCTGCACTGCACTCGATGGCCGAGCGCAGTCATCATCATCAGCAGCAGCAGCAACATCAGGCTGCTCAACAAGCCGTTGCCCAACAGCAGGCACACGCCGTACAATTGCATCAGCAGCAACAGCAACAAGCTGCCGCTGCTGTCCATCTCACGGGATTAGTCGGTGGAGGCACACTTGGAAGCACCCAACCGCAGGGACAATCGTCACCCACAGGTAGCGGAAAACACAGTCCCGCAACCTCTATCACTTCCGTCGGCAGCAACCCCCACGGTATTGACAATATTCTTTCGAGACCCGTCGCAGCCGTCACCAATCATCCTCAGGTCCCCGCCACTCATGGATTACCACCCGCGCCACATCCTCAACATCTCACGGCACCGCGATACGCAATGCACGCGGGTTTCACCGCATCGGCAGGTTTGTAGCCATCTCACTCTTTTCCTTCGGACACCGCGAAAACTTGACTTCGGATCCGATTGGAATCGGTATCGTGGTATTGCTCTTCCAGCAATGATGGACAGTTATTATAGGCTCATTGTAGGTTTAGATAGGTGCAGCTCAGCGTTTGAGTTCGTTAGATCGATGGGGAATGAAGTGCCAGTCATCTGTTCACCAGCTCGTGCTCCAGGCGGTACTTTTGATCTGACTACACCCAGTAGGAATCAAATACTCTTTGGAATGATCACAGAATACCAGACCAATTGCCGAATAGAAATGAGATTGTAATCTTCATTATTAGGAACACTGGCCCCTGCTAGCTCAGTCGTAAAATCAACGAACACGAGTCATTCGCATAACGGTGATACCCAGTTTCGAATCCGTTGAATCCTCTGATACAACTGGATATACAGAATCGGAGGTCGAAGAAAAAAGGTCTCGACTGAGTCCCGAGCAGGCAAAAACGGAAGCACGTTTTCTCGTTATGGGGAGGGAAACGCAATATTCGCCAGATAGGTGGGAGACGATAGAATCTTTTCAAATTGTTACGCTTGGAATATTCGTCTTGCGTAGCGTTTGGACGGCCTGGCAAACGACTTTCGGCAGGATTGTTTGGTGTAATATGAAGATCGTGGTTTCAATATGAGACGTATGCTTACGTGCCGGATTATCTCGGCACGTGTGTTCTCGATCCGTCGGACATTTCGCTGAAAATTCTTACGTATGCTCTGCACGGTGTGTCGGCCCTCCGAATGATTCGATACGTCTCTATAGACTCGGGAGACTATGCTGATTTCTCCGGTTCTCCGTGATTCGAAACTTCAACCTTGTTTTCCCTTACTAACGTTTCAGGAATCGGGCAATTTCAACAGAGAACGGAACCACGCCATCCTGCAGTTTATTGGCCTGGTCTCCAAGGATTGGTGAGCGATCCGTTGGCGTGGCGAGCGAGGCTACATTCGCGTGAGTACACATAACCTCAATTAGATTCAAGCGTACGATGTATATCGGAATTAATGAATCTCATGATGTTGACGTTTGTATCGTTGGAATGCAACGAAAATCAATTCTTTTTCATTGTACGAATTTTCGTTGCCTCTGATAACCAAACCTTTTTACGTATTCTTACGTGAGATTTGCGACCTCGATTTGCAACAAAAAGCTTTGGATAAACATAAAAATGAAAAAAGAATGAAAAAATTCGTTGCATTCCAACGATGCAAACGTCATTGAATAGTTCGGACTACAAAAAGTGTATCATCGAATCAACCATTGGAAACATTTCATTGGAATTTTGATTCCTATTGATATGTGAGAATTGTGATGTGATTGTTTTTTCACCCAGATGATTGTTTTCACAATGACAAGGAACATCACTCGAATGTCCGCCTTCGATTTTGTTGAAACTCACATATGTGATGAAGCATTGAAAGCCATTGGACACGTATCTTTATTTATCGGCGGAAAAATGGGTTTAAGGATGAAAGCACCTTTCCACGAAAGGCGTGTCACCCCTTCATTTAATTGTTCTTCAATACTTCTATAGTGGATTTTGCATCGCTTTACGTTGGAAGAATTCTGGTTTTTGTTTCATTCAGATCGATCAGACACGCCTTTCTTTGAGAGCTGGTTTCCCCCTTAAAACAGCTTGTCCGCTGATTGAAAAAAATACGTGTCTGATAGTTTTAAACACTTTATCAAATACACGAGTTTCAACATAATCGAAGGCAGACACTAAAGTGATGTTCCTTGTGAGTTATTGCGAATGGTTGTCCACACGTGATCTCCTTCTCCGGACTCGTGATAGCTGTATAAATATAGTTTGGGTAGGCTACACCGGCTGTGCGCAACCCTCTTGGAACTATGATATCATGTATTCAGTTTCATGAGCGTTACCGAAGCAGCGGACAGAGAGAATGAGAGAGAGAGAGATGAAGAGAGATAAAGGGAAAGAGAGGAATGAGGAAAAGACGTTTTCCCTTTTGCTGGCCTCTATCTCACGGATCCTCTCGGCTTTGTAGCCCACCCGACGGTCTTTTCACTCAAAACAGAGAGGACCGCAGGATTTCCCTGCGACCTCATAGCGCCCCCTCAAGTGGCTTTCCACCGGCGTGAGAATAACTCTCCACGTAGATACGGTGTAGCGTGTGCTGCGCGGAGGGAAATTCGAGCTGAGCGGGAGTATTGTAATCAACGCTCCGGGACCGCCAAGTAGTTACACTCGGCAACCGCAAACCCCTACCGTGGGGGGCCCAAGACAGCCAAATATTTAAGGACTTTCCACATAAGTTCGAGAATCTCATAAAACTTCCCAGCCCATTAAAAAAAATACACCACATTTTTATCAAGCCTTTGCGGAGCTGAAGTCCATCCTACCAAGATGAGACTTTAAAAAAAGATCCTTCGGTGGACGAAAAAATTGCCAAAAATGATGATGTTTGATTAGGAAAAATGATGGTGGATTGGGGCCCTCATGGTTGAGGATCATCGTTGTCCGTCGGCAATGACTTGTCTTGGTTTCCTCCTTCCAATTTGACGCTGTTCCACTTTCAATCGTTGATCACCATTCCCTACCAGCTTTTTAGGCAATTTTTGCAACATCGTTTTTTTCCGTCCGTCACGTTTTTATCACTTTCGTTGACGTTGCCTATTCCAGCATGTTTACACTTCTTTCGATCGGTTTTCTTTTTTCCCCATTTGATGCTGTTCCATTTCCAATTGGTGATTTCCATTCCCTACCAGCTTTTTGAGCAATTTTTGCAACATCGTTTTTTTTGCGTCCAGCCCATTTTCATCATTTTTCGTTGGCGTTGCCTATTCCAGCATGTTTCTACTTCTTTCGATCGGTTTTCTTCATCCCCATTTGACGCTATTCCATTTCCAATCGTTGATTACCATTCCCTACCAGCAGTTTGGGCATTTTTTGCAACATCGTTTTTTTTCGGTCGTCACGTTTTCATGATTTTTCGTTGGCGTTGCCTATTCCAGCATGTTTACACTTCTTTCGATCGGTTTTCTTCATCCTCATTTGACGCTGTTCCATTTCCAATCGTTGATTACCATTCCTTGCCAGCTTTTTGCGCAATTTTTGCAACATCGTTTTTTTTCGTCCGTCACGTTTTCATCATTTTTTGTTAGCGTTGCCTATTCCGGCATGTTTACACTTCTTTCGGTCGATGTTCATCATGCTCATTTTACGTTGTTCCATTTCCAATTGGTGATTACCATTCCCTACCAGCTTTTTGGGAAATTTTTGCAACATCGTTTTTTTTGTCCGTCACGGTTTCATGATTTTTCGTTGGCGTTGCCTATTCCAGCATGTTTACACTTCTTTCGATCGGTTTTCTTCATCCTCATTTGACGCTGTTCCATTTCCAATCGTTGATTACCATTCCTTCCCAGCTTTTTGCGCAATTTTTGCAACATCGTTTTTTTTTTAGTTCGTCACGTTTTCATCATTTTTCGTTGGCGTTGCCTATTCCGGCATGTTTACACTTCTTTCGATCGGTTTTCTTTCCTCCTGATACGAGCAATATTTTTCTTATGTGGCAACTATCCATAACAATGAGATGGCCACGTCGTGCAATATTTTATAGTAAGTTTATGTGTATTTCGGGGCGGAGCAGAGAAAGAGAGAAAGTAGAATTGGTGCATTCTCTTGTTGTGAGAGGGCCTTATTTCTCTCTCGTCGTGAAGCACGAACGAACGATCGCCACGGGAGCAACATCGACCCTCTATTTATGCCCTTCGTGCCCGCCAATCCTCGATAAAAACAGCCCTCGAGCGCTTTTCACGCTTTCGTACTATCCCATAACGCTTTTGTGATCTATACGCCTACACTTTAAGCCCCATACTCCAAGCTTCTCCTTCCCGTGTGTACGTACGATCTTGCTGTATGTATTTCATCGAGCTACATTGCAATCCCGAAGCTTCACCTTCATTTTTACCCGGTCATTCGAGCGGGCTTGTCGTCCACCGATATCTGTGAGAAGCGCCTGTCTGCGAGAGAAAATTCAATGGCATCAGCTCGATCTTGCAGAACGAGAAAAGTGCTGACTCCTTTTCGGACTCTCGTACTTTCGATACTCGCTCTCATTTACGTCGAGAAATAGCGGCTGATCCATTTTCGAACGTAACGCGAAAATTCATCCAACTTGTGACGTGGAGGAATTGTTTTTGGTCCCCAACGTCCACCGGAAGGGGATGAAAAGTTGCAAACTTTTGACTGTATTTGGTACACGTGTTGATGGCGGATGTAACATTGTGGAAAGGCTTCTTCGGTTCGCGTTTATACTATAGTCCACATTGATCATCGATTCATCTTGATGACAACCAGAATCGAGAAGTTGACAAACGTTGCTAAATTTTTGGTGGCTTTTATTGGGCTGTGAAAATATACGACGCGGATAAAAAAGAGGAGAGGATCTTTGGCCCCAAATATACGATTTTTTTTTCAAAATTCACCCTAAGTAGGGGTGGGTTCCGGTAGTCGATCCGTTGCCTATTTTTTTGTAGCCTTTCTTAGGCGCTAAAAATACCATATAAGGCGCCTGTGACGGGCCGAAAAAGGTAGTTTTTTTACCGACTAGATGATTTATTTGGAATGTGGAAAAAAGGTATGTTATTAAGCATACGTGGCAATTATTGGGTGTACATTTTTATTTTCAAATATTAAAAGTTAACAACGTTAGTCAGGTATAACAGAGCCTTTGTATAAAAATGCGGTCCAACGGTTGGATTGATACGTTTACAATGGTTGGTCTGAAAAATAAAAATGTTTTATAATCTATATAAATATAGTTCTTATGAAACATAGCAGTTTTTCGAACAAAATTCACAAAATGATGTTCACAAATTTTGGTTTTCTTAAAATCGAAACTCGGACAATCATAGCTAGAGTGATGACTTCCGCCAAATTGACAAAAGTCGTTTGGAGAAAAAACGCGATTGAAAGTTATAGTATACGTAAATCGTTGCGCTATCTGCTCTCACTAAATCGTCCATAACTAGGTCAGTTTTCAATATTTTAGCCTGAAATTTTCTTCACATATTCTCGAATACGTATACTTAAAGAAAATGTAAAAAAGATCCATTCTTTCACCCGTCACAGTGATGCCCCCTAAATACGAATAAAAAAGATGGCAATGTCTTGACCGCCGGAGATGTCCATTTTTTCATATCCCCCAACAAGGGTAGATTCTGGCCGACCATTTTTTCTTTAACGTTTTGTATGGTCTTCACAGCTATTCTGAGGTCGAAGCATGCACGAAAACGATTAATAAAAAAATACAACAAGAAAAAACGTTCATTCCTATCGATGCCCATTCAAACATGAAAAACGATGACGTTGAAGTTAGCATCGTCGTAATTATCTTCATTTACTCAAATCGTTTTCTGCCTATTCCGTTTAGGAATATTACTCAAACATTTCCACGTACTCTTTACTAAAAACTTACCGCCTCAACACGCCAAAAAAAAACGGTATAATGATAAAAATCAAGAAACAGAAAACAAACAAAAAATCTTTGCATTCCACTGATGCAACGTCATCAAAAATAAGGATTCTCAAAAAGTACACCGTCGTTGTTAAACTGATTTCGCCTGGCTGCCAAGAAAAACTGCGCAACTTCCGTAACGTTTTACCGATTGTGTTTCGCTGTTCCATCAATAACGAACGAGCGAAAAAAAAATGATAACATCCGATACAATTTTATTCGGAGAACACCCACTGAAGGCAAACCAATGCTGCTTGCTGGTTTTCCTTGTCCGTTTAAACGAATAAATAAATGGATTATTAAATAAATAGCGATACATATAAATCTCTCTCTCCCTCTCCGTCTTTATCTCTGCCATCTTTCTCATTAGTTAATTCTACCCGTAAGGAGAATAGTCGTCGCAGATGTGTACTCGACCTTTTCTCATACATATGGGCGAGTTACCGCGTCCTCTATTCTACATACATTATCATATCGTAATACGGATGCTTGGACGGAAAGTACGGCAGCAGTCCTTTCGCGTTATACAAGTGGAGGATGCCCGGTGTTGAACTGGCTGGACCAAAAATGTCTATATATATATATATATATATATATATATATATATATATAGGGACGGTGAAGCGAGAGTTTTGGTTCTATCTCACTTGTAATAACGTATCCGGGTGGATGTAGGATATTCGGTGTATGTAATATACATATAAGGTAGAGAAATGAGAGAAAGAGAGGGAGAGAGTTGGTGGAATGTGGTAAGCAGCTCGTTAGAACCCTCTCTGCCGACTGGCCATTATTGCCTCGTTCCGTATTCCGTTACAAATTGCTTTATTAAATTAAAGTCCCACAGGCCTTTCCCTACCGCACATC
The DNA here is from genome assembly GCA_964007375.1 of Ophion obscuratus. Classification (NCBI taxonomy): domain Eukaryota; kingdom Metazoa; phylum Arthropoda; class Insecta; order Hymenoptera; family Ichneumonidae; genus Ophion; species Ophion obscuratus. Next base: position 5,231,364 of record OZ023313.1, read on the forward strand.
TCGCCCCCTCGCTCTCTCTCTCTCTCTCTCTCTCTCTCTCTCTCTCTCTCTCTTCCCTCTTCAGGAGGCTGCGTCGTTCATATGGAACTCTCGATACTCAGGGGTGGTCCTTATCCTTGTCTCTCGTATCTGTTCTGCTCTCTTACAAAGTACCGGAGACCCCTTGTCCACACATTCGCCATTAACCAGAGCGGCGCAGGCAATGTCCGGCAGCCAAAAGAGCTGTGTTCGGTACGTACAACACACTGATATAGTGCCCGGGCCTAAAGTTCTAATTGATGACGCGAGCGAGCAAACGATAAGATGAAACTGTTGTGTTTTTTTTTATTGTCATGCGATTAATCGAATCGTGACAGTTGGGCTAATTCGTTGAGAAAATGAGAAAGGGAAATAGGCACTCGCTGGAATTCTCGTATGCTTGTGGCTTGATGCTCCGTTTCAATGAAAGACTGTCGTTTATTTAGGCGAACGGAGAACTTTATCTTGTTTCGCACTCGAGTTGTGAACGAACGATTTCGGTGATTATTTTTTTTTTTTTATATGAAACATTTGAATATAAATGTATATTAACCCTTACTTGCCGCACTATAGAACACACATCATCGAAATATTTTCGTGTAAGAAAAAAGTAGGGGGGGGGGTGTTTCGAACCCCACAGTGATAAGTGAGGGTTAAAGAGGGAATAAAAAATATAATACTGGTTTTGGAAAAAAAAAATGGCATTTTTGCCAAGATGATCCGCGCGATGACATTTTTCCAAATGTGACGTTGGAGACATCAAGATCTAGGGAGGATACCACTGCGACGAACCGAAAAAAGGTTGTTTCTTTAGAATTTTTTTCCCTACTAGATTATTTATCTGGGATTTTGAAGAAACGAAATGTTATTGAGCATAGAATGAACGAATTTCGTGTAAATTTGTATTTGATAGAGTTGGAAATTAACAATGTTATTGAACTATAATGAGCCGTGACGTTGAAGTTTGCATCGTTAGGATGCAACGATATTTTCGTTTCTTTGTTTTTGTTTCTATATCTTCATCATTATCCGTTATCTTTGCAAATTGAGGTCGCTCATTTATGATAAGAACGTGTAGAAACGTTTGAGCGATTTTCACGGCCTACATCGGATAAAAAAAAAGTGAGAATTAATTTCCGTTGCATTTCAACGATGCAACCTTCAACATCATTAATGAGCCTCTGTATACGAATTATCGTCCAACGGTTGGATCGATAACTTGACAATGGTTGGTCTGACAAATAAAAATAAAGAAATTTCTTAATCTATATAAATATAATTTTCGATACGCATAAACGTTTTTCGAAAAAAAAAAAATGCACGTAATGTGAATTTTCACATAACGTGAAAGCTTCACGTAATGTGAAGCCCCCGAATACTCATATTCGGGGGCTTAAAAAACTAAATTGAAAAAACCGGCCACGTAAAACGATAGCTACCGCAATTGTGAATTTTTTATTCCCTTAAAAATCGGACAATTATAGTTAGAGTTATGATTCCGGCCAAGTAGTCGAGAGAAGTCGTTTCGTAAAAAACGCGATTTAAAGTTTTAGCATACGTTAATCGTTGCGCCATCTGCTCTCACCAAATCGTCTCCAACCTGCCCAATTGTCAATACTTGAACTTCAATTTTTTTTTACATGTTCTCGAACGTGCATACTTTGAGAAAAGGGGGAAAAACGACTTTTTTTTGCCGTCACAGTGGTGTCCCACCTCAACATAATGTTAGACGATTGGGGCATATCCATAGGTCGAATATCCATAAGTGAAATTTCCATAACCGAATATCCATAAGTGAATATCCATAAGTAAATATCCATAAGTACGAATTTCCATAAGTAAGTATAGAGTAGAAATGAGTGCCATAAATGGCGGGAGGTAGAGGGAAAGTGAGTATAGAGAGAACCCAAACAAACAAACAAACTCACTTACCTCTACCTCCCGCCATTTTTGGCACTCATTTCTACTCTGTACTCACTTATGGATATTCGACTTATTCGACTTATGGCGGGATGTACATTTAGACAGGAAAAAAATCAGCAATATTGAGGGATTTTTCAAACCAAGAAATAATTATTCTACAATTATCAAACTTTAGGTATACTTTAATAATACATTTATGTATACAAAACAATTTTTTTTTTATCAATTCATCATCAAAATGACGGAGCTGTGGCAGAGTATTACAGCAAGGTCGCCGCGGGAGTTGCGAATCGGCGTGCAGTCTATCTTCCCGTAGACTTTGATTTGCAAAAAAGTTCAAACATTTTTACAGTTGGAACATGTATAGTTTCTATGTGACAGTAATTAAAATGAAGAAAATGCGAATTTAAGAAAATGGCACGCATTTATAAAAAAAAATCAACATTTCACGCAAGATTTCTGTAAAATGTGGATTTAAAAAGTAGTTTCTTTTTTTTCCAATCTTTCAAAAACAATTCTCGTCAAATAGAAGGTACCAATATTATTAATATTTCTACCAGTTTAAACTTAATCGGCTTAATAGTTTTTGGCACGATTACGATATCTTTGGCGCCTTTATTTGACCCTGGTTTATTGATATTTGGCCCAAAATAAGACTTTTTTCAAGAGTGACAAAAATTGAAATTCGGCGTTTAAGGGGGTGAAACAGGGGGTTGAAAGTCAAAGCGTTATTATGTTTGTGGTTCCCAATTTTGAGCATGCAGCGTCCATATTCGATAGAAAATGCGACTTTTGTGTGTGTGGAATCATTGGGTGGGTCTGGAGCACCTTCAATGTGTGTGTGGAATCGTTGGGTGGGTCTGGAGCACCTTCGATGTGTGTGTGGAATTGTTGGGTGGGTCTGGAGCACCTTCGACGTGTGTGTGTGGAATCGTTGGGTGGGTCTGGAGCACCTTCGATGTGTATGTGTGGAATCGTTGGGTGGGTCTGGAGCACTTTCGATACGTGTACGATATCGTTCAACGTTGATTAATCTTAGGTGCTCTTAATTTCATTTTTCCGGCATATGCTTGGGCACGATTACGATATCTCTGGCGCCTTAATTTGATCGTGGATTATTCATATTTCGGGCAAAAGAAACACTTTTTTTTAGAATAAAAAAATCGCGATTTTGGATTCCTTTAGAAGATACAGGACATTTTACGAATTATTCGTTATTAAGCGATTTAGCTGGTTTGCGTTAACGGCGGGGTAAAGTTAATTCGGCGAAAAAAAGGCATGTTTTTAAGATTTTTTTTGGCGTAACGAATTATGTTCGTTTATCGAAAAATTTACATATAATAAAGTAACATTTGAACAACATTCTCCTAAATTTGCATTGCAAAATATTCAAAATTGAGCGAGTGAAAATTAAACCCCGGAGGCGCCTCGAAAAAAAGTTGGTTTGCGGTGTGCACCATAACTCGCAACAGAATCATTTGAAACAAAAAAATCAAAATGCATTTGTTAAAGGAGATGTTTCTCGAGGTAATGACGGGAGGATTTTTTTTTTTTTCGATTTTTCGATTTTTCGTAGCACTTGGGAGCCAAAAACTCGATTTTCGCTAAAAAATCGGCTAATTTGTTGTTGAAAAATTAGTAATTATTAAAAAAAAAAAAAAAAAAGCTCTCGACAATACCTGGTGAATTATGTGAAGAAGTACTGTGCAAAATTTCAAAGCGATTGGTCCAGTAGATTTTGAGTTATCGTGCACACGGACTTCAAATATGACAAGTCTCAGAAAAACGGTTTGAAAAACGCAGAAGAGAAGAGAACGGCATGGAGCAATAGACGCTCAAATACTCATAACTTCGTCAATTTTACTCCGATCGACTTGAAATTTTAACACAATATTCTTGCTATATTATGCATTCATTTAAATAATTAAACAAAAATGAAAAAAAAAATTTAAATACTTTACCCCGCCCTTAATGTAGCTTTCTTCGGAATGCGCTATGTCGAGAAAATAAACAAGAACAAACCCAAACAAAGTACGACGTAACAGTGTAAAACACGTGGAAAATTCGATTTACATAGAAAATCGGAAAAATACACTTTTTCTCTTCGAAGCGCTGTAAATCCAAAACTAAGGCTCAAACCGAAAAAAGTTATTCTTGTTTTTCGTATTTTTTTTCAGCCATATTTCATAATCCAATGGTCAAATTTAGGCGCCAAAGATATCGTAATCTCCCCTAGTTTTTTTCGTAATCCTGCACGCCAATTTCGATAATGCAGTTTTGAGAAAAACGCGTTTGAAGTTCACGCCCGCTCCTTATCCGAGCGGTGAGGTACAGCGTTGACGGGCTGTAACGTTTGAAGCTTTTCCGAATTTCACTTTGAAACTTTGGAAAAATATTCTACATATATGAATCTATTGTTTAAAGAAAAAAATCGATTTTTTTATCGTTGTAAATGTATGTCCCGCCTTACGGATATTCGTACTTATGGATATTCACTTGTGGATATTCGACGACAGTGATATTAGACACGTGAACGGCTGCTGAAAGGACAATCAGCAGTCTTCAACATCACCGTTCCCCACCTATTCCTCTCGCCCTCACCCATGTACATGCGCTGATATAACAAACGATACGACGACTAAATCCTTCGAACGTTACCCAGAGTGAGAGTTCATGAGCGTAAATTGCGAAAGCACACTCCGAACGCGGCAGAGCTCACACGCGTGGCCCAGCCAGGGTACCCGCAAGTTGCGGAAATAAATGCAGTGCACCGACGAATACATTATAGCACGGTGGAGAAATATATTACGCGCATAGTTGTCCATATGTATATAACTGTTGATGACGATGTAAAATGGAGAGAGAACGAGAGAGAGAGAGAGAGAGAGAGAGAGGGAGAGAGAGGGAGAGAGAGAGATTGATTGATTGATTGATAGAGTTAATTATGCCTTAGTTACAAACTTTCGGGCAAACATGGATAATAGTAAAGATAGACAATGTTGTAATGAATTCGCGATAACAAGTAAATTGGAAAATGAAACATAATGAAGCATGAGCAAAATTGAAACTAAAAATGAATTAGAAAAATAACCATGAGAAAATAAACTACGATAAAACTGGAAAACTTACTGACTAATCTTGCAAATGATACAATTCTACAAGCGAAATCATACAGAAATCATACAAAAGCAAGAAGAAAATGGATAAACTTAGGTCAAACTGTCGTACCAGCAAAATGTACAAGCGAGTTAAGGGCGGGGTAAAGTATTACATTTTTTTTTTTCATTTTTGTTTAATTTTTTAAATGAATGCATAATATATCAAGAATATTGTGTTAAAATTTCAAGTCGATCGGAGTAAAATTGACGAAGTTATGAGTATTTGAGCGTCTATTGCTCCATGCCGTTCTCTTCTCTTCTGCGTTTTTCAAACCGTTTTTCTGAGACTTGTCATATTTGAAGTCCGTGTGCACGATAACTCAAAATCTACTGGACCAATCGCTTTGAAATTTTGCACAGTACTTCATCGCATAATTCACCAGGTATTGTCGAGAGCTTTTTTGTTTTTTTTTAATAATTACTAATTTTTCAACAACAAATTAGCCGATTTTTTTAGCGAAAATCGGATTTTTGGCTCCCAATTGCTACGAAAAATCGAAAAATCGAAAAAAAAAATCCTCCCGTCATTACCTCGAGAAACATCGCCTTTAACAAATGCATTTTGATTTTTTTGTTTCAAATGATTCTGTCGCGAGTTATGGTGCACACCGCAAACCAACTTTTTTTCGAGGCGCCTCCGGGGTTTAATTTTCACTCGCTCAATTTTGAATATTTTGCAATGCAAATTTAGGAGAATGTTGTTCAAATGTTACTTTATTATATGTAAATTTTTCAATAAACGAACACTATTCGTAGCGCCAAAAAGAAATCTTAAAAACATGCCTTTTTTTCGCCGAATTAACTTTACCCTGCCGTTGACAGCGCGCGGTTACACACAGCAAAATCATACAAAATAATACAAAGTGAAATCATACAAAGCAAAATCAAAATCATACAAACGAAACATAATGAAGCATAAGCAAAAATAAAACTATGAATGTATTAGAAAAATAACCATGAGAGAATAAACTAAGATGAACGTAAGAACCTTAATAACCAATCTTACGAATCATACAATCATACTTACATACTTACTCGCTCAATTTTGAATATTTTGCAATGTAAATTTAGGAGAATGTTGTTCAAATGTTACTTTATTATATGTAAATTTTTCAATAAACGAACACTATTCGTTACGCAAAAAAAAAATCTTAAAAACATGCCTTTTTTTCGCCGAATTAACTTTACCCTGCCGTTGACAGCGCGCGGTTACACACAGCAAAATCATACAAAATAATACAAAGTGAAATCATACAAAGCAAAATCAAAATCATACAAACGAAACATAATGAAGCATAAGCAAAAATAAAACTATGAATGTATTAGAAAAATAACCATGAGAGAATAAACTAAGATGAACGTAAGAACCTTAATAACCAATCTTACGAATCATACAATCATACTTACATACTTACTCGCTCAATTTTGAATATTTTGCAATGCAAATTTAGGAGAATGTTGTTCAAACGTTACTTTATTATATGTAAATTTTTCAATAAACGAACACTATTCGTTACGCCAAAAAAAAAATCTTAAAAACATGCCTTTTTTTCGCCGAATTAACTTTACCCTGCCGTTGACAGCGCGCGGTTACACACAGCAAAATCATACAAAATAATACAAAGTGAAATCATACAAAGCAAAATCAAAATCATACAAACGAAACATAATGAAGCATAAGCAAAAATAAAACTATGAATGTATTAGAAAAATAACCATGAGAGAATAAACTAAGATGAACGTAAGAACCTTAATAACCAATCTTACGAATCATACAATCATACAAAGCAAAATCATACAAAATCATACAAAAGCAAAGAAGAAAACGTATAAACTTGAGACATACCGTCGTACAAGCAAAATCGTGCAAAGCGAGTTATCAAAGTTCTCAAATACAAAGCAAAATCATACAAAGTTATACAGAGTGAAATCATACAAAGCAGAATCATACAAAGCATAGCAGAATCTTGCACAGCAAAAAGCAAAAAGCAAAAGCTAAAGAGAGAAAGAGAGAGAGAGAGAGAGAGAGAGAGAGAGAGAGAGAGGACTTTAATTTACACTGTACAGAGAACTTCACAGCAATTCCGCAGAGCTAAAAGTACTGTACAGCCCACCCACGCATGCACATACATTTGTACGGGGGAGTAGACTAATATCCGTTATACGCTATTCACCGTAAAAGCACAATCTCATCGGGCGACGCCGTGGGACCAGAGAAAAAGGGGTTTAAATATTTTCTAAAAAAGAAGAAGAACGAGCGAAGGTATAAAAAAAAAGACGTCCCAGTTGAAGGAATTTTTCATAACGGTTAGATGCGCTTGCGTTGAACGAGAGATCTCGTGCTCCCTTTCGCGTGAAGCTCTTTCGGCCCTCGAATGAACACGGAGCGTCGAGCTAACATAATTACGTTACAAGGATTTTACGGCAGGTCTTTCTCTTTGCTCTTGGAGGCTCTTTAGCGCTGCACACATACAGACGGGTTTTGCTGTACACCAACTCACTCTATCGCCAACGAAGCACTGATAGCAACCCTTTTTTTCCGGGCGTTCAAGTACCGGCTGTTCATAATTACGTTTCTTCTTCTCTCTCTCGCCCTCTCGCTCTCGGGCGTTTTTTTCTCCTGTTTTTTAATTCAACACGAAAAAATCCCGGGATACCCCTTGTCCTCGGTTATCTTTTCGGGGGTTGGCGAGGGAAGATTTTCTCTGGCTTGGCTGCTTTCATTATTCGAGGGATAAAAATTCGTCTCTGTGGGATTTTTTATTTTTATTTTTATTTTTCGTTTTTTTGTTGTTGTTACGTATTTTTCTGACCGAGTTTATCAACGCTCGGTTGCAGTGTCACAGCAGCTCGGATGTCAGCAAGCGATGACGGGATCCGGCGGGGGCGGGGGTGGTGACCACGAGGGCGGAAAAAAGAAGCACACGAGGCCAACGTTCAGCGGCCAACAGATATTCGCACTCGAAAAAACCTTCGAGCAGACCAAGTATCTCGCGGGCCCGGAACGCGCAAAACTCGCTTACGCCCTTGGCATGTCCGAGTCTCAGGTCAAGGTAAGATACCCTTGCATTGACGAAAGTTTTCCGAATACATCGAATGCCGTTGAAATTTGCATCGTTGGGGGTAAACGAAAATCCTTTTTTTTTTTTAGATTTTTTATTTGTTGCTACCTAAACTCTTGTTTTGCAATTTTAGATTATGGATTCCTGATAAGGATCTTTGAAAATAATTTAATAATTTGTTTAGCCTTAAGGCTAAATAAACTCACTTGTAGCGCAAAAAAAGGCCTTTTTCATGAATTTTTTTAAAGAAAACTACAAAGCTTTTTTAATCGATCAATATACCATCTTAAAGAACACATCTTGAAGAACTTACAGTCATTTTTTATTGAAAAATATTACATTGTTTAGTGGCAAATGGCCGTCAATGAAATAATGTTTTTATATACATGGTTTGCGGTGACCAACATTGCGGCGAAGTGGATCATCTGAAGAAAAAAAATGCGGATGGATTTAGTCAAATATAAGTATAAACTAGTCTTTAATCGAAGGATTTTAAAAAATATTCATTTTTCACAAAATGACGGACAGTGAAAGTTAATGGTTCGATTTTAACGAAAAAAAAACGGCCGTTTTTTGGCTATAAAACGGCCATTTTTTTCGAAAAAAAAATCGAACGATTAAAGACTACAGTTTTATGTATTAAATAAGCCTGCAAAATTTCAAGAAGATCGGTTCATTAGTGTTCGAGTAATCTTGGTCACCGACTTCAGAAATGCTATTTTGAGAAAAACGCGTTTAAAGTTTCAATTTCCGGTCGTTTACACAACGGATTCTTCTCTTTCAACGCTCATATCTCAGACAATTTTGTTCGGATCGACTTGAAATTTTCAGGACATATTATCAGATACTTATACTTCAAAAAAATGCAATTAAAAAAATTCGATTTTTTCAAAATCGCAAGTGGGGGTAACCCCTTAACGTGTCACGAAAAAGTGGGAAGTACGAAAGAAAAATAGAATTTCCTTGCATTCCAACGATGCAAACAGCAATACATTGGCCCAGCCAGAAGGGGTGGGCACGGACCTCCCCCGGAAAAATAATTGACCCGAAATAATTAAATTCAAATAATCGATTAATTTGATTTGTTGCATCTAAGCAGGCATAATGAAATGATTTAATAAAAATTCAACTATTTTTTGTCGTAATTTCGTAACTGGTATAAAAAGTAGCTACCTTATTATGTTAATTAGATAGATATTCAGATTTCACAATTCAGTTCACTGTGGGTGAAACGAAGTCATTGGATTTACCGACCGATACGCAACCGGAAGAATACTGGAAACTCAACATTTATTACCAAGTAATCGATAAAATTATTAGAAATCTAAAACGTCGATTTGAGAATCTACCGTTAGCTCACGGAGTTAGCGTATTTTTAAAATATGAAGAACGGAGTAGATTTCATCAATATAATTATTGATGAAATCTACTCCGTTCTTCGTATTTTAAAAATACCATATTCCAGCATTTATTTAATCATTTTAAAATGAAAGTATGTTTTTCATTACCATCGCTTCAGCTTCCAAGGCTGACGTATCAATTTAATAAGTCGGTAAACATTCGGAAGTGTCACTCCTGTCAGAATCGAGCCGATTTTATTTTGTGTGGTATTTTACACTTAAAAAACATCATATTCAATATTATTATGGCAGCGCATAAACAACAACGATGTCGAGAAATATTTTTTTAAAGACTTTTAGGTCGTCGATCTTTCGAACTTTTGTTTCAAGATTTTAGTTAATTTTAGTGAAACTTTAAACGGCCAAATAAACCCAAACAACCCAGACAAACCCAAAAAAATGTTAAGGCATTAAAAACATTATGCGCCATTAAAATATAACTCAATATAAGGTTTTACAATCATAACACGTCATCACAAATGTGCGTGTAACTTCGAGAATATTCGTCGGATTGGCAAGACATTTTTTGCGTGTACCTAAATATATGTACATTACGATTTTTTTAATCGATTTTCCAAAAATTTTAACTGTATATAACTCTTTAAGGAATTATGAAAAATTAGTTAATAATTTTTCAAGGTATTGCCAGAATTTGATATTAATATTAACATGAACGTATGGTTGAAACTTCATACTTCACGTGTTTTACGTGATTATCGTCCGTTGTATAAATTTTATTTTATACACCCCCCCTCCCCCCAACACCCAGAAAAAAACCTGTCTACGCCAACGCATCAACACCACAAAATTGACCTCCTATCAGACCACTTCTCTCTGCCCCGGCAATTGTCAAATCGTACTAAATTCTGTAAAACAAACAAACTCGTATCCTTCGTTAACAAATGGATCCCGGTGAGAAACAAAAGGGCGACAGTGGAGTTCGAGAGCCGTGTGTGTGACACGCCATTTTGTATCTCACCGGGGTAAATGTCTGTGCGGATGAGAGCTTTCGCAAGCACCGCGGCAGCTCCCCGTGGTGGGCTTCTATTTCGCGTAAGCCTCAACCCCCGTGCGGAGCCTTCGCCATCCCAGAGCAGCGCCCTCTCTGCGGTCTCCCTCTCGCTGTTCTCCCGATACTGGTGTACCGTGGAAAAAGAGATGGAATATCCCGGTGATGCCTCTCGAGCACCATCTGACATGTATAAAACTGTATGTGTATATGGAACACAATGCTCTGGAGCCTAGCAGAATGAAAGGAGAGGGGAAAAACGGTGGTGGCGTCGATGTAGCGCTGTCATTGGCTCGTTTCATGCGGCCATATTTACATTTTTATTGAAAGCTACAAGTCTCTCTCTCTCTCTTTCTCTTTCTGTCTCTCTCTCTCTCTCTCTCCCCCCCCTCTCTCTCTCTCCCTCTCTCCCTCTCTCTCTCTCT
>OZ023313.1:5242558-5277211 GCA_964007375.1 Ophion obscuratus
ATGGAGAGAGAGACGAGAGAGATGGAGAGAGAGAGAGAGAGAGAGAGAGAGTGAGAGATGAGAGAGAGAGAGAGAGAGAGAGATTTGGACATTTATATACAAATTGTTGCTGACAAACAAAGAGACGCAATCTCCGCTCCACGAAACGTAAAGTTCGATGGAATGCGCCCCTTTGGGGATCCGAAGCGGATGTGCCGCTCACAGATATGAAGGAGTGCGAGAAGGAGATACTCAAGAGGTGCGGGCAGGGAGTCCGGGCATTCAATTACCTCGGATTTCCTCAGGAAACTCCGATTCGCCTCTCAGCGAGTCCCCACACGCACACACACACATATGTATACGTATATATTATTCGATGTACGTGTACTTGTGATAAAGCACAATGGTCGTCATTGCGGATTGCGAAATACGAGACGAAAGACACGCCTCGGGATATCACCTTACGTGGATACTTGAGAGGAGAGAGAGAAAACGTCTCGTCTATCGACAATTCGACAAGCCCGTATGAGATGCGCCTCCATCCTTCAAATGTCAAAGGAATATCGGAGAATTTTACACAAGCTTTTGGTGTTTGAGTTACAAGAATTTTCCATCGTTTTCCGGAGACATATTTGACGAAGTTGACTCTGGGATAGAAAGGAGCGATTTTTGTTTCTCACGGCGAGTCTAGTTTTGAGAGAACTAGGCGAGTATTTTATGGTGTTGAAGTTTTCATCGGTGGAATGCAGTGAATTTTTTTTTCGTATTGCTCATTTTTTGCATATTTACGGTACAAAGATTATGGAAATTCTTGTTAGGGATCGAAGAGGAGTTTCGATAGCAATGAAAATAAAGGATGATTTTCTTTAAATTGTTGGGACGCAACGAAATCGTTATTTTTTTTTTAACTGCTTGATTTTTTGCACACATTTAGGCTACAAAGATTAATTAAATATTTTGAGAAATCCTTATTAGGGATCAATAACCTAAAACTGAAGAAGAGGATTTTGGAGGGTAATAAAAATGGAGAAATTAATAAATAAAGGAGGATTTTCGTTGCATTCTAATGACGCAAACTTTAACACCATGAGTATTTTATGGTATTGAAGTTTGCACCGTTGGAATGAAATATTATTTGCAATATTTGCAATGTTTGGTAATTTTTAAATTTTTAAATTTCTATTACTTTCTGAACTCTTTTTTTGCAGTTTCAGATTACGGGTCTCTACTATAGTGTTGAAGTTTGTATCGTTGGACGCAACGAAAATTGTTCTTTATTTTTAAATTTCTTTATTTTATTACCATCTAAGTTATTCTCAGCAACGTATGGGCTGTGGATCCCTAATGACGATTGTCAAAAATCCTTCAGCGATATTCGTAGCTCATTCGTGCAGAAAAAAATTTGTTTACAACGAAAAAGAAATGATTTTGTTGTATTCCAATGATTCAAACTTCAATAACATTGCCTAATGAGGGTCTTCAAAAATATTTCAGTCATATTTGTAGCCTAAATGTGTGAACAAAGTTTCCCAATGTGTGAAAAAATATTTTCATTGTATTCCAACGATGCGAATTTCGATACCACATTATTTTGCTAATCGTGCGGGATAAATTGATCTGGAAAAACAAGCGTGAAAATGCTCAATCATTCGTGAAGAAAGTGAGTTCAAAAGAGTCCACATCGGGACGAGGTATGAAGGATTCCCTCGGGGAAGGCGGTGGAGGCTGCAAGGGGGTTGGTCGCTTATTCCCCCTCGATTACGTTCTAATAGGCTTCTTGTTGGAGCATAATCGAAGGGCGAATTCCTCGCTTAAATAGCGTGACACCCTCGGGGAGTTTTTCACTCGAAGAAATTTCGTTTAGTCTCCTTCCAACGTATATACGTCAAAAACGACTTCACGGTCCGTTCCATCGTCCAGAGTAAACTTTTCTTTTCAGTTATCATACTTTTTAAACCCTTTTGCAGAAAAGTTCGTCGAGAACTCGTAGAATTCGAATGCAAACGTAATTGACGAGTGCGAGGAGCGAAATAATTTGTTCGAATCAATTAAGCTTTAGATAAGTACTTTTGTTCCGAGCAATTTTTAATTATATTGAAATTTGCATCGTTGGAATGCAATGAACTCGATTATTTTTCAACTGCTCGAATTGCTTTCGGCGAATCTTTGTCACGAGGAACCGGCAATAATTTTCTAAGTCGCATATTTAGAGATCTAAAATTTAAATCTGCAAAAATAGATTTTAGTAAACAATAAAAATAAAAAAGTCAATATATAAAAAAGATTTTTTGTTGCATTCCAACGACGCAAACTCCAAGCTTAAATTTTTCCCTCTGAAGTGTTTATTGCATTTGAAGTTGGTATATAGTTGCCAATGGAAAAGTTACTTAGACGAATAACATTTCGTTAGCGAGCATTGGAATTTTTTCACGGAGGACACCACTGTGACGGCCCGAAAAAAGGTAGTTTTTTCGGATTTTTTTGTCCACTAGATTATTTATTTGGCATTTAGAGAAAAGCTATGTTATTGAGAATACATCGAACTTGTTTCGTGTACATTTTTATTTTACAACATCCACTGATATTACACAAAGAGCAACTACCTCATGGCATTGAAAATGTAATTAGACATTTCGGGTAATAAAAAACAGGTACATGCAAATATCCAGTTATCCATCCTTCCATCGATCCATCTATCCATCCATCCATCCATCGATCCATCCATTCATCCATCCATCCATCCATCCATCCATCCATCTATCCATCCATCCATCCATCCATCCATCCTTCCATCCATCCATCCATCCACCCATCCATCCATCCATCCATCCATCTAACCATCCATCGATCTATTCATCCATCCATCCATCCTTCGGTCCATCGATCCATCGATCCATCGATCCATCTATCCATCCATTTATTCATCCATCTATCCATCTATACAACCGTCCGTCTATTCATGCATCCGTCCATCCATCCACCCATCGATCCATCCATCCATCGATCCATCTATCCACCCATCCATTCGTTTATCGATCCATCCATGTGTACATCCATCCATCTAGCCATTTATCCATCTATCCATCCATCCATCCGTTTATCCATCCATCTATGCATCCATCCGTTTATCCATCCATCTATGCATCCATCCATCTATCCATCCATCCATCTATCCATCCATCCATCTATCCATCCACCCATTTATTTATCCATCCATCCATCCATCCATCCAATCTATCCATCCATCCATCTATCCATCCAATCTATCCATCCATCCATCCATCCATCCATCCATCCATCCATCCATCTATTCATCCATCTATCTATCCATCCATCGATCTTTTCATCCATCCATCCATCCATCCATCGGTCCATCCATCCATAAATTCATCTATCCATCGATCCATCTGTCCATCCATCCATCGATTCATCTATCCATCGATCCATCTGTCCATCCATCCATCCGTTTATCGATCCATCTATGTGTACTCCATCCATCTAGCCATCCATCCATCTATCCATGCGTTCATCCATTTATCCATCCATCAATACATCCATCCATCTATCCATCCATCCATCTATCCATCCATCCATCTATCCATCCATCCATCTATCCACCCATCCATTTATCCATCCATCCATCTATCCATCTAATCTACCCATCCATCTATCTATCCATCCATCCATCTATTCATCCATCCATCTGTCCATCCATCGATCTTTTCATCCATCCATCCATCCATCCATCGATTCATCTATCCATCCATCCATCTATCCATCTATTCATTCATCCATCCATACATCCATCCACCTATCGATCCATCCATTCATTCATCCATCCATCCCCATCCACCTATCGACCCATCCATTCATCGATCCATCTATCCATTCATCCATCCATTCGTTTATCGACTCATTCATGTATCCATCCATCCATCTAGTTATCCATCTTCCATCCATCCATCTATCCATCCATCCCACTCTTTCATTCTTTCTCTCTCTCGCTCTCTCTTTCTACATTTAATTTACATATAATTTACACTACATTACAATTTTCAACCGCAGATGTACACTACACGTTATTCGGCATTTTTCAACGAATCACAGGCATTTAGCACGTCGCAGCTCCCCCACTCTACTACAACACAGTGACAGTACCGTCGGGGTAGCGTTAGTTTCATGTGACATCCAGCTAACTCAGACCCCTATACCCAGCTAACCTCAATAAACATATTCATATTCAAAAGCATTTTCAATGCTAAAAATGAAAAATTAACGTTATTGAGCTATAATAGAGCTTCTGAAGAAAAAATGTGGTCCAACGGGCGGATTGATAACTTGACAATGATTGATCTGAAAAATAAAATTAAAAAAGTTTCACAGACCATATAAATTAAGTGTCCGTTGTACCTAGCCGATTTTCGAAAAAATTCATAGAATTGCGGGTGTTCAAAAAAAGTGTAATTTTGGCAAAATGTTTACTTAGCATATTCAGGAGCTAAAAAATACTAAATTAAAAATAACAAAAATGAACGGCTGTGTACAACGGTAGCTATTGGAATGACACTAATATTTTTTCTCCAATTGAAAATTGTACAGTTATAGCCCGAGTTGTGATTCCGACCAGGTCTAGAACATTTTCGATCAAGACGCGATTGAAAGTTTTAGTGTACGTAAATCGTTTCCAACCTGCTCAATTCCCAATGTTCAAACTTCAAATATTTTTCACATATTCTTGAATCCGCTCTGAGAAAATGCAACGAAAAAAAAAACGATTTTTTCAGTCCGTCACAGTCCCGCCTTCAGCGAGTTGTGCTCATAGTACAGTCGTGCTGTCGCTGAAAAAACCCGGAATCGGAGAAAATTAGAAGAAGGCTAGTTTTTTGACAGGTGATTTTGTAGGTGCCGCGGGTAAATCCAAGTTTGCCTAAAAATCGGGGTGTAAGGTTTTTTTAGGGGATGAAAGGGGATGGGGGTGGATTAATGCCAAAATACAACCCCCGCAAGGTCGGCGCCGTGAGACAAAATGTTCAGAAAAATCCGGGCTTTATTTTTGTCCACAGCGCTGAAGTCGCGGAAGCTCATTTTGGGGGTGAAAAAGTGGGGTGAAATTTTGAAAAATCGGTTTTAGTTCAATAACTCTTTAGAAAAAAATCGTACGTTTTTCGGTAAAATGGGAACGTTGTAGCCCTTGCAAAGACGTGTCGATCGAGTATTCGATCATCACTCTCCGATAATATCTTCACCCCCAAAAAATGGTTAAAAAACCAAAAAAAAAAATAGTTTTTTGAATAACTCAAAAACAATCGGTTTTTCGAGTATGGTTCAAATGTACGAAATGTAGAGAATAATTTTCTCCATATTTTGGTTCCTATGGACCACCCTTGAATTTTGATTTTCCAACCCCTCTCGGGGGATGAACATTCAAAATGAAATTCTGGGAAAACTATTGACGGCACGAATTCGCCGCCGTGGAAGAATTTGCAGCTTGAACACTCAGCTACATTTTTGTCCACAGCGCCAAACTCGTATCTCTTTAGTTTCGGTCAATAGTTTTCCCAGAATTTCACTTTGAATTTTCAACCCC
This sequence comes from Ophion obscuratus, assembly GCA_964007375.1. Lineage (NCBI taxonomy): Eukaryota > Metazoa > Arthropoda > Insecta > Hymenoptera > Ichneumonidae > Ophion > Ophion obscuratus. The sequence goes on from OZ023313.1 coordinate 5,248,125, forward strand.
TAAGAGAAGTTCGAAAAAGCAAAATTCAAAAGTTGTGCATAGGAACGAAAATATAGAGAAAATTATTCTCTACATTTCGTACATTTGATCCATCCCCGAAAAATCGATTGTTTTTGAGGCATTCAATAAACAATTTTTTTGTTAATTCTTCAACAATTCTTTTGGGGATAAAGATATTATTGGAGAGGGTTGATCGAATACTCGATCGACGCATCTTTTCAAGGGCTACGATGTTTCCATTTGAACAAAAATTGTATGAATTTGTCCTAAAGAGTTATCGAATGAAAACTGATTTATCAAAATTTCACCCCATTTTTTCACCCCCAAAATGAACTTCCACGACTTCGGCGCTGTGGACAAAAATAAAACCCGGATTTTTCTGAACATTTTGTCTCCCATCGCGGACCTCGTGGGGGTTGCAATTTGGCATTAATCCAACCCAATCCCCTAAAAAAAGACCCTACCCCCCGATTTTTAGGTAAACTTGGTTTTAGCACCCGTGGCACCTACAAAATTACCTGTCAAAAAACTAGCCTTCTTCTAATTTTCTCCGATTCCAATATACAGCACGACTGTACTATCATACGAACCACACATCAAAAATCATGGTATCATTGAATATGAAAGCAGAGTCTATTAGGCCGAGCCTCAAGTGAAATTTCACCCCTCGGTCGTGGGGGGGTGTCAAGTCCGGCCAAACGACAAAATCGGCTTATTCGCGGCTCTCTCGTGACGCGTAAGTTCGTTTTCCCTTTCGTTCCGGGGCTCGCTATACAGGCGGGAGTTTACGAGGAGCGAGCTGGAGCAGCACACGGAGGGAGATTCGGGGGTGTGTGTACGCGTAGTTGTTTACGGCGGGGTAATCTGCTCGTCGACGTATACCAATATCGATGACGTCAATTAGTACGAGCGAAGGCAGGCCTCAGCCTTTCCGAGGGAGCGAGAGAGACAGAGAGAGAGAGAGAGAGAGAGAGGGAGGAAGTTACAGCGGTGAAGTGTTGCTCCAACCTACAGCTCGTCCGCCAGCAGCCAAAAGGGCTCAACCCTCGCAAGTTGGCACTTCCGCTAGGTCCTCCCGGTTCAGGCAGCACGCGATATATCTGTAGACCTGATCTACTCCGCTGTAGATCGGAAGGACGTCATAATGGAACAATTTGGGTGTCAAAGCCACGGGAGTTGGGCCCTTATGGTAGCCGGGAAAATCGATGTGTGGATGTTGGCGTGTGTGGCAAGCCCAGGAAGGCTAGCACCGGTAGCAAGCCACGGTATAGCGAAGCCAGCGCGGCAGCATTCGCTAGCTCTCGAACCATGTATCATCATGGTGGTATACTGTACGGGCATAGGCACGGCGTGCGGCGTGATAAATCACGCCAGCAGGCGGTGTTCGCCCTTCATTCACCTCCTCCCACACACGCACCCACATATCTCTCTAAACGCGCCGTTACGACACGCACTCTAATTCTCTCTCTCTCTCTCTCTCTCTCTCTCTCTCTCTCTCTCTCTCTCTCTCTTTCTCTGTCTGTCTTTCCGCTGAACGGTGTGCAAGATGTTGTACGAATTACAGCGTACCAATTCGTCCGTATGCAGTCGGGCATGGACTCTGATTAGGAACGCGAACAACCGCATAGCCCTAGCGGATGATGGTGTTGAAGTTTGCATCGTTGGAGGGCAGCGAAAATATTGCATTCGTATCGCCTAATTATTTTTCGGCACATTTTGGCTGAGAATGTTACTAACGAGGAACGTCACTTTGGTGCACTCGGAAAAAAGATTTATCAAGGCCCACTTGTAGCGCAAAAAAGGCCCTTTTCATGAATTTTTTTAAAGAAAACTACAAAACTTTTTCAATCGATCAATATACCGTCTTAAAGAACACATCTTGAAGAACCTTCAGTAATTTTTTTATTGAAAAATATTACATTGTTTAGTGGCAAATGGCCGTCAATGAAATAATGTTTTTATATACACGGTTTGCGGTGACCAACATTGCGGCGAAGTGGATCATCTGAAAAAAAAAATGCGGATGGATTTAGTCAAATGTAAGTGTAAACTAGTCTTTAATCGAAGGATTTAAAAAAATATTCATTTTTCGCAAAATGGCGGACAGTCAAAGTTAATGGTTCGATTTTAACGAAAAAAAACGGCCGTTTTTTGGCTATAAAACGGCCATTCCTTTTCGAAAAAAAAAAATCGAACGATTAAAGACTACATTTTTATCTATTAAATAAGCCTGAAAAATTTCAAGAAGATCGGTTCATTAGTGTTCGAGTAATCTTGGTCACCGACTTCAGAAATGCCGTTTTGAGAAAAATGCGTTTAAAGTTTCAATTAGCCGGTCGTTTACACAACGGATTCTTCTCTTTCAACGCTCATATCTCAGTCAGTTTTGTTCGGATCGACTTGAAATTTTCAGGACATATTCTCAGATACTTATACTTCACAAAAGTGCAATAAAAAATAAATCGATTTTTTCAAAATCGCAAGTGGGGGTAACCCCTTAAGGCATTAGGCCACTCTAGAGGCCGAAAAAATAGGCTTTTTGGGGATTTTTTTTCTTCAGAAAAACTACAAAAGAAATCGAGATTACAAAAAAGGGTGTTTATCGTACATATCAGTGACGGTATACAGTAATTTTTTTAAGCGATTAATTTCAAAATGGCGGCTGTGCAGCGTTTGTCTCAAAACTGCATTTTTCGAGTTGGCCGGAAACATAACTCAGACAATTTTCAACGGATTCCCTTGAAATGTTGAATATATCTTGAAAAATACATTGTCTATGGAAGAACGTAGGATTTTTTAAAAATATTGCATAGTTCATTCGTTATTAACAATTATCTGACGATTTTTTCGGCCAATTTATTACTTTCCAAAAATTTGCCTAAAAAATCGTTAATAACAAATGAACGATTCGAAATCACTCGGTAATTATCGATATCACAAAAAAATGTTGCGGACAAAAGTTGTACGGTGTGAAGGGGACCATCAAATGCGATCATTTTTTTTTACTTCGGTGGAGGCGCTGACCCACAGTGAGGGTCACCTCCACTTTTAAAAATGGAATGGTACATTTTTTTCCAACCATCTTGTGGAGCACCTCAAGCCGCATAAAGAAACATTAGGCGATCAAAGTCGTTCTAGGTCATTCAAGGTCAGTATCGATTATACAAATATAAATAGGTGACCTTGAATTACCTTGAATGACTTTGACCCCTTATGTTTTTTTATGCGACTCGAGGCGCTCCACCAGATGGTTGAAAAAAAATGCACCATTCCGTTTTAAAAAGTGGAGGTGACCTTCACTATGCGTCAGCGCCGCCAGCGAAATAAAAAAAATTGGTCTTATAAAAAAGCCGGACAAACAGCTCCTGTAAGTATAACGAGCCAATGAATTTTTTTCGATATATTGATTTTTGGCCAAATAACGTACTTCTAGAGTGGACAGTGAAAAATTTGCCGAAAAAATCGTCAGATAATTGTTATTAATAAATGAACTGTGCAATATAAAAAAAAATCCTACGTACTTCCATAGACAATGTATTTTTCAAGATACATTCAACATTTCAAGTGAGTCGGTTGAAAATTGTCTGAGTTATGTTTCCGGACAACTTAAGGCAGTCCACTTTGGGGCCACTAAAAAAGGCTATTTTCGCGATTTTTTTGAGGATTTTTTAAAATATGTAAATTTAAAAGTTGTTGGGCTTGATAAATAAAGTCTTGAGATACATTTAAAAAAATTTAATAAATTTTTATTCATTTTTAAGTACAAAAACTATAGTTTAAGGTAACGCCTCAAAAATAGATGGGCTAGGTAGCTCCATCACAACTCGGCCACGGCTTGCCTGAAACAAAAAAAATCAAAGTCCATTAGATTCAGTATGACACCAGCTACAAAATGACCCTCAGATATAAAGTTTTATCAACAAATAAAAAAATGGCAGATGAAAAACGAAAAACGCGTTTTTTTCGCAGTTAGTCGCAAAAAAGAGTAAAAATAAAAATTTCAAATCCATCGAGGGTCATCTTGTTGCGAATCATGTTTACAATATGTGGTTCAAATTTCAAGAGAATTCGGTTTATTAGTTTCAGAGATACGATGGAGGTAGATTTTGAAAACGTTGTTTCGAGAAAAACGCGTTTGAAGGCGATTCCTGCACCGTGCAAAATCCCTTCTGATTGCTCATCATCCTCGATTTCTTCAAATCTCGCTTGCTTTCGATTTTTTGAAATTTTCAAAATGGACCGGCCCCTTAAAAAATGCAGTTTTGAGATAAACACTTTTGAAGTTTTGCCCTGAAGGCCCTGTGGGCCTTGTACTAAAATTCGAAAACCGAGCACTTAAAGATTTTTCCCGACCATCATCTTTTGGGACATCATTTTTGAGGTCCTAGGGGACCATTGAAAAAAAATCGATTTTTCGGAAATTCTACAGTGGCCTAACCCCTTAATTTATACAATATGAAAAAACATCAATCCCGCATCGAACGACGATACCATCTCTCCTCGTCTCCTCAGAGCATCCAAAACTAATTCCCTCCGGACGTTCCAACGTTTGCGCACATATACACGTACATCCACGGTTTATGCCTCAAGACGTACACGTTTAATTTTCAATCGTTCCTGGATAATGTATTTGGCCAAATCGAGGATATGACGGGGTTGAGGGAAAAAGGCGAGCTATATATATATATATATATATATATATATATATATATATATATATATATATATATATATTTATATATTTATATATATATATATATATATATACATATACATATATATATATACATATATGTTTTTTTTCCTCGAATATGGATGGGAAAGCAAAATGGAAGGGTGAGAGAAAGGAAGGCCAGACGGCCAATAAAATTTTCTCGGTGCTAAATTTGATTCAGGAATAAAAATAGAATATTGAAGTAGCGTAGGCGGTGGAAGAGGGGGAGGTGGGGGTGGAAGTGGAAAGGGATAACACGAATCGGTGAAGCCATTTGATCTCGCCGTGCTACAGAGACAGAAGACTCGCGATAACCGGGACGAGAGACACGCGGTGGCGAAGGAATAAGAAGAGGACCAAACGCGAGGTTGGGGGAGTGCGGGGGAGTAGACACGAGGTATGAAACATATCGATATGGGGAGTCGGTGTATGAGAACGGAATACAGAGGAGCGCATTATCGAGAGACCTCGCGGAGATCCGTGAGCTCCGATCTCTTTCCACTTCGTACGTACGTGTGTGTGCTCATCCCTGTGAGCCTGTTCTCGCTCAACAATCCGCCGTCATTCACCTATTTCACTTTTTTTCTCCATTTTTTACCTTCCCCTGCGCCCCTCGACATTACTTATTCCCTCGGCACTCTCTTCTATCGTGCGTGACGAAAAGTTCAAGAAATATCGACACTGCAAAGCGAAGGAGGAAAAAAAGAAGTAATCTTCTCCTTTTTTGTGTCGACGCTTCGCACAACATTTGAAACATGCTGTACTAATTTTTTAATTTGATTCGGGACTGTCCATCAAGTGCTTCTTTTGTAAATAGGAGTCTGTTTTTTTAATTTAATTTTTGTGGGGTGGCCTGTATTTTTTTAATTTTATCATTAATAGAAAATGACGTAGTAGCGAAGCTAATTTTATGGTGATGAAGTTTTCGTCGTCGAAGTGCTGCGAAAATTCCTCTTTTTATTTCCTTTTTTTTTTGCAAATACTGATTGGCAAATTTTGATTGCGGATCATGAAATAAGCTTTATGAAAAATACTTCGAGAATATACGGTGTTGAAGTTTGCATCGTTGGAATGCAACGAAAATGCGTCTTTGATTTTTTATTTCCTTATTTTTATTACGATTTTATTTATTTATTTTACTAAAATACTGAAGGTACTTGAGAAAAATAGTGTTGAAGTTTGCATTGTTGAAATGCAACGGAAATCCTACTTTGATTTTTCGTTTCCTTATTTTTATTACTATTTTTTATTTATTTTGCTTTTTTTATTCATTTTATCGTTTGTTTATTCTACTACTTTTATTATTACTATTTATTACTGTTAATTTGATTACTCTTCTTTCGTAGTTTTAGGTTATGGTTCCCTAATATGGATCTCTAATGAGGATCTTCAACAACATTTTAGTGATATTTGTAGCCTAAATGTGCAAAAATAAAAGGACGATAGGGAAAAAAATAATAACTTAGTTGCATACCAACGATGCAAACTTCAATAGCATTGAGTAATTTTCTATTTACTGTTCTTTATTCATTTTACTATATTTTGTTGATTTTATTATTTTTTTATTTTACTCCTCTGATCATTACTATTCATTGCTATTTATTTGATGTGTTTATTTATTCCCATTTGTTAATGTTCATTTTTCTACTCTTCTTTCGCAGTTTTAGGCTATGGTTTCCCAATAATAATCGAAAAAAAAAGGCAATACGAAGGAAAACATTTCTCTTGCGTACCATCAATGTAAACTTCCTTAAAATAAAAATGATTTTCCTTAATTTCCCAAAATTCGTTTGGCAGATTTGAGTCACGAAAATCACGCGAACATTTTTTAGGATTCTCATTGAGCGTTCTACGAAAAATTTGCAAAATATGATTTTGGATAAAAATGAAAATAAGAAACTTAAAAAATCCGTTGCATTCCAACGATGCAAACTTCAACCCCATGAAATTTTGTACTCGTATTTTTCATTGTGAATGTTAGAATGAAAATTCATATAAAACATTATTAAACTTTTTCGCATCCGACACCCTCCCCTTCGACCCCCACACACAAAGAATTTTACCCGAAAAACTAAAACGCCGAAAATCTGAAATTTGAATGATCACAACGCTCAAAACTCCGAAAGATTACTACCCCGAAAGATCAAAACTCCGAAAAAATTTTACACGAAAGACCAAAACTCCGAAAATCTGAACACCGTCAAAATAATTCGGCTATGGAGGTTTTTAAAGTTTAAAAATTTTCAATAAATCGACGAATTATTTCAAGATCTTTTTTTATTAAGGGAGACTTTGTCCTTGGAGTGCCATATTTCAGGTGTTTACATTTTATTTTTTTTAAAATGAAACGAGTAAAGCTTTTTGAGTGCGGTTTTTTCTTGCTTTTATTCATGATATACAGAACGTTAAAAAATTTTTTTTTGAAAAAAAAACCAAAATGGCGGCCGTTGCAGCTCCGCGAAAACAGCCTCTCAAATCGCGGGAGGTAAACGGCTGACATCACTGCCCCCTCTTTGTTGATCTGAAACACAAATTCAAAGCATATTATCAATCTGCGACCCTTTGGTTATGGAATGACGGATGGGTTTTTCGTTTAGTACAAATTTCGGAAAATGGCGGCAATTAAAAAAAAAATCGAATTTTCGCGTTCTTTTTCGCATAAAAAGATAAATAATAAATGCAAAAATGTATCTATCGAAAAAACGATCCGTCATTCCGTGAAGACATATTTTCTGAGTATGATCTCCAAATTTCAGGTCGATATGTTAATTACAGCTATCAGAAGAATGTCAGCCATTTTTAAAAAAGTGTTTTCGAGAAAAACGCGTTTAAGGGCGTAAAATTGAGCGAGTGAAAATTAAACCCCGGAGGCGCCTCGAAAAAAAGTTGGTTTGCGGTGTGCACCATAACTCGCAACAGAATCATCTGAAACAAAAAAATCAAAATGCATTTGTTAAAGGAGATGTTTCTCGAGGTAATGACGGGAGGATTTTTTTTTCGATTTTTCGATTTTTCGTAGCACTTGGGAGCCAAAAACCCGATTTTCGCTAAAAAAATCGGCTAATTTGTTGTTGAAAAATTAGTAATTATTAAAAAAAAAACAAAAAAGCTCTCGACAATACCTGGTGAATTATGTGAAGAAGTACTGTGCAAAATTTCAAAGCGATTGGTCCAGTAGATTTTGAGTTATCGTGCACACGGACTTCAAATATGACAAGTCTCAGAAAAACGGTTTGAAAAACGCAGAAGAATAGTTTGGTCGCTTAGCGCTCACTGCACATAAGTTTGAGAACACTTCTCGATTGCATAAAAATTTTAACACAATATTCTTGATATATTATGCATTCATTTAAAAAATTAAAAAAAAAAGAAAAAAAAATTTAAATACTTTACCCCGCCCTTAAAGTTTTGTAATGTGTTTACACAAGTGTGTTTATAACTACCGCTAATCGGCAATGCCTGGTCCATAGAGACATCCCTCCTCTTCTTCTAGCTGCTCATGTTGAGCCGCTAACATCTTTTTGAAAATTTCAACGACAAAGTCTCCCTTAAGAAGTGATTTTACGTCAGTTTTGAAATTTGTCTAGACAATATTATACGTTCTTCGAGTTTTGAGCGTTCTTATTATTCAAAATTCGAAATTTCAACCCCGCCCCATTTTGAATTTCAGAACATTAAAATTAGGAATTTTAAACCGTCGGAGCATTCATAATTCGAAATTTCACCCCCGCCCCATTTTCAATTTCGGAACATTAAAATTAAGAATTTCAAACCGTCGGAGCATTGAAAATTCGAAATTTCAACCCCGCCCCGCGTATCTTGAAAATCCATCGCACTCTCGAATCTCACGACGATTTATTCAGAAATTTATTCGCGCCGAGCGCGAGATAAATGCAGCGAAAAGTGCCGCGCGATCGTCGGGGGGGGGGGCCGTTTCGATGGAAAAATAAAGCAAACGATCTGGAAGGCTTTAAAAAAGTTCGACGTGTATATAGCGTCATAGGCGGCGAAGAAGTGAGGGGATTTAAAGTGATTCACCGCACACGGATCATCGGACAGCCCCCGTTTCGAATTTTCTCTATCAATATCCTTTATCCTTTCCTCGCGCACTCTGCGCGACAAATTCGATACGACACGCGCGCGTTTGCACCGATACAATATCGCGCCGCGAAAATTAATTCTTATCGTATTTTCGAGGCTCGTTAGGCCGTTATGTAAATTCGCCAATCCCTCCTTGCGACGTGTTTATCGAAAGTGCGCATCTCGATTTATCATGGACGAATTTTGCACCATTGTATGTAATAGCATGTGGGACAGTTTTGTAATAGTCATGCGGCGAGGTCGTTCGGGAGAAATAAAAAAAATTTCGTACATTGCGCTCGTGTCTGGCGCATCACTGCGGTTTTTTTTACTTGACATGTGTGTATACAGGGTGGCCGGAAAAGTGCAAGAGGAAAATCTAGACGCCTCGTATCGAGTTTTTATCGTTGCAGCGCAAAGTAAAAAAAAAGTCATATTTCTATTTCTTTTCTTTTTGTTATTAAAAATATTGATTTGCCAATTTTAATTGCGGATCGTAAAATAAGCATCTTGAAAAACGCTTGAGGAATATGGCGTTGGAATGCAACGAAAAGACTTCTTTGTTTTGTATTTCTTTGTTTTTATTTATTTTATTATCGATTTATAATATTACTCGTTTTTTTTATTTTACTAGCCTTATTATTACTATTTATTTTATTACCCTTCTTTCGTCCACGAGGAAAATCTAGACGCCTAGAATTAAATTTTTATCGTTGCAGCGCAACGAAAAGTCCTGTTTTTATTTCTTTATTTTTTTTGTTATTGAAAATATTGATTTGCTAACTTTAATTACGAATCGTAAAATGAGTATGTTGAGAAACACTTGAGGAATATGGTGTTGAAGTTTGCATCGATGCAATGCAACGAAACGACTTCTTTATTTGTTTAATTCTTTGTTTTTTTTTTTATTATCGATTATAAAGGTTACTCGTCTTTTTTATTTTGCTATCCTTGTTACTATTATTTATTTTATTCGTTTATTGATTACTACTCATTACTATTTATTTGTTTACTCTACTTTCGTCTAAGAGGAAAATTTAGACGCCTCGTATCAAGTTTGTATCGTTGCAGCGCAACGAAAAGTCAAATTATTATTTCTTTATTTTTTTTATTAATATAAATATTGATTTGCCAACTTTAATTGCGGATCGTAAAATGAGCATGTTGAAAAACACTTCAGGAATATGGTGTTGAAGTTTGCATCGTTGGAATGCAACCAAAAGACTGTTTTATTTGTTGATTTCTTTGTTTTTATTTATTTTATTATCGATTTATAATATTACTCTTCTTTTTTTATATTACTATTTATTTTATTTGTTTATTTATTATTACTCATGACTATTTATTTTACAACTCTCCTTTCGTCCAAAAGGAAAATCTAGACGCCTCGTATCAAGTTTTTATCGCTGCAGCGCAACGAAAAGTCATATTTTTGCATCCTTCCCGCCGATTGGGGACTCCAGTGGCAAGATGCACATAAATCTGCAGTTATTTATTGTTTCATGTAGAAATGTTTCTCTAAACATTTCAAATATACATGAAAAGATACCTCGATGTTTACTACGCTAACTTGTTTTATTCCCTTTCGAAAAATTCCCGAAAAAACGCTTTTTTGGACCTCCTAATTCAGGCTCCCGCCTTAATGTCTTCTGTTAGATTTTGCCTCTAAGAATTCCCTCTACAATTTTTTAAGATACTTACAAGAAAAATCCCTCAGGTCACACCCTTCGATTTTGTTGAAATTTGGATATGTTGTAAAGCACCGAAAAGTAAACGACACGTATTTTTTTTATCGGCGGAAAAACGGTTTCAAGGGGTGAAACCATCCCTCGAAAAAAGGCATCTCTAGGGGTCATATAACAGTTTCACATACACGGAGTCCACCGATTTCAATGAAACAAAAACGAAAGTTCTTCTAATCCGAAGCAATGAAAAATCCGCTATAGTGACATTGCAAAAAAAATAAGGGGTGAACCACCCCTATATTTAGGGGTGGTTTCACCCCTTAAAACCGTTTTTCCGCCGATAAAAAAAATACGTATCGCTTAATTTTCGGTGCTTTATAACATATCCAAATTTCAACAAAATCGAAGGGTGTCACCTGAGGGATGTTCCTTGTTAGCAATCTACAATAAAAAATCTACAAAATAAAGATTTTGTGTAATAATACAAATGAGGCAATAAAAATATTAAAAAAAAGTTTCGTTGCCTTCCAACTATACAAACTTCAATATCATGATTCAGTTGGGAAACAAGGAATCTAGAATTGCCTTTTAGACGTCACTTTTCGCGTCACCCGGTACATATATTTATACACACACGTATATATATATATATATATATATATATATATATATATATACAATATAAATATATATATATATATATATATATATATATATATATATATATATAATATGGTGAGCACACATGGACACGGATTTACAGAACAATGTGATCGGGGCTTAGATAATCTTGATTTAATAAATCTAACAGTTGGGCGCGACGAGCTTGCGCCTCGGCTCGGAGCGAAAGCGAGAGAGAGACCGAGAGATGGGTGGATGGAGAGACCGAGGGTTGTTACGCCGCAAACACACCCTCCACTCGGGCTCGCAGCAGCGGTACAACACGCGTGCGTAACTAATACGACGGGGTGGAAAAAAAACCGCAGGAGTAATCCTGACCGAGACGTGTGCATGTGTGTGGATGCTGCGTCGGTTTTCCCGCTGTTGCCCGAAACTTGCGCGTGCACCTTTCCGCGCACATTATCAAACGAATGTGGGCAACTGGCGAACTCGATTTTATCGTTTCAACCAAAATGAAGCAATTGTATTGAGAGTATCATTATTCGAGTGAAGATGAATTTAAGGGAGATTTTGTCCTTGGAGTGCCATATTTCAGGTGTTTACATTTTATTTTTTTTAAAGGAAACGAGTTAAGCTTTTTGAGTGCGGTTTTTTCTTGCTTTTATTCATGATATACAGAACGTTAAAGAAATTTTTTTTCGAAAAAAAAACCAAAATGGCGGCCACTGCAGCTCCGCGAAAACAGGCCCTCAAATCGCGGGAGGTAAACGGCTGACATCACTGCCCCCTCTATGTTGATCTGAAACACAAATTCAAAGCATATTATCAATCTGTGACCCTTTGGTCATGGAATGACGGATGGGTTTTTCGTTTAGTGCAAATTTCGGAAAATGGCGGCAATTTGAAAAAAAAATCGAATTTTCGCGTTTTTTCGCATAAAAAGATAAATAATAAATGCAAAAATGTATTTATCGAAAAAACGATCCGTCATTCCGTGAAGACATATTTCCTGAGTATGCTCTCCAAATTTCAGGTCGATATATTAATTACAGCGGTCAGGAGAATGTCAGCCATTTTTAAAAACGTGTTTTCGAGAAACAACGCGTTTAAAGTTTTGTAATGTGTTTACACAAATGTGTTTATAATTACCGCTCATCGGCAATGCCTGGTCCATAGAGGCATCCCTCCTCTTCTTCTAGCTGCTCATGTTGAGCCGCTAACATCTCCCGCTAAATTTCAAGGACAAAGTCTCCGTTAAAAAAATCCTTTTCGTGATGTACACAGATGAAAATTTAATTTGCCATCTCGAGAGGGAAATTAACGACCAGGAAGTAACGTATCCACATAGATATGGATGATGTTGTAGTTTACATCGCTGGACCGTAGAAAAACATTTTTTCGAGCTTCCCAATTTTTTTCGCACCTTCGGTCGACGACAAGGAGTCTATGACATTTTTTAGCATACGCATTTGAGGTTACTAAATGTGTAAAAAATATTTTCAGTCATGATAATAATAATAGAGAAAGAAAAAAAAACAAATGCATTCTAATAGTGCCAAGTTCAGCACCGGAAGTACCATTATTTGTGGGATGAAGAAATAAAAGAACATTGGGTAATAACATTCAATTGTTTAATTAAAAATCAATTGCCCGCGTCAGGTTTCATCCGGAGTCGTGTATTGATTTAAGGGGTTATATACAGTCAGGAGGCCCAAAAAGATCGATTTTTCAAGAATTTTTCTCGAGAAGACCTTTAAATCTATTAACGTAAAAATTTGTACACATATTATGGTACGAATTATATTTTCCGTGTATGTACTGAAATATATGTACATTACAAAAAGAAAATCTTTTTTTCAAAATCGATTTTTCGAAAATTTTAACTGTATATAACTCCTTAAGATACAAACTATTTCGTGGAGACAAATAATAGCAAAAAATAAGTATCAAAAATTAAAAATTACAAATCTTAGAGTTAATAAAAAATAACATAATTATATATATATATATATGATTATTTATTACTAATAAATCGACAATTTTTTGATTATCAATTACTTTTCTACAAATATATGGAATATAGTTGACCATCAGAGCTCTTGTATCTTAATAAATGTTTGAAATTTTGCAAACATGCATCTAAAAGGTGACAATGCATGGTTAAAATTTAAAAAAATATTCACAGAATGTTCAACTTTTCACGTAAATTTAGCGATACCTAATCATCCATATACAATCTCACTAACACATACAAACAAATTCGTAGCCGACTGAGTTTGTATGTGAGAAGTTTATACGCATCAATTAGTCGTCAGCTCAATCTCAATTACAGTCCTTGTTATTTTTCACAAGCATTCCATGTTCCTCACGTACAAACTCGTAAACTAGCAGACTACTAGTAACAACTTACTAGGGAAATTAATTCAATACTAAAAAATCGAAAATAATTTATATGCAACAAAAATATATTTTTTTTAACAAGCTTTTACTCAAAGTACTAAAAAGTAGAAAATAATTTGTTTGACCAAGTCACCTATATGTGACTATAAGTGAAAGCTTGGAGCGCTCAAAATTTAGACATACAATCTTCAATTTAAACATCACAACTGTATTTAATTTACTGTTAAACAACGTTATAGTTCTTAAATAAAAAATCCTGAAACTGAGTATGAACATGTGATAATAATTTGTTCTCTAATTACTTTAATGCCAAATTAAATACGATTAATGAAACTAAATTGGTCAAATTTAGTAAACGTTCAAAAAGTTGAGCGCCCCAAGCTTTTACTTGTGGTCACTTTTATCTATAGTCACTTTTATTTGTAGTCATTTATGGGTGTCTTGGTAAACACAATTATTTTCTACTTTTCACTATATTAAGGGGTAAGGCCACTGTAGCGGGGGAAAAAATAAGTATATTTTGGGATTTTTTTTAGCGGAACAATGGAATAAATCAAAATTCTGAAAAAGATCCATTATTGTACATATCATAAACTGTATAAACTTTTTTTAAAAAGTAATATAAAACAAAATGGCGGCTGCACAGCTTTTCTTCGACGAAGCCTTTTTTTCATAGGCGCGCGGCCAGACCAACGGCACCTGCAATTTTTTATTTACAGTGAATGATTTTTTTTTTCGATTATACATGTGAATAGCTACAGAAGTAGGTAGGACTTTTTTGATATATCGATTTTTTGCAAAAAGAGCGCGTTTTTTAAAAATAAAAGTCCAAAATTCTCAAAAAAACATCGACCGAAAATTGTTTATAAAAAAAAAATATGTAATATATCGAGAAAATACGACGTCCTTCTGTGGAGAATGTAATTGTGAATATACAGTTAAAATTTCAAGTCAATCGGTCAAGATTTGTTCGAGTTTTGAGTCCGGTCGACTTGAAAAATGTAGTTTCGAGAAAAACGCGTTTAAAGTTTTCGGTACGGATCGCATCAGACTGAGGGGCTGCGCTAAAATTAAAAATAGAAGTATTTAGACATTTTTCCCACCTTAATCCATTGAGTACGTTATTTTTTAAATATTAAAGCATCTTTGAAAAAAAAATCGATTTTTTGAAATTTCTACAGTGGCCTTACCCCTTAAGTAAAAGCTTGTTTTTTATAGAATATTTTGTTTATATATGAATTTCTCGTCTTTTGCTCTTATGCATATTTTTTCTAAATTATTCGTAAATATTCGTGATTTGATGAAGCGCAGCAAGCGAGATCCGAATACAAAATCGTAAAGATCTAAGGAAATTCAGTGAGCGCGTAAACGTTAACAATGAGAGAAGAGTGTGAAGAAAGTCGGATATATTGAGGTACTCGTGGTGAAACCGGAAGGGAAAGGAGTATCGAAGATTTGTGGCTGTGCGCGGTCAGCTAATATCGCGTGGGGTTGATGTATCGACTTTTACTGCGCGTCGGTTCACTGCGAATACCTGCTGGAACAATCTCGCCATATCGTCCACCGCCGTGAGAATTATTACGCACGTACCATGGAGCACTTGTACATATATCTATATTACTATCATTCTCGTCACATATTGTTATGGTTATTATAATTATTATTGCAAAACCAATATTACGTTTGGCTGCTCGGGGTATTAATGTGTACACACTGTATCGTGGGTAAGACGTGTATCGTTATGTGGCTCGAGAAAGGTCCAATAAACCTGAGAGTATTACCTCGTCGGTACACCCCGCCAGGTGAGCTCAATCGAAAGATTTATTACGGACTTTAATTTGGTAGCAAAAGTCTCCACCGGCTGAATTCAGTGATAACGAAAAATCTTTCACTCTCTTTTCTTTACGATTCGGGACAAATTTTGACACACGATTATTTAAACTTTTTATTTTTTAATGTAATTGGGGCTTGATGAAAAGTGCTTTTTTTCTTTTTCTACGAGGCAATTTTTTGATGGTATTGGAACAGTTTCTAAAGTTACTTTTTTTTAAATAAAAATATTTAATTTTAAAATGTAAATAAGATAATACTATTATAATATAATATGTTCATATTATTAATATTTAAAATTATTAACGAATAATCTATAGATAATATATAATCATTGATAAATCAATTAATATTATTGATAACATTATAAATATAATATAATAATAAAAATAAATACAATTCTTTTTTCGATCGTTTATTGCCGATTTCTTACCGATCATATTACTTTTTGTCTATAAGGAACGAAGGACCTATGAAAGACGTTTTGCCACATTTTGTTTTATATCCTTTTTTTCAGGCGTTTTTCGGCGAGTCTTTCGTTTTTTTCACGGTCGAGATAAAAACGAGCATAAAAAAAAGAGGGCTACATTAAGTCGTGCGATAGCGAGACCGCGGTCGATTCCCAGATGTCTATTTTTCTTAATCCCCTCGTGAGCTTTCGAGTCGTCTTTGGCTTTTCCTTATTCTTCTCCCTTTCTTTTTTCCGTCCTCGCTCTTGGTTGATCTCTCTTGTCCTGCTTTTCGCCCCGTCGAGTGTTTTAATTTTCATCCGAGCAGCTATTAAGTTTTACGAGAGCCGTTTACTTTTTAATCCGTTTAGCGTCTCTCGCTCGATCGTGAGGAGCGCCACGGAGGGCGCGAGCTCTTATATCTTTAATTTTACCTCTCTCTCTCTCTCTCTCTCTCTCTCTCTCTCTCTCTGGTTCCATCTTTTTCGTTGTTTCCGCTTTCTTTCTCACTTTCTCGCCTGAGAGAGGGAACCCGAGCGGCGGCCGTTGAGCCTGACTAGGGGAAGGGGGATGAAAAGGTGAAGCGTTCTCACGTGGAGGTTCGCAGAGAAAAGTGGAGGGAGGAGAGAGAGAGAGAGAGAGAGAGAGAGAGAGGGAGGGAGGGAGAGGGAGAGAGGAGAGGGAGGGAGGGAGGGAGAGGGAGGGAGGGGAGGGAGGGAGGGAGGGGGAGGGAGGGAGAGGGAGGGAGGGAGAGGGAGAGAGAGGGAGAGAGAGGGAGAGAGAGGGGGAGAGGGAGAGAGAGAGGGAGGGAGAGAGGGAGAGAGAGAGGGAGAGAGAGAGGGAGAGAGAGAGGGAGAGAGAGAGGGAGAGAGAGAGAGAGAGAGAGAGAGAGAGAGAGAGAGAGAGAGAGAGAGAGAGAGAGAGAGAGAGAGAGGAGAGAGAGAGAGAGAGAGAGAGAAAGAATTGAGAAGGTGCAGCAGGCCGAGATCTCTTCAAGTACGTCGGAATCAGAGAGAATGAGGATGTGGAGGAGAGTTCGCGCAAGCTTTCTATGACGCTTCACTCTCTCGCGAATCCGATTGTGCACCCTCGTGTTATTCTCCTTTTCCGGCTTTCTCGCGCTGTCAAACGCATCCTGAACTACCGCAAATGACGCAGTAGAGTAATATTTTAATCACGTTTTCGGCCAAATTGCTCGGTATTAAAAAGCTCTTTAAGGGGTTAGGCCACTCTAGAGGCCGAAAAAACAGGCTTTTTGGGGATTTTTTTCGGAAAAACTACAAATTACATCGAGATTACAAAAAAGGGTGTTTATCATACATATCAGTGACTGTATACAATAATTTTTTTGAAGCGATTGATTTGAAAATGGCGGCTGTGCAGCGTATACCTCAAAACTGCATTTTTTAAGTTGGCCGAAAACATAAGTCAGACAATTTTCAACCGATTCACTTGAAATGTTGAATATATTTTGAAAAATACATTGTCTATGGAAGTACGTAGGATTTTTTTTTATATTGCATCTCATTTGTTATTAACAATTATCTGACGATTTTTTTAGAGAAATGTTTCACTTACCAAAAATTTTCCGAATTGCCGAAGCTGAAAAAAAAATCACCGATTCAACGAAGCCACTTATTTCTAGCCAAGATGAGAAAAAAATTTGGATTTTATATATTTTTTTTACATGTCATATTGACGTATTTTTACCCCTGAATACGAAGTCGCCATTAATTTTCCCCAAAACCCTCAATATTAATGAAAAATCGTCGAAAGTATACGGATTATGATTTAACCCCTTGCCATCCAGCAAAAATATTAGGTGTACAAATAAGTTTTAGGACAGTTTTCAAAAAATTCAAGATTTATTAAAAAAGAAGTAAAACACAGTTATTCATCGAAATAATCTCCATCGCACTGAATGAACTTCAGCCATCTCTCAGGTAACTCGCGGATGCCTTTCGCAAAGAAACTTTCGTCTTGCGAGGTGAGAAATTTAGCGACCCATTTTTCCACTTCTTCAAATTTTTTGAATCGCACGTCAGACAAATCGTTCTGCATTTTCCGGAATAAATGATAATCGGATGGGGCTAATTCTGGTGAATACGCCGGGTGTGGTACAGCTTCCCATCCAAGCGCTAGTAACGTATCCTTGACCGGTTTACCGACATGAGGCCGCGCGTTGTCATGGAGCAGTTTTACTGGACATTTTCTTTTACCAGAAAATGGACGTTTCTTCTCAATTTCTTGATTCACTTGCATCAATTGATGACAATAGCGATCGGTAGTAACTGTTTGACCAGGTTTGAGAAGTTCATAATACAGTACGCTTTTCATATCCCACCATATGCACAGCATGACTTTGTTACAATGAACATTGCGCTTTGGCGTGGATGTTGTCGGCTCGCCGGGGTCAAACCAATGATATTTGCGTTTCGGATTATCAAAATAAATCCACTTTTCATCGCCGGTCACAATTTTCCACAAGAAAGACTTTCTATGTTGCTTGTTGTAAAGACTCACACAAATGTTAAGACGGCTGTTTTTATTTTCTTGAGTCAGAAAATGTGGTACCCACTTTGTTCCTTTTCGAATCTTACCCATTGCTTTTAAACGATAAGAAACAGTTTGTTGAGTTACTCCAAGCTGTTCCGAAAGTTGTTTCTCCGTCTGACAAGAGTTTTCATCCAGCAACGCTTGCAGTTCCTGATCGTCCACCTTTCCAGGAGGCCCCGTGCGTTCACGGTCACTAACGTCGAAATCACCTTCTTTGAATCGCTTATACCAATACTCACATGTACTTTTAGATACAATGTTGTCTCCAAGAACAGAACATATCGATTCACACGCTTTCCTAACACTTTTTCCTTGATGGAATTCATAGCGAATGCAGTGTCTAATAAATAGCTTATCGGTCTGCATGTTCAATTTACAGAATTTATAGGTTATGTTTATGACTCCTTTACGTTTCGATACTACATATCAAGCGCCATCTATGATAAGTGAGCGGGACCTTTGAATTAATTTAGAATAGCTGTTATGATACAAAATCGAAGTGTCCTAAAACTTATTTGTACACCTAATACAAAACACACGTAAACTTAAATTCCTTCCACCGTCCGAAGTATCACCCGTTACGTTCAATTAAATGCACTCCTTTATAATTCCACCACAATGGGGTGAGCAAGAAAATAAAGGGGTGGTTCATCCCTTATTTTTTTTCAATGTACCCATATTGGATTTCTGATCATGGTTGGAAGAATTTTCGTTTCTGTTTCACTGAAATCGACGGATTGCCTGCGGGCGAAACTGCATATTCAGCCCTTGACATGCTTCACTCCAAGGGGTGGTTTCGCCCTTCAAAGACGTTTTTCCGCCGATAAAAAAAATACTTATCTAATAGTTTTTTATGCTCTACCACATACTCGAGTTTCAAAAAAATCGAAGACGGCCACTAAAGTGATGTTCCTTTTTCGTAAAGGGCACGAGCTGCGCGACGAGGGGGCGGGAGTGGGGGTGCGATTGGAGTGAAGTAACGCGGCTTGGATGGGGGGTTGGTTTGCGGGTGCAATCGAGCCCGGTGGCTGCGCACATCCCTTCCTCTTGCCACTCTTCCTCCCTCTCTCGAGATCTCTCGTATTGCTGGTGTTGCTCCCTTGGCGACCGTTACGTTAATTAAATACATTGTTGCGGGGACACGGAGAATGCCCGTATGTATTCCGAGGGCTTTATATAGGTGCAAAGGGGCACCGTAAGTGAGACGCGCGGATATCACGGGGCTCGGGACCCACGAAATCATCTCGCGCGACTTTCGCTCGTGTATTTCATTCGTAGGGTAAACCGACCAGTGAATGGACGAAAGCTGATTTATATTTGATATAAGTAAAGCATACGAATTCAGTTGTTAAAAAAGAAATTTCGATTTTTAGAATTGATCTATTGTGATAAAAAAAAACATAATGACAAAAGGATTTTTCTTTGAAATAATTGTGAAGATAATTATTAAGGGAGACTTTGTCCTTGGAGTGCCATATTTCAGGTGTTTGCATTTTATTTTTTTTAAAGGAAACGAGTAAAGCTTTTTGAGTGCGGTTTTTTCTTGCTTTTATTCATGATATACAGAACGTTAAAAAAATTTTGTTTTGAAAAAAAAACCAAAATGGCGGCCGTTGCAGCTCCGCGAAAACAGGTCCTCAAATCGCGGGAGGTAAACGGCTGACATCACTGCCCCCTCTTTGTTGATCTGAAACACAAATTCAAAGCATATTATCAATCCGTGACCCTTTGGTCATGGAATGACGGATGGGTTTTTCGTTTAGTACAACTTTCGGAAAATGGCGGCAATTAAAAAAAAATCGAATTTTCGCGTTTTTTTCGCATAAAAAGCTAAATAATAAATTCAGAAATATACCTAT
The DNA here is from genome assembly GCA_964007375.1 of Ophion obscuratus. Classification (NCBI taxonomy): domain Eukaryota; kingdom Metazoa; phylum Arthropoda; class Insecta; order Hymenoptera; family Ichneumonidae; genus Ophion; species Ophion obscuratus. The sequence continues at coordinate 5,268,319 of OZ023313.1, forward strand.
CGAAAAAACGATCCGTCATTCCGTGAAGACATATTTTCTGAGTATGCTTTCCAAATTTCAGGTCGATATGTTAATTACAGCGGTCAGGAGAATGTCAGCCATTTTTAAAAACGTGTTTTCGAGAAAAACGCTTTTAAAGTTTTGTAATGCGTTTACACAAATGTGTTTATAATTAGCGCTAATCGGCAATGCCTGGTCCATAGAGGCATCCCTCCTCTTCTTCTAGCTGCTCATGTTGAGCCGCTAACATCTCCCGCTAAATTTCAAGGACAACGTCTCCCTTAATTGTTTTATATCAGGATAATTCAAATTGTAGATGGCGTAGAAAGCCACGCTATTGCCGCTGGCGCTTGTGACGTCACCGTTCTTACGCGACCGAATAGGTTATGTATGCGGCTTACACCGGAGTGTACACAAATGTGAAATTTGGTGTCACTTTACATCTGAAAACATCTCGAGAATTCAGAAAAAGTCGAAAACTAGTTTAATTTTCGTGCAACGATGGGTGAAAGTGGATTTGTGAAAGTAAATTAGAGTAATTCACAGGGGATTTTTAGGTTAGGAGAGGCTTGAAAAATTGTGTCACATATTGTCGCTGCGTATCATAATCCTATTGAGAAAGACGTATTAAGAAGTATATATTTCACTGCAGTTTATGTGATAGCACGTTTACACTTTCATCTAACAAGGAACATCCCTCAGGTGACACCCTTTGATTTTGCTGAAATTTGGATACGTCATGAAGCACCGAAAAGTAAGCTATACGTATTTTTTTTATCGTCGGAACAACGATTTTAAGGGCTGAAACGCACCCTCAAAAATGGGTGATGTTTTTCGTTTTTCGTCGATAACGTTTTAACGGTACGAGATATTAAAAAATTTCAAATTGCAACAATGTTGATTTTTTTGTGCACTATACATTGGAGATGGGAACGGTAACGTTATCGACGGAAAACGAAAAACACCCCTATTTTCGAGGGTTCGTTTCACCCCTTAAAACCGTTCCGCCGATAAAAAAAATACGTATCGCTTACTTGTCGGTGCTTTATAACATATCCTAATTTCAATAAAATCGAAGGGTGTGACGTGAGGGATGTTCCTTGTAAGTGGTCTTCACAGCAAAAATAAGTGGACGATGATTTCGGGTTGACACGCCGTACTGCATCGAACCACCGATTTTGACGTTCTGCGTCTTGTGGCACATTCGGAAATACCTTATTCGGAGCACTTTTCGTCGTATTTATGCAAAGGGAACGGAACAAGCATTTTAAGATTTTGTCGTTGTCATCGTTGACAGGAAGTTCGTTTTACACGACGTTGTTCGTACTCCGGCTTTCGAACGGTGACGTCATAGAGCGCTCGGGTAACTTCGGATGCTCTCGGCGCGTTTCAGCCGAGCCGAACAGAACAACAATTTCAAAGTGCTATATCATTGTTAATTGTTGACAAAACAAAGAAAAATGCTTTGCTTTAAAAACCGCACAAGATCTTTACAATGAAAAAAAAATCCCGTGTGGCGTCAAAATTTGATATTAAACTGAGAAGTCAGGTTTAACGACACCGGTAATTTTTTCCCTCAATTATAGTGATTCTAGGTTTTATCACCAATTGGGTCATCAAATGTGATAACCCAATTGGTGATAAAAACTACAATCAGTATAATAGAGGGAAAAAATTACCGGTGTCTATATGATATTAAACTGAGAAGTCAGTTTTAACGACACCGGTAATTTTCTTCCTCAATTATAGTAATTCGAGTGTTTATCACCAATTTTATCACAAACTAGAACCAGTATAATTGAGGAAAAAAATTACCGGTGTCTACATGATATTAAACTGATAAGTCAGTTTTAACGTGTTCGGTAATTTTTCCTCAATTATAGTGATTCTAATTTTTATCACCAATTGGGTGATCAAATGTGATAACCCAATTGGTGATCAAAACTAGAATCAGTATAATAGAGGAAAAAATTACCGGTGTCTATATGATATTAAACTGAGAAGTCGGTTGTAACGACACCAGTGGATTTTTTCCCTCAATTATAGTGATGCTAGTTTTCATCACCAATTGCATCACCAAATGTGATCACCCAATTAGTGATAAAAACTAAAATCACTATAATTGAGGAAAAAAAATTACCGGTGTCGTTAAAATGCACTTCTCGGTTTAATATCATATTTTGACGTCACACGAACTTTTTCTAGTTTGTGGTACTCGCTCACCGCGCACTTACAAGGAACATCAGTTGAGTGTCCGCCTTCGATATTGTTGGAACTCGTATATGGGATAAAGCATTGAAAATTATTAGACACGTATCTTTTTTATCGGCGGAAAAAAGATTTTAAGGGCAGAAACCACCCCTCAAAGAAAGGCGTTTCACCCCTTAATTTAATTTTTTTTCAATACTTCTTTAGGGGATTTTTCATCGCTTAACATCAGAAAAATGTTTGCTTTCGTTGCATTCAGATCGGTGAACTGCTTTTGGGTGGAACTGCAAAATCACCCGTCGAAACGCCTTTCTTTGAGGGGTGGTTTCTTCCCTTGAAGATTTTGCACGAAAAAATTGAGCCCTCTGAAAAAAAAATCAAAATTTTACTTTGACTACATCAGAACGAAGACAATTAAATTCCGAATAGGAAATGCTCCTGAAAGACGTTATTTGCATCCCTTCATCGAGAAAAAAATTATGAGAAATGCATTTTAAGGGCGGGGTAAAGTATTTAAATTTTTTTTTCGTTTTTTTTTTAATTTTTTAAATGAATGCATAATATATCAAGAATATTGTGTTAAAATTTCAAGTCGATCGGAGTAAAATTGACGCAGTTATGAGTATTTGAGCGTCTATTGCTCCATGCCGTTCTCTTCTCTTCTGCGTTTTTCAAACCGTTTTTCTGAGACTTGTCATATTTGAAGTCCGTGTGCACGATAACTTAAAATCTACTGCACCAATCGCTTTGAAATTTTGCACAGTACTTCTTCACATAATTCACCAGGTATTGTGGAGAGCTTTTTTGTTTTTTTTTTAATAATTACTAATTTTTCAACAACAAATTAGCCGATTTTTTTAGCGAAAATCGAGTTTTTGGCTCCCAAGTGCTACGAAAAATCGAAAAATCGAAAAAAAATCCTCCCGTCATTACCTCGAGAAACATCTCCTTTAACAAATGCATTTTGATTTTTTTGTTTCAAATGATTCTGTTGCGAGTTATGGTGCACACCGCAAACCAACTTTTTTTCGCGGCGCCTCCGGGGTTTAATTTTCACTCGCTCAATTTTGAATATTTTGCAACGCAAATTTAGGAGGATGTTGTTCAAATGTTACTTTATTATATGTAAATTTTTCAATAAACGAACACTACTCGTTAGTCCAAAAAAAAAAAAATCTTAAAAACATGCCTTTTTTTCACCGAATTAACTTTACCCCGCCGTTAAAGAAATACAAATGGAATTTATGGATTTTCATGTAAAAAGAGTTTTTTCGTTACTGTTTCGTATTCGAAATTTAATTATCTTTATTCTGCTGAGCCCAAAATGGAATTTTGATCTTTGGCCAGACTGCTCACTTTTTTCTGGCAAATACGCTTCACAAAAATACGATTTGTTTTATTTTCTTCAAGTGGACATTTGAAACCATTAAATGTCATATTTTCCTCGGTCGATAAGAATACCCCCGTTGTTTGTCATTTTTAAGGGACACGGGCGAAAAGCTAGCGAAAAAATGTCATCGATACGTGTACTTCCAAGCTGTCAAATCCAGCAGCTACGTTGCGCGCGTAAAGAAGAATGTCACGTTGGAAAAATGTTTTTCGCGCGCGAGGGGTGAGAAATATCGCGCGGTATATGCACAATGTGACGCGAACTAAGATGTTTTCTCAGGCCAGAGGCACGTTCCGAGCCTCTTTTGTCGCTGCAGTAGACGTTTGCTTCGGGGACACCTGCTGTGAGCTTGCCTGAGCGTGAATTTTTACGACTACGATGCCAAGGACGGATACGCTACGGGAAAACAACGACCGCAATACACATTCACGATACGTTTTGCTTCACCGTCGAAAAATCAAAACTCCTTTTTCCGTTGCACATTGGCGATAATAAACAACATAAAACAAAACAACGTATTTCCCATTCGTGAGTTTGAAGTTCAAGTCTTTAAAAGACAACGAAAATTATTATTTTTCAATCGTCGAATTTCTTCCGACGAAACTTCGTTCGGAAAAATTCTCAACTGTTTTTCACGTCGCTTTTTAAAGATTTAAAATATAAATCTGCAAAAAAAAATTTGGCAAAATAGTACAAAAAATGAGGAAACAAAAATATAAAACAGAATTTCCGTTGCTTTCCCAACGATGCAAATTTCAAGACCATACCCATATTCCAATTTCAATTGGCATATCAATATTACAAGTAAGGACATACATCACACGGTTTGATAGTGATATATCTGTGGCAAGGTCGAAGGGCGTGCGCGTTTTACAGCAACATGCTTGGGGCCTTCATTCCTATCATCCCCGCCATTTTCATTGCTCGCTCCAAAAGCCCACCAAGTATTAACTATATCAATGAATGGTGTGCCGCGATCTCTCTCTCTCTCTCTCTCATTCGATGACGATGGATTCGCTGCTAGGCTCTACGGGCTGCCAATTCGTCGGGGCATTATCCCGGTCATAAATTTCCAGGCAGTAACCGAAGCTTCGACAAGGAAGCCTGGAGCTCGCGATGGGCAAGACCGGAGAGATCGAAGTGGATTGCGGGGAGGGTCCGTTCTATGTTTCCGGTCTCCTATTCCGGTGTGTGCGTGTGTGTGTGTGTGTGTGTGTGAGTTTGTGTGTGAGCGTGTGTGTGTGTGTGTGTGTGTGTGTGTGTGTGTGTGTGTGTGTGTGTGTGTGTGTGTGTGTGTGTGTGTGTGTGTGTGTGTGTGTGTGTGTGTGTGTGTGCCTACATATACCGAGACTCGTTGCTCAATCGCAACGCTACTGTGTGGTAGTAGTTGATTGAGTCGTGTGTGTTTCGCCACCAGCCGCACAGAGAGGGAGGGAGAAAGAAAGAGAGAGGGTGAGAGTGGAGGGGGAGAGGGAGGAAAACGCGATCGGGGACAATGCACTCGGGGAATCCGACGATCATCCACCAGATTTAATTAATGACTCGATATCTCGATTCCCAAATCAGCTTACGATCTATTGATTCCCGTAAATATAGTGAGCGCTAATTTAATTTGCGCTCCGCATCCACCGAGTGTTTGTTCATGGATTAAAAAAATAATGACTCGAATGTTGTATCATTTCACGTGTTTTCACGCTGTTTTTCACGCTGTTGAAGTTTCCATGGTTGGAATGCAACGGAGATTTTTGTTATTTGCCGTTTCTCCATTTTTGTTGTCATCAAAAATATTTTTCGATACGTCCAGTGCGTAGGTTTTGTAGTTATCTTGAAAAGAGTCCGCTGTAGCTTTTATCTGCCGAAAAAAAAACAATTTGCAATTAGATAGGAAAAAATTTCGGTCCATTCCAACGATGCAAACTTCAGTACTTTGGGTTTATCCCATTTTCGAAAATATGGACGACAGGGGATGATGCAAATTTTATTCAGTAATAAAATTAGCATCGTCATCTTGACGTTACATTTTTTATTATAGAGATTTTCAATTACGTGGTTGAAATCGATTTTTAAGATATACTTTTTTAAGTGATTTATTATTTTCTCAGATGAGATTTATCACTTACTTTTTTAAGATGCCCTCATTTTGTATGTCTGTATTCGTTTAGAAAATCGTATCGAAATATGTTCGATACCCGTGCAGAAATTTTGGCAGGGATACAGCTGGATTGACTTGTATCCCGGGCTCCCAGTCGGGATCTAGTCCGATATCGGATCAGATTCGAAGACTAAATGTAAGATCCGTAAACTGGATTCCATTAGGGATCCAGAACCGGATCCTTTAATGACTCTAAATAGATTCCCCATGGAATCATTGAGGAATCTGGGAAGGATCACGGGTGAATACAGGCTGAAATAAAATGTCAAAAATGGAATTATGACGTGTTAAATTTATTATAAAAATAAATAACATTTATAAAGTTTTGGTGCATTAAACTATCAGTAAAAAAAAATTTGTCCAAAGATTCAAATGGCAGATCGCGCTCATCACGAGATTTTGATGTGAATTAAAAAAAATTCACATTAAAATCTGTGAATGCAAATGTATTGACAAAAATTATAAATACAAAAAAATTCACAAAAGTTGTGAATTTTTTCGTATTTAAGACAAATTAAAATCAAATTCAAAATGATTAGATTAAAATTTGCGCCAAAAGTGAGTTCGTACGTATTTTTAGAGAAAACATTGCCTCGAGGCAAAGAAATTTTTGCACATAACTTTTTGTGCGAACATTTCTTTGCCTCAACACAATGTTTTGTCTCAAAATACGTTTAGACTTGTGGTGTAAATTTTAATATAACTGTCGTGAATTCGATTTTTATTTTCTTCAACTTGAGGAAATTCACAACTCATTTTGTGATTTGTTTCATATTTATAATGTAATATTTGAAACTCACAACTTTTTTTGCAAAAATTTCTTTGCCTCGACGAAATGTTTTCTCTCGAAATACGTAAGAACTCACGGTTGGTGTAAATTTTAATCTAATCATTGTGAATTTGATTTTAATTTGTCTTAAATACATGTTTATACCCGCCGACATGTCGGTGGGTATGAACAGAGACTTATTCCCCAAAACCGGTATCCCGGTTAGAATCCAACTTGCATCAGTATCGGAATATGTACGACGACGATGGCATAATTTTGAAAATTTTGGCATCACGTGTATTTTCGGTATTACTATGTAATTCCTATCTATAGATAGGAATTTTATAGATAGGAATCTATAGACAGAAATTCCTATCTATAGATAGGAATTCCATAGTAATACAGAAAATACACGTGACGCCAAAATTTTCAAAATGATGCTATCGTCGTCGTACATATGCCGATACTGATGCAAGTTGGATTCTAACCGGCATACCGGTTTTGGGGAATCCATGACAAATCCTGATCGGGATTTGATCGGACATAGGGTATCCCGGTCAAAATTTCTGCATGGGTATTGTAGGAATCCTTTAGGATTCTAATTGGCTTCGTATATTCCTGTGTGGAGTCCCAATGAGAATCCAATGTACGAGCGTGAGGGTTTACTATAGAGATCCAGTGGAATAACCCATTGGATCTCTATAGTTCCTATCAGGAACGAGGGACGAGTATGGGATGGAAAAATTGGACAATCCGTGCAAAAGTTGTCGCATTCCGTATAGAAAAACAGAAATCGCAGATCGTATACAAAAAAGCAACTTTTGTATAAAGTTAAAATCCTACATACATTTCTACACGGGTTGCCCAATTTTGTTTAGCACATTTGAGCTACAAATATCATTGAAATATTTTTGAAAATCCTTATTAAGGGGAAAAAAGCTGATTTCCACAATTTTTTGTTTAAAGGAAAGATTTCTTCTCCTTTTTTTTATTAATCTTTAAAAATGGCGGAGGTATGGCACGGTCTTCTAAGCGGGTTGCGGTAGATGTTGTCAGACAGCGTGACACGTAGCGTCGACGGGATCAATCTGAAAAAAAACCAACGAATTTTTTTCTTTTATTAACACTGATACACTGAATATTAACCAAGAAAAAGTCAAAAATAAAGAAATGTCTACATTTTGCAATAAAAAATGTTTAATTTCCAAAAACACTTAGGGTAATGTTTTAGACAATAAGGTTAGCAAGATTTATATCAAATTTAATCAAAATCACATGGAGTTTAGAAGACCGTCTTATACCTCCGCAACTTCAAAAAATTAATTAAAAAAAATACCATGTAAAAGTCAAAAATAGTCATTAAACTTGCTCCAAGTCTCAAAAATAGTGAAGAAATCTTGCCTAAAAAAAAAGTCATAAAAATCATCAATTTTTTACCACGCCTAAAGGTGTCTCCCCCCTCAAGGATCCGTAACCTAAACCTGCGAAAGAAAACTTCCGATGGAAACAAAAATAAAGAAATGAAGAAAAAACAAAAAGCATTTTCGTTGCATTCAAAAAACGCCTCAACCCCATATATAGAGCCTGCAAATAATCAGTCCTCAAATCACCCTAAATCAAGAAAACGACCAAGCCCTGATATTTCTTACCCGCTCGTCACCGTACACAATCCCAAAAAAGCTGCTCTCCCCCCTCGGCCTTCAACCCTTCGCCGAAAGTGTCCACTCTTCGTTCTATCGATATAAAAAAAAAATACACATCACTCGTTCCACTCCATCGAAAAAAATGAAGTAACATTCTCGTTTTGTGGGTGTTTCAGGTGTGGTTTCAGAATCGTCGGACGAAATGGCGAAAGAAGCACGCCGCTGAGATGGCGACGGCGAAGAGACGACAGGAGGAGGTCGAGGGTGTTGTTGGGGAGGGCGAAGACGGTTGCAGCGAGGGTGAGATGGACGGCGGCGGTGAGACGGCGGCAAAGAGGCTGAGAAGGGAGCTCGAGCAACAGTATGGACCGTGAGAAAAGAGACGCCGGATCCGCGAGGGTTCAAACAGGCGTGGCCACCGTCTATAGAGGGGCGGTTTTGAACAAGCGCAGAGGGAGCTTCGCAGCGTCACAATGAGGATTTTCTCGCATCGGGACACAAGAGGGAGAAAGAGGAGTTGCGTGCGCGCCTCGCGAGGACTTTATCGTCCTTCGAGTGGCGCTATGGTGAGCCTTGGCTCGTGTTACCTCCGCACCTCTACATATGCGTACATACGTACACACACACATTTATGTTTCTTTGTGTTGCGTTAAAAGTGAGACAGCGAAAACGAGAATACGAGGCACAGCAGAGCGAAAAAAGAAAACCTCGCCGGATAATACGCGCAGACC
>OZ023313.1:5277411-5434754 GCA_964007375.1 Ophion obscuratus
GTACTCAAAGTCCTCTCCTCGTTTCTGTCATATACATATGGCCGACGAGATCCTTTACGCATATACTATCTACGTATATGGGTCATTTTGCCTAAACTCAGAACAAGTCCTCTGCGCACCTCGTTGACTGACATGACGTATGCGGAAACAAAAAATCCAAACAACGAGAGTAATGAGCAGTTGCGAGCGGATTCGTAATTCGGCAACGAAGCCAGCGCGACAAATTCAATAAATTATACCGTGCATCTCGACCGAGAAACAACGACGATAAATCTTACAGTCACCTGACACTTCTTCGTTTCGCGAAGACCTCTCCATTCTCAGAGTTGAGATTAAAATTGATATTCTAATCAATACCAAAGGCTTACCATTAATTATGAAAAGATTATTTTCGTATGTAAAAAAGTGCATCTGCTAATTGCACAATGGATTTTCTAATAAAAAGAATTGGGTTTTTCATTTTAAAAAAGTTGCTTTTCTAATGAAAAAAATTGATTTTGTGATTAGAAAAATTGCCTTCGTAATTAAAAAATTGATGTTATAATTTAAAAATTAATGTTCTAATTAGAAAATGTATTCTCTAATGAAAGTTTGAATTTCCAATAAATAAAATTGATTTAATAATTTAAAAAAATTGATTTCGTAATTAGAAGAATTGCTTTTGTATTTAAAACATTTATATTATAATTTAAAAAATTGATTTTTAATGAGAAAATGTATTCTCTATAAAAGTTTGATTTTCTAATAAACAAAATTGATTTAATGATTTAAAAAAGTAGATTTTCAATTAAAAAATTGGTTTTAAAATGTTTTAAAATTATTATCTAATCAATACCTAAATTTCTTACTTCGAGAAAAAAATCGGCGCGCAATCTCCGCCCTTAATTTTGATTTGCTAGACAAGTTACCGAATAAAAAATCGTTACACTTCGAATACCTGATGCATTCTCGAGTGTATCCATTTCGAGTAGTGGGAATGAAAAGGGCCGAAGCCATGGACCACGAAACGCAAAACTACGTGTTGTCCGTGCCCGTTCTACGTTTTAGCAATCTCTGTACAAGGATTTGCACGTATATATATATATGGGAGCATACTAGTTGTACGTAGAAAGCCTTTATACACATTCGAGAGCCCGCAACACATCAAGTACATCATAGGTCGGAAAATCGGAAAACATTCGGCGTTATTATACTGTTTTTTTATTTTTGTTTTATTGTAAAACCGATAAAAGCGGATGGATGGCTGCGACTTCGCCGCGAGGGTGAGTGAATGCAAAATGTCATTCCACTTCGACGTATGTATGTTATGTGTGTACATGTTATATACATCTATATAATTCAAATGTAATAACTTAGCATGCACCGTGATGATATTATTCACGTGGATAGATATAAATATTAGAATGGATGATTTTGAATCGTGTTAAAGTTTGCATCATTGGAAGACAACGATTTTCTTTAAATTCTTCATTTCTTTATTTTTGTCACTATCTAAACTCCTGTTTTGGAGTTTTGGGTTATACATCGCTAATGAGGATTTCCAAAAATATTTCAGTGGTATATGTAGCCCAAATGTGAAAAAAAATTAGGCATACGAAAAAACAATAATCATTTCGTTGCATTCCAACGATGCACACTCCAATACCAATTTTGAAGACTTCGAAGATCGTCATCATAGTCCAATGTCCCCATACTCAACATTGTGTAAACAATGCCTTTAAGACCGCCCTTCATAAATGTAAAAATATTTATACAAAGGTAATTCCAGAGTCGTCTCGTCTTAAGGATTTAAGTTGATAACAACTCAATTTATTCAAGTGAGTAATAACTTCAACTCTTTGAGTTAACACTAACTTAATAGAATTCAATCGATAGAGTTTTTAATCAATCAATTTTCATTATTGATTTTTCAATTATTTAAATCACTCAGAAATAATGAAGCAACGACTTAAAGTTATTGTGAACTTATATACGAAAACGAAAATTATTAACGAATAAGGGTACATGGTGCTTTGGTGAGCTACAGGTCGGGAGTATCTCGCCCTCTTACCGTAGGTATGGGGAAATAACATTTTCAGGCCAATACCATGTATCTAATATCGACAATCACTATATTAATTAATTGAAATGGCCCTTACATTTTTTAAAAGGTTCTAAAATTTAAATCCTTCCAGTTACCGTTATTAACTCAAACCTGAACCCAATAATTTAACCTATTGAATGAATGAATAATTTAAAGTTATTATTAACTTAAATGAAGTAACTTATTATTAATTTAAATTCATTAATTACAGTTAATAATAAAAAATTAAAAGTAAGATATTACAATATTAACGTAAGTTAATTAACATAAGTTAATAATAACTTATTGAATGAATGCTTGATTTAAGGTAATCATTAACTTAGTTGATGTAAGTTATTATTAACTTAAGGTCATTAGCTTAAGTTAATTGAATGAATGAATTACTTAAAGGTATTAATAACTTAAATGCAGTAAGTTATTATTAACTTAAGTTAATTATTTGCCCAACTATTCATCTATTGAACTAGTTAACTAGTTAATAACTTACTTAAATGACCTAAGTTATCATTAACTTAAGTTAATTATTTACTTAACTAGTTAACTAGTTAACTCTTTAATAACTTACTTCATTTGAGTTATGATTAACTTGAGTTAGTTAAGTCAATTATTGTCCAGTCAATAAGTTAATTAATTAACTTTATATTTGAGTCAGCAATTTATTATTTTAAATTGATTTAAATCAATTGAATTTTTTTTCAATATCGATTTAGTTTATAATAACTACAAGTGATTCATCCATTCAACAAGTTAATTAATTAAGTTCAGACTTGAGTTAATGGCAATGACTTTAACGGCGGGGTAAAGTTAATTCGGCGAAAAAAAGGCATGTTTTTAAGATTTTTTTTTGGCGTAACGAATAGTGTTCGTTTATTGAAAAATTTACATATAATAAAGTGACATTTGAACAACATTCTCCTAAATTTGCATTGCAAAATATTCAAAATTGAGCGAGTGAAAATTAAACCCCGGAGGCGCCTCGAAAAAAAGTTGGTTTGCGGTGTGCACCATAACTCGCAACAGAATCATTTGAAACAAAAAAATGCATTTGTTAAAGGAGATGTTTCTCGAGGTAATGACGGGAGGATTTTTTTTTTTTCGATTTTTCGATTTTTCGTAGCACTTGGGAGCCAAAAATCCGATTTTCGCTAAAAAAATCGGCTAATTTGTTGTTGAAAAATTAGTAATTATTAAAAAAAAACAAAAAAGCTCTCCACAATACCTGGTGAATTATGTGAAGAAGTACTGTGCAAAATTTCAAAGCGATTGGTGCAGTAGATTTTGAGTTATCGTGCACACGGACTTCAAATATGACAAGTCTCAGAAAAACGGTTTGAAAAACGCAGAAGAGAAGAGAACGGCATGGAGCAATAGACGCTCAAATACTCATAACTTCGTCAATTTTACTCCGATCGACTTGAAATTTTAACACAATATTCTTGATATATTATGCATTCATTTAAAAAATTAAAAAAAAAATGAAAAAAAATTTTAATACTTTACCCGCCCTTAAAGATTTAAGTTCAAAAACACTTAAAACACGTAAGTTTTCAAAGTGTTTTTGAAGTTAAATCCTTTTGAACTTAAAAAACGTAAGTTTCTAACACTCAAACACTTACACGATGTTTAAGTAACACTCAAACGTCGATATTAGATACATAAATGCAATGCTCTCAAAATGTTCTTTCCCCAAGCCTACGGCAAGAGGGCGGGATACTCCCGACCCATGGCTCATCAAAGCACCCTGTACCCTTTTTCGTCCTTTACGGACCAAATTTTTAGCCACGCTGCGGTACCGCAATCTCGTGTACATCGCGTGACGTATACACGCGAGTGCCTCGTACACTCGTTGGGCTCGAGATTCGGCCATAATGTAGAGCGCGAGAAAGAGAGAGAGAGAGAGAGAGAGAGAGAGAGAGAGAGAGAGAGAGAGAGAGAGCAAGCCGGAGAGGCCTCGGGGAAAAAAATCAAGATGAATAAAAAACAAAGTAAATCCGCCATACGTAAGCGGCGAAGGGGAAGGAAGAGCGAGCAAGCCCCAAGAAGAGCCGAGTGATTGCAAGTATGATTGCGAAAGAGAGAACGACGGTGAATCGGCGGGTACAGGAGCAAGAGGAGCGATAAAAGAGAAACGAAAGGAAGGAAAGGAACAGCATTTTTATATCTGGCTCCTGGATTTTCATATCGTTTTATCGCTCCTACATTCGCTATCCCAGTCATGTTTATCTTCCTGAGCTACAAGAAGAGCGAAAGAGAAAAGTAGATGAGGGAGAGCGGGGGGAGATCAAGCTCCTCATCTCTGCGCCCTTATTTTTCTCTCTCTCGCTCCCTGGCTGTATCGTACCGTTCGTTTTTTTTTTGCTCTCGCACACTTGCGAATCCTGCCACGACACTTCTCCCTAGGCAGCTCGGCAGCAATATCATTCTCATTCATTTTTATCTTTCTCTTCTCCTTTATACTTATATGTGTATATATACATATATATGTGTATATATACATACATACATATATATATATATATATATATATATATATATATATATATATGCGTATAGATAAGTCCCAATCTTCTCTTTTGCTATGATCAGCGACGTTCTCTTTCGTATATACTATATATTGACTTGGTGAACTCTGCTATCCACACACAGCCGCACACGTAGGGAGAGCACACAGCATGCTCGCCCTTTTTCTTTCTCCCTCACACGACACTAGGAGAGGAGAGAGCTCGATACTTACTGCTATTACATTGAGGCTGGAACTAATAATATTATGCTTTCCGGAATATTATTATTATTATTATTATTATTATTATTATTATTATGGGTAGTATCTACTCTTTTATTAAATAAAGAGTTTAGCTACTGCTCTCCCCACTGTACTCCCCGTTGGAAGTGATTCGGAACTTTTCTCTTTTTCTTTTCCCCGTCAACCGTACGTACATTTATACATATATTGATGCGGCTATGTTGTATGCAGATATATTTTATCGGCATGACATAAGAATTGTCGTTCCAGGAGTATTCTTCGACCGAGTTGAGAAAATGTTTTCGAACAAAGATGCGGTCAGTGAAAATCGTAGGTTCGTTTTGTGTGAACGAGCCGCTGCCCCATGTAGGTTTCGCCAATCGAACCGTAACGGCCAATACTTGGACCAACGTTGGCGGGACGATGATCGATGAACCAATTGTACGCCAATGCTCGGCTGAGTATTGACTAGCCAACATTGGTTTGCTGATACGAGGCCAATGTTCGGCCAAATATAGACTCGCTAATCATTGGGTTGTCGGTACGAGGCCGATGTTTGGCGAAGTATAGACTCGCCAATCATTGGTTTGCCGATACGCGGCCAATGTTCGGCCAAACGTAGACTCGCTAATCATTGGCTTGTCGATACGAGGCCGATGTTTGGCGAAGTATAGACTGGCCAATCATTGGTTTGCCAATACGAGGCCAATGTTCGGCCAAGTAGAGACTTGTTCATTATTGGTTTATCGATATGAGGCCGATGTTTGGCGAAGTATAGACTCGCCAATCATTGGTTTGCCGATACGAGGACAATGTTCGGCCAAATATAGGCTCTCTAATCATTGGCTTATCGATACGAGGTCGATGTTTGGCGAAGTATAGACTCGCCAGTCATGTTTTTGCCGATACGAGGCCAATGTTCGGCCGAGTAACGCATGATCGAACCGCAATTCGTATATTGACAATTCATTGTTTCGCGTTGAAGTCATTGAGAGACGAGATAAATACTCTTCACGAGTCCATTGGACATTATTCTTAACAAATATACTACTAAATCAATGCACTCATTGTTGGCCGATTCTCGAACGAGGTCATACGCGATATTCTGCCGATTTTTATGAACCATCCTACACTGACAGAAAAATTCTATTAATATTAACTAACCGCGTCTATTTAGTTTTTATTTGAATTAACTAGATTTTTCGTGAAATCAAATTTTTTCTATTGCATTCCATTATTGGAATTATTCATTTTAAATATATTTATTTATTCAAATTAAACTTGAACCAATGAACTAATGGTCTGTCTTTATTGCAACACACATATTAACGGGTTGTGGGGGTAGAGAAGGTGGAGAGAGAGGAATTATATATATAGGTTAGGTTTGAAAATTCTATAACATGTCGTTCGATAACACTCTCTAATTATCACAATGATATTAACTAATTGATATAGTTTATGTGATACAAATAATGATGAGAATCCATTTGGTATCTTATACCATATCTGCGATTCAAATGTTACAAGCACTCGATAGCATAGGGGCAGCATATTTGGCTATGAGTAGGGAAGTTCAAGGTCCGAGCCCCATGTGGGTGAAATATTTTCTTCGAACTAATCATTTCGAAAGACCAGGTAATGGCGAATTACACTACAAAAATAATTAATTTTTTTTTTTGGCAGTGCAGGACCTATTTTGGTGATCTATATTGGGTCACAATTATCCGCCAAGACTTGGTCGATAATCGCCCGTGCAGAAATTTTGGCAGGGATACAGATGCATTCGGACTTGTATCCCGGGCTCCCAGTCGGGATCTAGTCTGATATCGGATCAGATTCGAAGACTAAATGTAAGATCCGTAAACTAGATTCCATTAGGGATCCAGAACCGGATCCTTTAATGACTCTAAATAGATTCCCCATGGAATCATTGAGGAATCTGGGAAGGATCACCGGCGAATACCGGCTGAAATAAAATGTCAAAAATGGAATTATGACATGTTAAATTTATTATAAAAATAAATAACATTTATAAACTTTTGGTGCATTAAACTATCAATAAAAAAAATTTGTCCAAAGATTCAAATGGCAGATCGCGCTCATCGCGAGATTTTGATGTGAATTAAAAAAAATTCACATCAAAATCTGTGAATGCAAATGTATTGACAAGAAATTATAAATACAAAAAAAAATTCACAAAATTAGTTGTGAATTTTTTCGTATTTAAGACAAATTAAAATCAAATTCAAAATGATTAGATTAAAATTTGCGCCAAAAGTGAGTTCGGACGTATTTTGAGAGAAAACATTGCCTCGAGGCAAAGAAATTTTTGCACATAACTTTTTGTGCGAACATTTCTTTGCCTCAACACAATGTTTTCTCTCAAACTACGTTTACACTTGTGGTGTAAATTTTAATATAACTGTCGTGAATTCGATTTTTATTTCCTTCAACTTGAGGAAATTCACAACTCATTTTGTGATTTTTTTCATATTTATAATGTAAGATTTGAAACTCACAGCTTTTTTTGCAAAAATTTCTTTGCCACGACGAAATGTTTTCTCTCGAAATACGTAAGAACTCACGCTTGGTGTAAATTTTAATCTAATCATTGTGAATTTGATTTTAATTTGTCTTACATACATGTTTATACCCACCGACATGTCGGTGGATATAAGCAGAGACTTATTCTCCAAAACCGGTATCCCGGTTAGATTCCAACTTGCATCAGCATCAGTATCAGTATCGGAATATACAGTATCGGACGACGATGGCATAATTTTGAAAATTTTGGCATCACGTGTATTTTCGGTATTACTATGTAATTCCTATGTATAGATAGGAATCTATAGACAGAAATTCCTATCGATAGATAGGAATTCCGTAGTAATACAGAAAATACACGTGACACCAAAATTTTCAAAATGATGCCATCGTCGTCGTACATATGCCGATACTGATGCAAGTTGGATTCTAACCGGGATACCGGTTTTAGGGAATCCATGACAAATCCTGATCGGGATTTGATCGGACATAGGGTATCCCGGTCAAAATTTCTGCACGGGCGGGCCAAGCTCGAGTGCCAATGATGGCAATCTTGAGGGGGCTTATTGTTGACCGATTCTCGAATGAACTCCTACGCGATGCTCGGCCGATTCTCATAAGCCATTCTAGGGCCAATATTGATTGCGAATATCGGGCCGCTCTTATCATCCAAGGCTCGGTCGATGATCGGGCCAAGCTCGAGAGTGCCAATGTTGGCAAGCTTGGCGTCGAGCATCGGCCAATCATTGGCCACTACCGATCACCCTATATGGGATACCGAATGTTCAAAAATGCATATTTTAACAAATAGATGTCGAAAATCCTTCAAAAACGCACGTTCAATATGACGATTATTAGAAAGCTAGCAGTTGGTAAAAGTCAATCGGCTCCGTGCATTAGGGCGCTCCCCTCGTACTTCACCCCCGACGGCTAAACCCCATAACAACCTTAAAATTTTATTAAAATTTGGGACAAATTCGTCAAGTTGTTTCGATGCCGTGATGAGTTTGTCTCGAAGTTGCCCTCTAAAATGATAATCGTGTATACCCACATGAAAATAAAATATATAAAAAATATATCGAAAAATATATAAAACATGTATTAAATATAATTGGTTCGAAAAGTTGGAAATGCCAATTATATTTTTGGGTAAGAGTAAAACCTATACGATATATCAATATAAATCCATTTAAGATACTCCTTAAATATATCAAACATACAAACTGAATGCATGTTTTATATATTTTAAATATGGTTGGTTAAGCAACTTGAGTAACAGATGACGTTGCAAATGAAGAACATCTTCAAGTCGGTATCTCGCGAAGACCTAGCCGCACTAGCCGGAATAAATGATTGGACAAAAAAATTGAAGGTTATGTAATCTCGTAATTCTATTCGATTATCGCTCTCTATGCGAACGCAATTGAGTAATTGATCCGATAATGTTAGTTACTCTTGTAAATGCACACATTTCTCAATAAACTAACATTGTGTATTGTACGATATGCAGACGATACGAAAGTTAATTTAACAAGTAGAACTAGCTCAGTGGGGAACGTCCCAGCTCATCACTCAGAGGTCCCGGGTTCGAAACCACCTTACGGCGTGTAAGCGTCTGATATAATTTAAATTTGAAACCATTAATATATTTGAACCGCAAACACCATAATCGCAATTAAGGACCAGAAAGAAATATCGTAAAAGGGTGCAACGATGTAAATAACGTCATAAAAATTTTTTTAAGAATATGTCAAGTATAGTTTAAATATATTTCAAGTATATCTTAAATACACGTTGAATGTATTTCAATAATATTTGAAATATAGTATGAACATATTTCAAGTATATTTTAAACGGAGTATGATCATACATCGTGTATATTTTAGATGTAGTTTAAATACATTTAAAGTATATTTCAATTATAAGTCGTATCCCATGTAGGGTGATCGGTAGTGGCCAATGATTGGCCGATGCTCGACGCCAAGCTTGCCAACATTGGCACTCGAGCTTGGCCCGATCATCGACCGGGCCTTGGATGATAAGAGCGGCCCGATATTCGCAATCAATATTGGCCCTAGAATGGCTTATGAGAATCGGCCGAGCATCGCGTAGGAGTTCATTCGAGAATCGGCCATCAATAAGCCCCCTCAAGATTGCCATCATTAGCACTCGAGCTTGGCCCGATTATCGACCGAGTCTTGGCAGATAATTGTGACCCAATATAGATCACCAAAATTGGTCCTGCACTGCCAAAAAAAAAATAATTATTTTTGTATTGTAATTCGTCATTACCTGGTCTTTCGAAATGATTAGTTCGAAGAAAATATTTCACCCATATGGGGCTCGAACCTTGAACTTCCTTACTCATAGCCAAACACGCTGCCCCTATGCTACCGAGAACTTGTGACATTTGAATCGCAGATATGGCATAAGATACTAAATGGATTCTCATCATTATTTGTATCACATAAATTATATCAATTAGTTAATATCATTGTGATAATCAGAGAGTGTTTTCGAATGACATGTTATAGAATTTTGAAACCTAACCTATATATATATAATTCCTCTCTCTCCACCTTCTCTACCACCACAACCCGTTAATATGTGTGTTGCAATAAAGACAGACCATTAGTTCATTAGTTCAAGTTTAATTTGAATAAATAAATATATTTAAAATGAATAATTCCAATAATGGAATGCAATAGGAAAAATTTGATTTCACGAAAAATCTAGTTAATTCAAATAAAAAATAAATAGACGCGGTTAGTTAATATTAATAGAATTTTTCTGTCAGTGTGGGATGGTTCATAAAAATCGGCAGAATTTCGCGTATGAGCTCGTTCGAGAATCGGCTCACAATGAGTGCATTGATTTGGTAGTATATTTGTTAAGAATAATATCCAATGGACTCGTGAAGAGTATTTATCTCGTCTCTCAATGACGTCAACGCGAAACAATGAATCGTCAATATACGAATTGCGGTTCGATCATGCGTTACTCGGCCGAACATTGTCCTCGTATCGGCAAACCAATGATTGGCGCGGGTATACTTTGCCAAACATCGGCCTCATATCGATAAACCAATAATGAACAAGTCTATACTTGGCCGAACATTGGCCTCGTATTGGCAAACCAATGATTGGCCGGTCTATACTTCGCCAAACATCGGCCTCGTATCGACAAGCCAATGATTAGCGAGTCTACGTTTGGCCGAACATTGGCCGCGTATCGGCAAACCAATGATTGGCGAGTCTATACTTCGCCAAACATCGGCCTCGTATCGACAAGCCAATGATTAGCGAGTCTATATTTGGCCAAGCATTGGTCTCGTATCAGCAAGCCAATGTTGGCTAGTCAATACTCAGCCGAGCATTGGCGTACAATTGGTTAATCGATCATCGTCCCGCCAACATTGGTCCAAGTATTGGCCGTTACGGTTCGATTGGCGAAACCTACATGGGACAGTTAAAATCCACGTGTAGTATATTTTGAGGGTATTTTGAGTACATTGTAAGTATATTTCCAATATAGTTCGAATATACGTAACCGCCTATCCGACATATATATTTTTATATACATTCTGAAGATCTATTTTCGGCCAAATCTTTGATATCGCGAATATATTTTTAATGCATTTCCCGTATATATTGCATATATCTAATCTATATCTAAGACGGATAATATATATCTGAAATATATTTTACATCCTTTTTAAATGTATCGAAAAATCTATTTTTACATATATTTTATTTCCGTGTGGGTAAGGCTTCGTATTTGTGCATCTGGAGCGAGTACATGGAAAATTGTGATGATAAACGGTAATAGTCGAGTGAGGCGATATTTCGTCGCGAGTGAGAAGAAAAAAAGTACATCAGAATCGAGTTGTAAAATCGTGCATATAGACATTTATATATAAAGTGGGAGAGTTTTCGGTTCGAAATAAGCTCTGCGGCCTGTTGGCGTTGGCGGCCCGAGAGAGAGATGGAGAGAGAGAGAGAGAGAGAGAGAGAGAGAGAGAGAGAGAGTGCGAGAACACCCGTAAATACTTCGGTCGGCATTTTTACGAGCGATATACGTTTTACCAAGCGTCTTTGCGAGTGGCCTTGCACCCCGTGCTCGATCCCCCGCCCGCCCTTTTTTCTTTCTTCCCTCAAGACCCTGCGCTCGCTCCGTTCCGCGCGTTCGTGATTAATATTACGAGAGTTTGCGTAACTCTCGTAAAGTTAGCATACGTAGTTACGAGTACTTGGACTTTTGCGGGTGTCGAAGGCATTTTCCCCATTCTCGAGAACGAGTTTTCTCGCGCTGTCCGCATCCCCGAGTGCGCCTTGGGGGGTCGGGGGTTGAGAAGGGCGCGCTTTCCTCACTTTTTCGCACTTTTCGTGATTTTTTTGTTTTTTTTTTTTTTAGTTCTCGCTCCGATGGTTAAAAGGGTACCGTATCGTAATTCGAGACAGTTTACTCTTGAGATTCTCGCTCTCGCCCTTTGCTGAGAGACCCACCCCCTTGTCCTGGCAGGCTTACCCCTCATCGCGCCAACTACTCCCCCATCGACACCGTAAATTTATCGTCGAGTTAAACCGTTAATATCTGCTTTCGCAGGCTCTAAATCAATGGAAAATATTCTAATTGGAATATGAAAAAAGTTGGCGCGCAGCTTGGAGAGCCCGGATCCTCTTAATTTTCTTTTTCCCTCGAGCTTATGCGCGGTATCACACGTATACTTCCTGCTTTCTTTTTCGGCTCTCTCTCTCTCTCTCTCTCTCTCTCTCTCTCTCTCTCTCTCTCTCTCTCTCTCCTTCGTTCTCTCGATCCTTCGGTTTCGGCAGAATCGCGAGTTAGGGCGCCAAATGGGCGCTCGTCCCTCTTTTTCAACCCCGAACCCCGAAAGGCCCCTAATACTAAGCGAAGGACGATCCTGAAGTTTGCATCATTGGAACGCAACGAAAATTAATTTTTGATATTGATAAGATTTCTTTTTGGTCGTTTTCGACTATGATAATCATTCGAACGCCTTAAGGGGTAAGGCCACTGTAACGGCCCAAAAAAAAAGGTTTTTTCACTAATTTTTTGCTCCCGAAATTGAAGGTATTTGAAAAAAAACTTTTAATGGTGTTATCGGGCATACATTAAACTTTATTATAAAATTTTTTTACAGTAAAAAAAAAACAAAATGGCGGTTCCACAGCTATCTTCCCGGGACATGATTTGCTTCCAGGGCTCCGCGGCACGCAGCACCACTGGTGCACTTTTGAATCTAGAACAAAAAAAAACCATTAATCTAGAGGGCTATAGCTAGAGAATGTCGATCGGATTTTAAAAAGTATCAATTTTTGTGGATTTGGCGTGCGTTTGAAAAAAAAAATTGATTTTTGACGAAAAAAACGGCAAGTTTTTTGTTAATAAAAAATCAATAAATAAAGTTCTTGAAAATTCCGATCGACATTCTCAAGATAATGTAAATGTTCACATCTGGTTAAAATTTCAAGTAAAAAAAATGAAAATTGTTCGAGTTATGCTGCGTGCCATTTTGAAAAACCATGTTTCGAGAAAAACGCGTTTAAAGTTTTGCGAATAGTTTTTTATTGGAAAAAATTTAAAAAAGAAGTTCTTATTTTAAGGGGTCTTCTTATTCTAGAGGGTTTAAACTATTTTTTAAGCCAATAAAAAAAAATCGATTTTTCAAAAAATGTACAGTGGCCTTACCCCTTAAGGAGGCTGGAGCGTTAGCCTAAATCCAAGGTTAAATTTAATAAAAAAATACATATTATTGTTTAGACTATACAGAGCCTTTACGAATTTTTTGAAATTTTTTTACCACCAAACACCAGAGATGAAAAATAGTTTAAGGGGAGATATACACCTGGATGGTCGAAAAAATCGATTTAGAGGCTATGAACATTCCGTCGACCGTAGACGACCTGCACTATGGGCCTGGTATCGATGATTCCATGCAAGTTGACAAATGTCATGATTTATTCATTACCAAATTTTCAAACGCGTTTTTCTCAAAACCACGTTTTTCAAATCGGTACCCAAAATTTCTCGAAAACCAATGAACCGATTGCCTTGAGGTTTTCTTGTGGTTATTCTATACACCATTATGTAGTACTTGTCATAGGATTTTTTTTCCGTTACTTAGTTTTTGTTTTATAGGCAAAATAATTACTAATTTTTGGCCCAAAAATCACTATTTATGTTCAAACGTCCGCCATTTTGTCGTCAATCGATATTTTCAAAATCGGCTATGACAAGTACTAGATTATAGTATCTAATTTAATAATCTTTTTGGTTTTTTTTTTCAAATAATTTTTGATGAAACGCCAGTGGGTACCGTATACGCAGATTTTTTTACGACGCTCCAAGGATCATAGAATATCCTTGTATATTTTTGATATTTTTAAATAAAGAAAATTAAACATATTTTTGAATGTATATACTTTTAGATAATTAAAACCCCAATCCGAAATTTCAAATAGTTTTCCTTGAAAAAATTCACAAAAATGACCTTTTTTCCGGCTCCTAGGTATATATCTCCCCTTAATGTGTGTAATTTAACTTGCGGTTATATGGGCAAGACTATCAGACTAAACGTTGTGTAATTTTTTCGTTATTCAGCACCAAGATAAACCATTTCTAACAACGGATTAACGCAACCTAACCTTTGTAAACATTTGGAAAGAAAAAAATCCTCATCTTGCCCATCGTAAACCATGGGCCAATAATCTCGTAACGTATATCCGTATAGGCATCGTTATTACTCAAAGTTTTATTGTGAATTGTATAAAACATTCGTTATCGTAGTTTTTTAAAATAATAATCATCGTTAATGTCATACTTTTCCAAGTTGGTAGTAACACAAAAGTTTTTCTAATTTACGTAATGAAAATATTAAAATGCATCTTTTTGCCCTTTAATTATATATTTTTTAAAAATTAGCATATACAGAATAAATCTATACCTCGTATGCATTTTTTTGAGGTTGATTTAAAAAATAAAATAAACCGTCATTTGACTCAACTGAATGGCTCCAACCTCCTTAAGGTAATTTCAGTACAGATTTACGAATTCAAGTTTAAAAAAAAAGTTTTCGAATGATAAGAAAAATTAAAAAATTACAACAAACGTTGCATTCCAACCATGAAAACTTCAACGTTACAACAAATGGACAGATGACGTTGTAATTTGCATAGTCGAAAAGCACGGAAAATTAATTCTCTTTAATAACCCAATTTTCTCGTAGCTTTTTTAGGCCGTGAAAATCGCTCAAACGTTTCTACGTATTCTTAGTTGAAATTCACGACCTCAATATCCAAAAAAAGGCTTCGGGTAATGACAAAAATAATGACAATGAAAAAAAAAAATATTATTGCATAACCCAAACAAACTTCAACGTCATAGCGGCAGTAGGACGAAAATGTTGTCTTTGTCTTGCTTTCGTTTAGTTCTGGTACCGCGCTTTTTAAGGGGTTACCCCCACTTGCGATTTTGAAAAAATCGATTCTTTTTTCATTGCAATTTTTTTAAGTATAAGTATCTGAGAATGTGTCCGGAAAATTTCAAGTCGATCCGAACAAAATTGACTGAGATATGAGCGTTGAAAGAGAAGAATCCGTTGTGTAAACGACCGGCTAATTGAAACTTTAAACGCGTTTTTCTCAAAATGGCATTTCAGAAGTCGGTGACCAAGATTACTCGAACACTAATGAACCGATCTTCTTGAAATTTTGCAGGCTTATTTAATACATAAAAATGTAGTCTTTAATCGTTCGATTTTTTTTTTCGAAAATAAATGGCCGTTTTATAGCCAAAAAACGGCCGTTTTTTTCGTTAAAATCGAACCATTAACTTTGACTGTCCGCCATTTTGTGAAAAATGAATATTTTTTAAAATCCTTCGATCAAAGACTAGTTTATACTTATATTTGACTAAATCCATCCGCATTTTTTTTTCAGATGATCCATTTCGCCGCAATGTTGGTCACCGCAAACCGTGTATATAAAAACATTACTTCATTGACGGCTATTTGCCACTAAACAATGTAATATTTTTCAATAAAAAAATTACTGAAAGTTCTTCAAGATGTGTTCTTTAAGATGGTATATTGATCGATTAAAAAAGTTTTGTAGTTTTCTTTTAAAAAATTCATGAAAAAGGCCTTTTTTGCGCTACAAGTGGGGGTAACGCCTCAATGGTATCGAAGCTTGCATCGTTGAAATGCAATAAAAATATTTTTTTTTCCACTAACCAATTCTTTACCACATCCAGGCTATAAATATCACTGGAATATTTTTCAACATCCTTATCAGAAATCCATAACCTAAAAATGCAGAAGAATGGTTCAGATAGTAATTTTAAAAAATAATAAAGAAAATTAAGAAGGATTTCCGATGCGTTCCAACGATGCAAACTCCAACATCATATTTTTAATGCGCTGCCAACATTTTTCATTGTAACCTTACCGTTTCATAAGCACGTATAAGAGTGATTCCGAGAGAGAAAATTCCGAAAATGTAGTGGAGCATAATTATCTCATGTTTTCCATATATATATATATATATATATATATATATATATATATATATATATATATATATATACACACATATATAGCTTTGAGGCGGAGATTTCGCAATGAATACGTTCGCGACGATAATAAATTACAAAAGCGGAAGCGGGTAATAATAATGTGGCAAACGGCGTTAAATATGGTCGGTTGTGACGGGACTAATAGGGGAGGAGGGAGATACTCGTGTTCACCTCTCCTCGTCGTGTATACTCTCTATTCGTGCCTGTATATCGACAATAAAGGCGCATAAGGTCGGAGAGCTCGCATCTTCTATGTGTATATATATATATATATATATATATATATATAGTAGGTACACGAGGCGTATAGATAGACCATAGACCGGTACACCAAAGCAAAGAGAATCCTGCTGGGGTGACAGGCTCGGTTGCCACATTATCCTTAATTTATCGTCATTTCATTGTTATTGTACTCCCGGAGACCGCGCGCGCGTCAATGCTGCAGAGTGGCTCGCTTTATTGAATCGAAAAAAGAAAGAAAACAAATTTGGCCAAACAATCGCTCAAGATGAGTTTCGAACGCGCGACATTTACGGGGCTATAAAGTAGCAGTAAATTGTTTTACATTCGCCAACTTGCCAGAATTCGGTGATTTAATGAGATGAGCAAGGCAACGAAGAACGAGATTCAGCAGGCGCTAAAAACTACGCGAAAATTTTCTTTACGATGGGGTTTCGTAAACGCTGTTCGAGTTTAATTATTAATAAGTTTATTATCGCCAAGGTTCGTTTTTTTTTGCCAAGACAACGTGTGAATTGTTACGTGTATATATATGTGCGTGGGTAGAAAAGTATCGACAGAGTGCTTTTTTTTTTAAATAACACCACGAAAAAAAAAAAGAATATTTTCGTAGATTACTCTAGCTTGTATTGAATATAAAAACTGTATGTTAATGTCTGTATAAGTTAAGTATGTTTATGGTACTCTCTAGAAAAGCCGAAAAAGGGAAGTGTGCAAATACTTTTCACTCGCTGTGTATCGATATAAATGAATGGACCCGTTTTTTCTTTCGGTTTGGGTTTGTCTGCAAGAACAAGAAGTAAATGTATTTACTAGATTCCTTGGGTTTGTCTGCAAAACAAATAGTAAATTTATTTACTAATCCCAAACGAAAGATATTTAATTATCGTTTTTTTTTGTTTGGGTTTGTCTGCTAAAAAAACTAGTATATTAATTTACTAGTTTTTTTTTTCAGACACTAGTAATGAAAGTAGTAAGTTTGGATACTAGTTTTTTTCAGACATTAGTAAAAAAAAACGGGTAAATTTGACTAGTTTTTTGACTAGTTTTTTTCGGACAAACCCAAACAAAATAGCGATAGAAAAATTGACTAGTATTTTGTTTGGATTTGTCTGCAAAAAACTAGTAAATTTATTTACTAGATTCTTTGCCTGGGTTTGTTTGGCTTTTAAGGTAAAAAAACTAGTCGATTTTTTACTATTTTTTTACCGATACACCAAAAAAAAACCAACCAACAGACTAGGGCATTTATTTCTCGTTTTTTTGTTAACGGCGGGGTAAAGTTAATTCGGCGAAAAAAGGCATGTTTTTAAGATTTTTTTTCGCGTAACGAATAGTGTTCGTTTATTGAAAAATTTACATATAATAAAGTAACGTTTGAACAACATTCTCCTAAATTTGCATTGCAAAATATTCAAAATTGAGCGAGTGAAAATTAAACCCCGGAGGCGCCTCGAAAAAAAGTTGGTTTGCGGTGTGCACCATAACTCGCAACAGAATCATTTGAAACAAAAAAATCAAAATGCATTTGTCAAAGGAGATGTTTCTCGAGGTAATGACGGGAGGATTTTTTTTTTTCGATTTTTCGATTTTTCGTAGCACTTGGGAGCCAAAAACTCGATTTTCGCTAAAAAAATCGGCTAATTTGTTGTTGAAAAATTAGTAATTATTAAAAAAAAACAAAAAAGCTCTCGACAATACCTGGTGAATTATGTGAAGAAGTACTGTGCAAAATTTCAAAGCGATTGTTCCAGTAGATTTTGAGTTATCGTGCACACGGACTTCAAATATGACAAGTCTCAGAAAAACGGTTTGAAAAACGCAGAAGAGAAGAGAACGGCATGGAGCAATAGACGCTCAAATACTCATAACTTCGTCAATTTTACGCCGATCGACTTGAAATTTTAACACAATATTCTTGATATATTATGCATTCATTTAAAAAATGTAAAAAAAAATGAAAAAAAATTTAAATACTTCACCCCGCCCTTAAA
The DNA here is from genome assembly GCA_964007375.1 of Ophion obscuratus. Taxonomy (NCBI): domain Eukaryota; kingdom Metazoa; phylum Arthropoda; class Insecta; order Hymenoptera; family Ichneumonidae; genus Ophion; species Ophion obscuratus. The sequence continues at coordinate 5,295,608 of OZ023313.1, forward strand.
GTATATCTACTTTATACTATTACGTATATTTATTAAGTATATTTATTTACTAGCTTTTTTCAGACACTAGTAATGAAAATAGTAAATTTGGATACTAGTTTTTTTTTCAGACATTAGTAAAAAAAAAACGAATAAATTTATTGACTAGTTTTTTTTTTCAGACAAACCCAAACAAAATACCGATAGAAAAATTGACTAGTATTTTGTTTGGATTTGTCTGCAAAAAAACTAGTAATTTTATTCACTAGACTCTTTGTCTGGGTTTGTTTGGGTTTTAAGGTAAAAAAACTAGTAGATTTACTATTTTTTTGCCGATAAACCAAAACAAACCCAACTAACAGACCAGGGCATTTATTTCTCTTTTTTTTTGTTAAAGTTTGTGTGGATTCGTCTGCTACTAAACTGGTAAATTTGTTTACTACTTTCCTTTCAGACACCAGTAAAAAAAAAGTAGTAAATTTGTATACTAGTTTTTCTTTAATACACTAGTAAATTTATTTACTCTTCATTAGTAAAGGCATTGAGCAATTTATATACTAGTTTTTTCCAGACACTAGTAAAAAGAAATCATAAATTTAAATACTAGTTTTATTCCATACAAACCCAAACAAAAAACACAAATAAATTTACCACTTTTTCGTTTGAGTTTGTTTGCAGAGAGAAGAACTAGTAAATAAAAGTACACATTTTTTGCAGACAAACCCAAATAAACTCAAACGAAAAATTGAGCCTTGCAACAAATGGTAAAAAATGGCCTGTAGACAAATAATCAAAAACGGAATATTCGGAAATATCCTAAGCATACTTTTTTCACCGTTCTTCGTTTTTTTTTCCGGTTATTGGTCCGACAAAACCTTCGCTCGTGTATACCAGCGGGAAAAAAAATCACAATAGTCGGCGGGTGGCTGTCAAAGCGGAGGAAAGAAAAACGCATATTTAATGGTCCAATGTATATATCCAATTAACGAGGCGATATACATATACTTGTGGTATAACGAGCAATCGGTCGCTCAGTGAAAATCCTGTCGAATTTCCATCGGGAGTGAGCCTGCACGGAGTTGAACGGATGCCTGCGCGGAGAATTTCGGAAAATGGATTGGCACCTGCAATCTATTTCTATTTGAACGTGGCACAAGATTCGCCCGTGCCAGTGACGCGAAAATTTTGTCGAATAATAATTGACGGTGACTTTGACGCGAGGTCGCGCGAGTGGATTTGATAGGGGCTCATGAATTAATTGGCCCGGGGAAAACGTGAGACCTGCGAGCGAAGCGGGGGGGGGGGGGCGGAGGTGGCCGCGAGAGGCGAGTGGGGCCGGAGTTTGTTTCGGCGGCCGCCGAGCAGGAGAGTAATTATAGTAGAATCGTAATGGTGAGAGTTTACATCGCCTCAACGAATGGTATTTAAGGCCATAAAATGGCTGACGCGTGCGACCGCGTCGCTGCGATATGTATGCGAGAGCAAGAAAACGGCGCCGTTTGTTTTATTGCACATGAATACAGCTGAAACTCCAAATATACTTGCGTACCCTTTTATCATCTTGCTCGTTATACCGTTTTAAATGAGTGTCGTGCAAGTATATCCATGGTGGGTGGGGGTATGTTTGGGGGAAGGTGATTTTCGAGACATTCGGCTTCGAGGACTCTCCTCGTAGTATGGCCAGTCTTAAGCCAGTATTCTAGTCTAGAAATTTGAAAAAATCAACTGTTTTTGGCAATTTCTAGAAGTATAGACTCTTAAGGGGGCATATACCGTGAGAGGAAAATTATTATTATTATTATATTATATATTTTATATTATATATAAATTATAATATATTATAATAATATAATATTATATAATATAATAATAATATAATATATATAATATATAATATAATATTATATTATTATTATATTATTTTTATATTAATATATTATTTTCAAGGTAAGTTTTGTTCACCATTTTATCATATTATTATCAATAATTAATATAATTATTATATTATTCTTATATTAATATATCACTTTAAGGGGTAAGGCCACTGTAAATTTTTTGAAAAATCGATTTTTTTTTATTGGCTTAAAAAATAGTTTAAACCCTCTTTTTAAGTAAACAAAAAATAGTAAAACCCTTCTTTTTTTAATTTTTTCCAATAAAAAACTATTCGCAAAACTTTAAACGCGTTTTTCTCGAAACATGGTTTTTCAAAATGGCACGCAGCATAACTCGAAAAATTTTCATTTTTTTTACTTGAAATTTTAACCAGATGTGAACATTTACATTATCTTGAGAATGTCGATCGGAATTTTCAAGAACTTTATTTATTGATTTTTTATTAACAAAAAACTTGCCGTTTTTTTCGTCAAAAATCAATTTTTTTTTTCAAACGCACGCCAAATCCACAAAAATTGATACTTTTTAAAATCCGATCGACATTCTCTAGCTATAGCCCTCTAGATTAATGGTTTTTTTTTGTTCTAGATTCAAAAGTGCACCAGTGGTGCTGCGTGCCGCGGAGCCCTGGAAGCAAAACATGTCCCGGAAAGATAGCTGTGGAACCGCCATTTTGTTTTTTTTTTACTGTAAAAAAATGTTATAATAAAGTTTAATGTATGCCCGATAACACCATTAAAAGTTTTTTTTTCAAATACCTTCAATTTCGGGAGCAAAAAATTAGTGAAAAAACCTTTTTTTTGGGCCGTTACAGTGGCCTTACCCCTTAAGGGCAGGGTAAAGTTAATTCGGCGAAAAAAAGGCATGTTTTTAAGATTTTTTTTTGGCATAACGAATAGTGTTCGTTTATTGAAAAATTTACATATAATAAAGTAACATTTGAACAACATTCTCCTAAATTTGCATTGCAAAATATTCAAAATTGAGCGAGTGAAAATTAAACCCCGGAGGCGCCTCGAAAAAAAGTTGGTTTGCGGTGTGCATCATAACTCGCAACAGAATCATTTGAAACAAAAAAATCAAAATGCATTTGTTAAAGGAGATGTTTCTCGAGGTAATGACGGGAGGATTTTTTTTTTCGATTTTTCGATTTTTCGTAGCATTTGGGAGCCAAAAACCCGATTTTCGCTTACAAAAATCGGCTAATTTGTTGTTGAAAAATTAGTAATTATTTTAAAAAAAACAAAAAAGCTCTCGACAATACCTGGTGAATTATGTGAAGAAGTACTGTGCAAAATTTCAAAGCGATTGGTCCAGTAGATTTTGAGTTATCGTGCACACGGACTTGAAATATGACAAGTCTCAGAAAAACGGTTTGAAAAACGCAGAAGAGTTTGGTCGCTTAGCGCTCATTGCACATAAGTTTGAGAACACTTCTCGATTGCATAAAAATTTTAACACAATATTCTTGATATATTATGCATTCATTTAAAAAATTTAAAAAAAATGAAAAAAAAATTTTTTAATACTTTACCCCGCCCTTAAAGATAAGTATTTTTCACCATTTTTTAGACTTAGTGTATGTTTTATTACTGTCTTTGGCTGCTACATATTTTTTTCAAAATTAATCTTTGAAAATGGCGGAGGTTTGGCACGATCTTCCGAACTGCATTTTCAAAACTGTCGTGACGTATGGCTAAAAAACTAATCGACCAATTCTGATGAAATTGGGTTTAAATCGTCCTAACCTTATCGTCCAAAAGACGGCCCTAAACGTTTACGAAAACGAAAAAAGGAAAGTATTTTTGAATGCAAAAGAAAGCTATTGCTATTTTTTCGGATTTTTTTTTGACGATTTTTGAAGATCGATAAAGAAATACTTGTGAAAGCCAAAAGTAATAATGAAACATAGCTGCCTACCCTAAGTGTAAAGAATGGTGAAGAAATATTTCCTTTGAAAATCAATCTTAAGGGGCCAGTCCAGTTTGAAAATTTCAAAAAATCGAAATCAAGCAAGATTTGAAGAAATCGACGATGACGAGCAATGAGAAGGGATTTTGTACGGTGCAGGAATTGCCGATTGAGTTTAGGTGAGAGTTTTTCACAGTATAAACTTCAAACGCGTTTTCCTCGAAACAACGTTTTCAAAATCTAGCTCCATCGTATCTCTAAAACTAATAAACTGATTCTCTTGACGTTTGAACCACATATTGTAAACTGATTCGCAACAAGGTGACCCTCGATGGTTTTAAAATTATGATTTTTTACTCTTTTTTTTGCGAAAAACTGCGGAAAAACGCGTTTATAAAAACTTTTTTCGTTTTTCAACTACCATTTTTTTATTTTATAAAACTTTTATTTTTATAGTTAATAAATTTATATAATTAATAAACAGTTATATAATTTATATAATTTTTATTTTATAAAAATAATTTTATTTTTTTATTTTTTTGATAAAACTTTATATTCGAGGGTCATTTTGTAGCTGGTGTCATAATGAATCTAATGGACTTTGATTTTTTTTGTTTCAGACAAGCCGTTGCCGAGTTGTGATGGAGCTACCTACGCCATCAATTTTGAGGCGTCACTTTAAACAATAGTGTTTGTACTTAAAAATGAATGAAAATGAAATAAACTTTAAAAAAATGTATTTCAAGACTTTATTTATCAAGCCCAACAACTTTTATATTCGTATCTTTTATGAAATCCTCAAAAAAAATCCCGAAAATAGCCTTTTTCGTGGCTCCAAAGTGGACTGGCCCCTTAAGGCGGTATTCTAGTCTGGAAATTTGGAAAAATCGATTTTTTTTGCATTTTCTTGAAACATACACTCTTGAGGGGAGATTTACCTTTAAAGGAGGAAAACACTTGCTGATTTTCATGATTTTTTTAAAGAGGGAAGATTTTTTTCACTATTTTTCAGACGTACGGTATGTTTTATAACTATTTTTAGCTGCTACATAAGTATTTTCTTTATTAATCTTTGAAAATGGCGGCGGTTTGGCACGGTCTTCTGAACTGCATTTTCAAAACTGGCGGGACGTATAATTTAAAAAAACGAATCAAGCAATTCTGATGAAATTTGGTATTAATCTTTCTAACCTTATCGTCTAAAACATGATCCTACGTTTTTTCGAAAAGTTAAGAAAACGTATTTTTTATTGCGAAATGTAGCTTTTTCGAATTAAAAAAAAGATTTTTAAAGATTAATAAAGTAAAAAACACCATGTAACAGGTAACAGTAGTAATAGAACATACAGTGACTCTCAAAAATAGTAAAGAAATATTTCCTTTTAAAATCAGTCTTAAGGCAGTATTCTAGTCGAAATATAAAAAAATCGACTGTAATGTTGAAATGTATTTTTACTCGATTACAGACGAAGATCAGTTAATAGTTAAACATACGGGTTCGTGAAAAGAAATACCTCAAACAGAACACGCCGGATTGCTATGACACCAAAAAAGGATCGACAAAACTACTGTACATTTCAACATACCAAAAGGCATTGAAGAAAATGAACTTTCAGGCGGTTTTATTTATTTACTTTCTTCGGCCCCAATTCGCTTTTCGATCTTAATCCTCCGAATGGAGTCTCAGTAGCACCAAGTTACATTTGAAGAGAAATGTCTTCTTTTGGAGTAGTACGCGAAAAGATTAAAGTCGAAAAAAGAGCGTCGAAGAGTTTGAAGAATCGAAGGGTATTTTTTTTTCCAGTAGCTCCGCCCTGAAAACGTTTCTGGGTGGAGTTTCCAAAATGGTTTAGAAACGCCTGCTGCGTTCAATCCTCTTTCGACTTCACCAACCACGAGCAAATAGTCGAGTCTCCTTCCCGTGTCAGACTATGGTCCATTCGACTTTGACAAGCCACATCGTTCCGGCCGCTATTCAGCTCCCGTTGCGGGGATTTGCAGACGACACTGACATCTAACTTTTCACTTCAGAACTAAATGTTTGGCGCGCTTCCATGGTAAGCGACCCAGCACAATTTCCGAAGAACGCAAAGTTATCGGTAGTCGATAAGGAAGTTTCCGAGAAGGATTTCGATAGACTCAATGTGTCAAACGTTCGGTGAAAGAATGTTCTTTGATTCTGTGTATCAGGAACAAAAATAAGTTTTTTTTTGTTTATTAAATAAAAATACACGCTCTGTATTTTTATTCCATTACGCATTAATTTATTTTTCTTGCCTTCCTATCTCGCGAATGGCGAGCACGAATTAACCTTTTTTGGTTACAAAACAACGCCGGTATTTCTGTCAACGTTTGATTGCGTTTTCGAATCTTGGATTCAGATGGGTAAGATCAACGATATATTCGTAGAGTTTGATTGATCGCTGTAAAATACGACAATTTAATTTATATATTTTATCCAATAATATCGCATGCATCAAATTGATCATCCGCAGAGTCGACGATAATCAAGAAGCGAAAATTGTGCACGGACTCGCTGTCCGAAGTGTGCAGTTCCTTGGACAAAATTTGCGAGCACCGAGAATCCGAAGGAGTCGCCATTCAGTATTTTGAGCTTGGCGCAAGTACGAAGCTAATAACTTATATCGAGCTGTACGACGCTTGGATTGAGATATCCGGCGTTCTGCGAGACGCAAGAGCGTCGCGATACGTTGGTATCACCGCTGATACTCCCGAGTACTGTCTGCCAGCTTTGATGCTCGGGTAAGATTCCAGCTGAATTTTACAGTGAAAAAACTAACGTACCAAAACTGAATTTTCATAATATTAGTAATTCTTTGATAATTGAATTCTTCTAAAAACAGCACTGCGTATCGCGATCAAGACCCAAGTATCGAGTGTACAAAAAGTTGCTTGGCTTTTGTTCCAGAACAGTATCGAGCGGTCGAGCCTTTGTGTGTTTGCCGCCATGCATATCGGCAATCGAAAGTATAACGAACAAATTGAAGATTCGTCACATATTCACGCACAACGATACGCTGGAAACAAGAACAGTTAGCGAATTTGTCGCACATGGGTTGAAAATGTTTCTCCGAGAGACGAAAGAACCCGATCTGGATTCGGAAGAGTCTCATTGTTGCGATGAACCGGACGGCGCGTTCGCATACGCAACCACCACTTCGGGAACGACCGGGGAGCCAAAAATCGTCAGGGTCACTCACGCCTCCATAGTTGCCAACGTACTTGACCTCAAGAAGATTTTAGACGTGTCAGCGAGAGACGTCGTAGCTCAGATCACTCCTCTGACTTTTGATCCGAGTATGATTGAAATATTTCTGCCTCTATCATGCGAGGCAACTGTACTCGTGGCATCCACAGATCTGAGAAATGATCCGTACGAGCTGTTGAAGACACTGACTAAGAGCGGGGTGTCCATGCTTCAGAGCACTCCTTCGCTCTTGTTGCAAAGGTGGTCGTGCGAGCAATTGAAAAGAAGCCTATTGAGCGAGGAAACTACCCTCAGAATTCTTTTACTGGGTGGTGAAAATTTTCCAAATGAAAGTGTGCTGTCGAGAATCCGATCGCCAAACAACCGGACGAGAATTTTCGATATTTACGGTATAACGGAAGTCTCGTGTTGGGCCAGTATTCGAGAGATTGGGAAAGACAATTTTCCTCCTGGATTGGGTCGGACATTGAGCGAAACGATTCTGGAAGTCAGGGACGAGCAGGGCGAGATAGTGAAAGAGGGTCAAGGCACGCTTTACATAGGTGAAAAATTAAGCTAACTCGAAAAAATATATTTTCAGATGTTCGTTGAAATTACTGTATTTTACAAGCTTTTATTTTACTTGACTTTCTGTGACATTCAAAACGGAAAATCGATATTTCACTTACTGCCCGACTATTTACAGCGCTGAAATTTTGTAACCATGCATCTAAAAAGTGACAATGCATGATTCAACTTAAAAAAATATGCATAAAATTTTCAACTTTTCATGTAAAATTAGCTACATCCAATCATCTATATAAAATGTCACACATACAAACAAATTCGTAACCGTCTGTGTTTGTATGTAAAAAGTTTATATGCAGCAATTAATCGTTAGTTCAAACCCAATTACAGTTTTCATTTTTTTACATGCATTCGATGTTCCTAATGTAAAAACTCGTAAACTAGTAAACTACTAGCAACAGCTAATTGCTAAAATCAATTAAAGACTAAAAAGTAGAAACTAATTTTCTTTACCAAGTCACTAATATGCGACTATGAATAAAAGTTCATGGCGCTCAACTTTTCAAATGTTTGATAAATTCGATCAGTTCAGTCTCATCAACCGTATTTTATTTGGCACAATAGTGATTAGAGAAAACATTATTATCACACGTTTATATTCAGTTTCAAATGTTTCATAAAGGCCATAGCCGGGTAAGTAGAGAAAAATTGCCCCCGCATTTTCTCCAGCGAAATTTGGAGTATATTCTGAAGTATAAAAAAAACGAATTTTATTGCGAATTTTATTGTGTGTTTCTTTTTTTTTCACTGTGGCGTACCAAGCCGATCATTTAGTCACATATCCGACTTTATTGATATATTTTAGTTATATATCTATGTAACTAAAATATATCGATAAAGTGTGTTTCTTTTTTTTCACTGTGGCGTACCAAACCGGTCATTTTGAAAAAATTATATAATATAATAAGCTGCCCAAAGATTATATGAACAAATTTTCGCGATTGTACCCCAAGTGGATTATAGTAAAAAATAATAAAACAAGGAACATTATTTTTTTTCAAACCTTAATCTTTCGCAAGATGTTCTATAATTTTATTTCGTAACAGGTTTGATCGGAACAAGTACCAACAAAAAATCAAATCGATCCACTGTATCGTTTCCGGAATTTTTTTTTATATATTAAAAAAAAATCATTTTTCTAAAACCATTGCGTTGACGGGGATGAAATTTTCAGAAAATTTGTTTTTTTATACCTCAAAATATACCCCAAATTTCGCTGGAAAAAATGCGGGGGCAATTTTTCCCTACTTACCCGGCTATGGCCTTTGATCAATTCAGTCTCATCAACCGTATTTAATTTTACACAATAGTGATTAGAGAAAACATTATTATCACACGTTTATATTCAGTTTCAGGATTTTTATTTAAGGCCTTAGGCCATAGTAACGGGTATAAAATCATGTGCGAATTTAACAATTTTTTTTTCGTATGAAAAAGTGATTCACTCATAAAATTAAGACACATCTATTTAGTATGAATATTAAGCTGTGAGCATTTTTTTTTTCGATGTATAAAATGCCCGACTACTAGAAACTTCTCGAAACAGCTTTTTTCCAATTGGCGTGACCAATAACTTCAACAATTTTCACTCGATTTACTTCAAATTTAAAAGTTATGTTCTCAATTGCATTTTGCAGAAAAGTACGTACGGAATTTCTGATTAATCAAAAACTTTTTATTTTATGAGCAATTTATGAGAAGTTATATCGAAATTTTTCACTGAAAATTCATTTCTTAAGGGCGGGGTAAAGTTAATTCGGCGAAAAAAAGGCATGTTTTTAAAATTTTTTTTTGGCGTAACTAATAGTGTTCGTTTATTGAAAAATTTACATATAATAAAGTAACATTTGAACAACATTCTCCTAAATTTGCATTGACAAACATTCAAAATTGAACGAGTGAAAATTAAACCCCGGAGGCGCCTCGAAAAAAAGTTGGTTTGCGGTGTGCACCATAACTCGCAACAGAATCATCTGAAACAAAAAAATCAAAATGCATTTGTTAAAGGAGATGTTTCTCGAGGTAATGACGGGAGGATTTATTTTTTTTTTCGATTTTTCGATTTTTCGTAGCACTTGGGAGCCAAAAACCCGATTTTTGCTAAAAAAAATCGGCTAATTTGTTGTTGAAAAATTAGTAATTATTTAAAAAAAAACAAAAAAGCTCTCGACAATACCTGGTGAATTATGTGAAGAAGTACTGTGCAAAATTTCAAAGCGATTGGTCCAGTAGATTTTGAGTTATCGTGCACACGGACTTCAAATATGACAAGTCTCAGAAAAAACGGTTTGAAAAACGCAGAAGAGTTTGGTCGTTTAGCGCTCATTGCACATAAGTTTGAGAACACTTCTCGATTGCATAAAAAACTGAGAAAATTCATGCATATTAAAGGTACTCAAAAGATTAATTTTGCATAATAATAATTCCAAAATGTTATTAACAAAATGATGAAAAAAAAAAATTAGTCAACAAATTGCCCCGCAACCCAATTTTTTTTAGTGATTCGTTCATTTTTCTGAATACGTATGAATTTTTTCAGATTTTTCAATTATCTTTGAATTTTTAGAAATTCAAAATAAAACTCGATAATTTTCTTATACTCGCTCAAAGTCGTCTATGCCAGGTCCGTAGAGCAAAAGGCTTCCATCAAGACGATCGAGAGCATCTTTTTGCGTTTGTGTACGCAAAACTCTTTCTTCTTTACTGTCGTGCGCCGCTTGCTCCTCTGCTCTACTAATTCGCTACTAATATACACCATGCCTCGAATATACATAACGGGACCGGAACAGGCCCGTTTATCAAGAAATTTATTTGGGGTCGAAAAAGACAATAGCGCGCCGCGCAGCTGCCGCCCAGGTATAAAACCCGGCATGGAGCAATAGACGCTCAAATACTCATAACTTCGTCAATTTTACTCCGATCGACTTGAAATTTTAACACAATATTCTTGATATATTATGCATTCATTTAAAAAATTAAAAAAATATGAAAAAAGAATTTAAATACTTTACCCCGCCCTTAAGTTCAAATACCTACAACTTTTGAATAAAACGATATTTTTTAAATTCCATACGTACTTCTCTAGGGATTCTAATGTAGATTGACCAGAATTTTTGTTTTTTGTTCTAGGTCAAAAATTGTGGATGCTAAATGTCACGCCGCGGGGCGCCTAAAAAAAGATAACAAAAGAATATATTAGTAGTCGGCCATTTTGTACATCGAAGAAAAAATATATTTTTTCTAACAGCTTGATATTCATACTCAATACATGTGTAATTAATTTTATGAGTGAATGACTTTTTCATACGGAACAAATTGTTAAATTCGCACATGATTGTATACCCGTTACTGTGGCCTAAGGCCTCAAGAAATCTAAGGTTGTTTTACAGTAAATTAAATACAGTTAATATGTTAACGGATTTATGTAAATTGAAGATTATATTTCCAAATTTTTAGCGCCACAAGCCTTTATTTATAATCACATATAGGTGACTTGGTAGAAAATTATTTTCTACTTTTTAGTACATTAAATAAAAGCTTGTTTTTTTAATCTATTTTTTTACCCGTAAACTATAGATGTGTTTGTTTCATAAGATTAATTTCCTCACACAGGAAGTTATTCACGGATATGTGTTATCGACGACGAAGATATTGGACTTTTGGCTCGCCCAGTTTTCCGAGACACCGGAGACATAGTTGTAGTAAGATTCATTTGGAAATGTGGCCACAGAAAAATGTCCATCGTGTTGAAGTTTGCCCTTTTGGAATGCAACGAAAATTGTTCATTTTTTAATTTATTTATTCTTAATAACATCTAACCCATTTTTTTCCAAATTTCGGTTATGGAACTCTAATAAGGATCCCAAAAAATATCTCAGTGATTTTTGTAGCCTAAATGGGCGAAAAAAAATTGTGCAATACGCAGAAAAACAAATTTTCGTTGCATCCCAACGATGCAAACCTCAACGCCGTAAATTTCTACAAGACGTACATGATTTAAAATTAATACAATCAATTTTGACTTTCTGCAGATCGATAAAGACGGCCGCATAAATCTGAAAGGACGTCGCGGTCGTCGAATAAAAAGATACGGTACGAAAGTTTACCTGACGGACCTGGAAAATCACGTACAGCAATTACCATTCGTGGAGAATTGTTGCGCTTTGTTCACGGAGAGTAATCAATCGCTGGACTTGTATTTCACGCTGTTCGACAAAATGGCGAGCGAGAGTGAAAAGTCAAATTACGAAAATGACGTTTCCAGCCACGCGAAGAAATTATCCGATGTCCATCGTCCGGACAAGATCACGGCCTTGAACCAATTCGAATTAACGTCGAACGGAAAGATATGCAAGAAGTTTTTGAAACAAGTATCGAGACGATTCCTCAAGGCGAGCAACAACGATAGATCGAATGCTGTGAAAACGTTTGAAAGTATTTGGAGAAGTTTAGTATCGTTCGAGGAGGAAGCAGGCTTCTTGGATTCCGGTGGATCATCCGTAATAGCGCTGCGAATCGCTAACCAGCTTGAAGAAAAAAGTGGCCACAAATTACCAAAACTCATGAGCTGCTTGCTCAGAAATGAAAATCTCAATGTATGCCGCGAATATATTCGCAGAGAAGTATCGAATTATGAGGAAGGAAAGAAATCGACTGTGGAATCTCCTGATCGATTTGAACAAAAAATGATCGAAGAACCGAGCCAATTTGTCGAAAAATCCACGAAACGGAGCGAAGCTTCGAAAAAAATGTTTCCTTGGCAAAAATGTCGAGGGCGAAGTGATTTCCCAGTGCTCGCGGAATCGGAGCGAAAAACAGCGTGGAACGAACGTACGAAAATTCATCCGGCGTATCATTACGATTTGGGAAAATGCGTCGATGCCTCTCCCACAATATTTTCATATCCGGGGTTAGAAATTCGTTTTAACCTATAAAAAAAACGTTATATCGGCTCAAACTTAGAATTGGATTTGAGAAAAATTGATTTCAATTGTTTTTGAATTAAATTTTATTCAAGATCGCAATTTAGTGCATTTAGTAAAATTGAAGCTTCAGTTTTGAGCATTCGTCATTTATTTCAGATAGTTTTTCATTTTTATTTTTTATTCAGAGGCAAGAATTACGTCACTGTTGGATCCCACGCCGGTGTTATTTGCACTGCGGAATTGACCAAAGAGAATTCCCCTGAACAATGGGAAGTTTCACTGCCGAATAGAATCGAGGCTTCGATATTAGTCGTCAACGACTTTAGGGGAGTCGTTGGTAAGTTTCGATTTCAAGAGCATTTATTACTGAACTTAATGATTTCTATACAATTAGTGTGGCGTGTTCGTTTCATTTGGGGCCGGGTTGAAATTCCGAACTTTGAATGCTCCGACGGTTTAAAATTCCGAATTTGTATGTTCCGAAATTCAAGATGGGGCTGCGTTGGAATTCCGATCTTTGAATGGTCAGAACGCTCAAAACTCGGAAAGAATTTTACACGAAAGACCAAAACTCCGAAAATCTCAACACCGTCAAAATAATTCGGCTATGGAAGTGTTAAAAGTTTCAATATTTTCAATGAATCGACGGTTTCAGCGTGAAAAAAAATACCTTTTTGCGATTTTTTTCATCTATATGGATAGAGTAAATTTATTGAAACCTTTTGTACCTTGTTAAGTGTCATTTCAAGAACATTCCGTGAAATTTGTCCGCGAAAATATCCATAAACAAGCCGGTGACAAAGCTTTTCCAAGAACGGCTTTGGAAAAACACGATTTGCGGTGTTCACTGTATCTTAGCTAGAAATTATCTTAAATCAAATACCATTAAAATTTAGTCAAAGTATCATCAAATCCTCCCCCCAACAGTCTTGAGAATTTTTTTTTGCATTTCTAAATTTTTGGTGATCATGTAAGGTGAAAAGTGCTATTTTTCACGAAAAATTCCGCCATTTTGGGGGTGGAAAACCCCCTCAATGTAAAAAAAATTCAAACAAACCGTTGGGGGGAGGTATTTTATACGTAGAAAGTGTACATACAAGTGTACATACAAATACAAGTTTGAAATAAATCGGTCATGTAGTTTTCAAATGGTAGTGAACACGGACTTTGAAAAAGTGGTTTCGAGAAAAACGCATTTGAAGTTTATAGAAGTCGGAGCTACAGTGTTAGAGGAGCGGGACTAAATAGTCAATAACTTCGAGAGTTTTGCTCCGATTCACTTGAAATTTTGCGGCATTCTTGAAATGTTTAACTGTAAGAAAAAACAAAACGAAAATCGATATTTCTAAAGTGCAAACCTCTCCAGAGGAAGAGGGTGCAAAATACCCTCCTCTTAAGAAGTGATTTTACGTCAAATTTGAAATTTGTCTCGACAATGTTATACGTTCTACATCATTTACGGTCAACTGTGTAGCCTTTCGCTGGCATTATCTTGACATGAGGGCCGGGTTGAAACTCCGAACTTTGAATGCGCCGACGGTTTAAAATTCCTAATTTTAATGTTCCGAAATTACAAGGTTCGTCAACATTATCTAGACACTGCCTAGCCCAATTTCAAAATTGACGTAAAATCTCTTCTTAATAAATAAAAATTCTTGTAATAATTTGTCGATTTATTGAAAATTTTGAAACTTTCAAAACTTCCATACCCGAATTATTTTGACGGTGTTCAGATTTTCGGAGTTATGGTCTTTCGTGTAAAATTCTTTCGGAGTTTTGATCTTTTGGGGTAGCATATTTTCTGAGTTTTGAACGTTCTGGTCATTCAAAGTTCGGAATTTTAACCCGACCCCTGTCATTTGTCGAAAAAAAAATCACCAACCCGCGATTGTTCAAAGTCTAATTTTGGTGAAATTTTTACTCATTTTCGGAGGCTTAAAAAGTACTAAATTTTGAAAATTTCGAATCCGACAATTATAGCTAGAGTTACGATTCCGGCCAGGCCGAGAAAAGTCGTGTCGAGAAAAACGCGATTGAAAGTTTTAACTTGTTCAATTATCATTATCTTACGTTAAACATTTTTTCGCATATTTTTGAATACGTAAACTTTGAGGAAATGCAAAATTTCGACTTTTTTACCCCTCAAAGTGGTGTCCCCCCATAGGCTCGCATCTAAAAAATATTCACATTACGTTTTTCTCTATTCCCGGTGAACGCATTTTTCGTTCAAAGAAACTTCGGCTGTGACTCCGTCAGCTGAGAATACCCACGCTATAGTTGAATATATATATATATATATATTTTTTTTAAACGTTGAAGGTTCATACGACTCCTTCGTCTACTGCGTTCATCTGAAGACTGGAGAACAATTCTGGAAATTCGCAACAGGTGATATCGTCAAGTGCACTGCTGTACTTTGTTCGAGGAAAGAAACCGTATTCTTTGGCTCGTACGACCGCAGGATGTATTGCATTTCTCTAGAGGTGAGCCATGGCCAAGTATACAAAAAACATTCACAATGAGAAATAATAGTCTAGCCGAGGGTAAAGGCGAAGAAGAGGGATAAATTAATCAGCGAGGAGATCGCGAGGAATTCCGAAAATATGTCAAACTAATATTTTAGAAACATATAACTCATCGCTCTTTTTCCTCAGGATGGATCTAAAGTGTGGAGTGTGAAGGCCGGAAACGGCGGTATTTGTGCAACTCCGTGCGTCAGCGACGAGCTCAATTGCGTTATCTTCGCATGCTTGGACGGTACTTGCGTGTCCCTGGCACAGAATAGCGGGCAAATTAATTGGTCACACAGAATGGACTACCCAGTATTTTCCGGGCCGACGATATTGGAAACCGGCTTAGCTGTACTTTGCGATGTTTCTGGAAATTTACACTGCGTGTCCGCAGCCACTGGTCAAACGGTACAAACGAGTGGTGGTGAAAAAAAAAACGGATAAATTTCCGAATAGCTGTTACCTCCGATTTGGCTGAAATTTTGTACAGATGTTCCATTTAATATACAAAGACATCGCCCGAAGGGATTTTTGGCGCTTTCCAATAGGTCACGAAAAATCGAACTTAAACGTTTATTTTTTAGCCCGCATGGGTATATCTATATCGCTCGCCACGGCCCATCGATATCCCCACTCCTCCGACTTCGCTGGTGACGAACGTGCCGCGCTTACCTCTGCAAGTATATCTATACTGCAGGGGTAACCCAAACAAACAATTTTTTTAACGGCGGGGTAAAGTTAAGTCGGCGAAAAAAGGCATGTTTTTAAGATTTTTTTTTGGCGTAACGAATAGTGTTCGTTTATTGAAAAATTTACATATAATAAAGTAACATTTAAACAACATTCTTCTAAATTTGCATTGCAAAATATTTAAAATTGAGCGAGTGAAAATTAAACCCCGGAGGCGCCTCGAAAAAAAGTTGGTTTGCGGTGTGCACCATAACTCGCAACAGAATCATTTGAAACAAAAAAATCAAAATGCATTTGTTAAAGGAGGTGTTTCTCGAGGTAATGACGGGAGGATTTTTTTTTTTCGATTTTTCGATTTTTCGTAGCACTTGGGAGCCAAAAACCCGATTTTCGCAAAAAAAAATCGGCTAATTTGTTGTTGAAAAATTAGTAATTATTAAAAAAAACATAAAAGCTCTCGACAATACCTGGTGAATTATGTGAAGAAGTGTTGTGCAAAATTTCAAAGCGATTGGTCCAGTAGATTTTGAGTTATCGTGCACACGGACTTCAAATATGACAAGTCAAAGAAAAACTGTTTGAAAAACGCAGAAGAGAAGAGAACGGCATGGAGCAATAGACGCTCAAATACTCATAACTTCGTCAACTTTAGTCCGATCGACTTGAAATTTTAACACAATATTCTTGATATATTATGCATTCGTTAAAAAAATGTAAAAAAATGAAAAAAAAAATTTTAATACTTTACCCCGCCCTTGAACCCAAACAAACCCAAACAAATTCGCTATTTCGTAAACCATCGGAATGCGCCAGAAATCCCTATGGGAGATGACTATACATCAAGGCCTTAGGCCACAGTAACGGGTATAAAATCATGTGCGAATTTAACAATTTTTTTCGTATGAAAAAGTGATTCACTCATAAAATTAATTACACATCTATTTAGCACGAATATCAAGCTGTTAGAAAATACATATTTCTTTTTTCGATGTACAAAATGGCCGACTACTCGAAATTTCTCGAAATAGTTTTTTTTCCAATTGGCGTGACAAATAACCAAGAATTTTCACTCGATTTACTTCAAATTTAAAAGTTATGTTCCTAATTGCATTTCGCAGAGAAGTACGTACGGAATTTCTGATTAATCGAAAACTTTTCATTTTATGAGCAGTTTATGAGCAGTTATAACGAAATTTTTCACTGAAAATTAATTTCTTAAGGAGGTTGAAGCGTTAGCCACAATCCAAGATTAAATTTCATAAAAAATACATGTTATTGTTTAGACTATACTGAGTCTTTACGAATTTTTTGTACTTTTTCCACCACCAAACACCAGAGATAAAAAATAGTTTAATGTATGTCATTTAACGTGCGGTTAGATGGGCAAGACTTTCACGCTAAAGGTGATGTAATTTTTTTTGTTATTTAGCACCAAGATAAACCATTTCTAACAACGTATTAACGCAAACTGAACCTTTTTAAACATTTAGAAAAAAAAGAATCCTCATCTTGCCCATCGTAAACCATGGGCCAATAAGCTCGTGACATAGATGTAAAAAGGTGTTATTATAAATTACTCAAAATTTCATTGTGAATTGTATAAAACATTCGTTGTCGTAGTTTTTTTCATAATAATCCTCGATAATGTTATACTTTTTCAAGTTGGTAGTAACACAAAAGTTTTTCTACCTTACGTAATAATAATATTAAAAAGCATAATTTTGCCCTTTAATGATATATTTTCAAAAAATAGCAAGAATGAATCTGTACCACGGTCTTACATACAGGTCTGGAAACGACCGTGGTGGGGGTAGGCACCGTTAACGAACCCACGTTTGTTTCCAATTTTCGCCACTACGTGGCATTGCTATCGGCGTGTACGTGTGCGACAAGGACAGAACAGCTTCCGTCCGTCTCTCTCACTCTTCTCGATGATCCGAAATGCACATTACCTTTTTCGTGGGGGGCGAGGGGGGAATAGAGGTAGATGAGAAAGAATTGTGGAATAAGGACGGGGGATTGTGGAAGAGAATAGAAGTGGGGCTTGTAAAAAGGGGAAGATCCTGTATGGCTGGAAGAATACCAATATAAAAATTTAAAAAATAAATAAAAATACTTACCTTTTTCGAGTAAAATGGATTTTTATTCGAATTTTATTCCGAGTTTTTTTCGATGACGAAAGTAAAAAAATACGCAACACATGGAATGTTGAATATACAAATACATTTATTGGTTCGTCAGTTTAGAAACCCCTGAAACAACGGTCCACCTTCGCCAGCTTTATAAATATTTTTCAAACTACAAATGCTCGTTGACGCAAACAGAGGTTATCGAGAACGTTGTCATAAAAAAATGGAGTAATAAATGGCACGGGGCACGATCTAAGACAAGGCAAGGGGCGAAGGGAGAGATCACAGAAGACCGTGAGTGGGAGGTACTCGCCGATAGTAGCGACGGCGGTGACGGCGAGCGGAATGAAAAGTGAAGCTCGTAACGGTGCCTCGCGACTCCATTGAAATCTGGCTTCGTTTCCAGACCTGTATGTAAGACCGTGATCTGTACCTCGTATGCATTTTTTTGAGGTTCATTGAAAAAAAAATTAATAAACCGTCATTTGACTCAACTGAAGCGCTCGAACCTCCTCAAGTTCAAGTACCTACAACTTTCGAATAAAACAATATTTTTTAAATTTCGTACGTACTTCTCTCGGTATTCTAATGTAGATTGACGAGAATTTTTGTTTTTTATTCTAGGTAAAAAATTGTGGATGCTAAATGTCACGCCGCGGAGCGCCTAAAAAAAGATAACAAAAGAAAACATTAGTAGTCGGGCATTGTGTACATCGAAAAAATATATATATATTTTCTAACAGCTTGATATTCATACTAAATAGATGTGTAATTAATTTTAGAAGTGAATCACTTTTTTATTAGAAAAAAAAATGGCAAAACTCGCACATGATTTTATACCCGTTATTGTCGCCTAATCCCTTAAATGGAACATCGGTGCAAAATTTCAGCCAAATCGGAAGTAACAGCTATTCGGAAGTACAGCCAAAAAAAGTAAAAAGGTTTATGCTTGAGATTTTCGTCATCCTAATCTTCTCTTTTACAGACATGGAGCGTAAAAATCGACGGCAACATTTTCTCGCACTTGTGCACCAATGTCGAAGCGGATCTTCGGAGTATCTTGTTCGCGAGTGAGAACAGAAACATTTACAGAATGGATTGTTCGTCCGAGGGAACAAAGCTGACTCTCAGATACGAGAAAAATGTAGGTGCGCCAATCGCTTCGACGCCATTCTCCGACGGGAGAATAATCGTCGTCGCTCGCAACGATGGTAATTTGATTATTCTCGATTCGATAAACGCCGAAATATTGTACAATTTTAAACTCCGAGGTGACGTTTTCTCGTCACCGGTCATTCACGAAGATTTCATCGTTGTCGGCTGCCGGGATAATCGATTGTACGTTCTCTCGCGATACGACGAGGATTGTTGTACAGAAAAATAAAATGACGTCGAAGTTTGAATCGTTAAAAAGGAACGATTTTATTTTCTTCGTTTGGCCTACCGCGCACTGCGGTACAATTCCGTGCGATGTTTTTTCCCCGAAATCTGTATAGTATGAACCACAGTGGAAGCGCGCGCACTGCGAGAAAAATCGCATGCAAATCTATTGCGGCATTTTTTCGTTGCGATTTTAAAAACGCACCGCAACTCGCCGCACCGCAGTGCGCGCTAACCCTTTCTCAGTTTATGTTTATCACTATCGAAAACCCGGATTGCAAATTGAGGTCGTACATCTCTAATACGAATACGCAAAAACGTATAAGTGATTTTTACAGCCTAAATGGGCAAAGAAAATTGTTCAGCAATTGAAAATAATTCATTTCCGTCGCATTCCAACGAGGCGAACGTCAACGTCGTAATATAAACGCTTATCCTTATTACCTCGTCGTATCTGTATGCCAGTCCCCCCCCCTCACCCCTTTACTTTTGCAACTCCTAGGCTTTAAAATCACAAATAATTCATTAATAAAATAATTTAACGAGTTCTTACAAGTAAAATTATTATGGATGTAGAATGATACGTCAAGATAAAAAATCTTCATATTCTTAGAGAAATTGATGGGCTTGGAGTTTGCATCGTTGTAATGCGAAGATTTTTTTACTTTCTCATTTTTGTTAGTATCGAAAATCATATTTTGTAGATTTGGGCTGTAGAACGCTAGATGAGGAGCTTAAAAATGATCGCGGGTTTTTTATAGCTCGGATCTGTCAAAGAAAATTTGGAAAATTCGGTAAAACAAAATATTTCGTTGCATTCCAAGGATGCAAACTTCGACATCATAGAAATTCATATATCAACATCAGCATCTAACGCAAGCTGAATAAAGATACTAAATGATGATTATCGATTTCGCTATAATTTCACCCGAATAGTTCAACTCACAAGGAGCATCAATTAAGTGTTTGTCTTCGATTTTGTTGAAACTCATATACATATGTGATCAAGAATTGAAAACTATTAGACACGTATTTTTTCTATCGACGGAGAAACGGGTTTAAGGGGATCTTCATTAAACATAAAATTAAGGGATGACACGCCTTTTTTCAAGGGGTGGTTCGCCAACCACCTCTTGAAGAAGGACGTGTCATCCCTTAATTAAATTTTTGTTCTCAATACTTCTATAGTGCATTTTTCATCGCTTTACATTAGAATTTTGGTTTTTGAGAAGAGTATGTGGCTTCCGGATGGAGGCCGTGTTGAGGATCAGCGTTGTGCCGACGTTTCGCAAACGTTACAGTCTGCATCATCAGGGCTGAGAGCTCCGATACTGAAGCTCTCGTGTCTCAGGTATTCCTTATATAGTTGCAGTCATCGTTCCGGATGGCTGCACCAGCCAATCAGATGTTTTAATTGATCAGCTGGTCAATTAAAAAACCGGGAGGACGGTGTGCCAAATAGGATTGACGTGATATCCTCCATCTCTGTTTAGATTGTCCGGATGTTTTCGGATTTCCAAGCCTTCTCGGTGTTTCCTGGAAAAATAGCTGTTTGATGGGGCCAGACTTTGGGCTTTGTCGAACTGGATGGCATGACCAGTCTCCATCCAATGTTCGGCCAGCGCTGATTGTGTAATATGGCCATATTTGATACACCGTTGGTGTTCTTTGATCCGTGTACTGATCTTCCTCCCGGTTTCTCCTATGTACACTTTACCGCATGAGCAGGGTATCTTGTATACTCCTGGTGCACTTAATGGTGGTCTTTGGTCTTTTGCACTCGGAATCACTTGTGCTAGTTTCTTCTGAGGTTTGAATATGACTCGCACGTTATGTTTTCCAAGGACCCTCCCTATGCGATCGGTTATGCCCTGAAGGTATGGAAGGGAAGTTGTTGCGGTTATTTGTCCTTCATTCTCCCCATTAGGTGCTGTAACCGTTTTCGGATCAGCTATTTTTCTTTTTAGATTTTTTATCGTTCTTTCGATGTTGCCTGGCTTGTAGCCATTATCTCCTAAAGCTTTTCGTAGGTGTTCTAGTTCAACCTCCAAGGAGTCTGGTTCGGAGATCGCTAGAGCTCTGTAGACCAGAGAGCTTATGACCGACTGTTTTTGGGAAGGGTGGTGATGGGACGTAGCATGGAGGTATCTATCCGTATGCGTTGGCTTCCGGTAAACTTTATGGCCCAAAGTGCCATCGCTTTTCCGTTGAACCAGTACATCCAGAAAAGGGATTTGATTTTCCTGTTCTATCTCCATGGTGAATTGAATATTGGGGTGCTGGGAGTTGAGGAAGGTTAAGAAATGATTGAGGTTTTCTTTGCCGTGACTCCAAATGACGAAGGTGTCATCGACATATCGGAACCAGGTGGAGGGCTTGAGGGAAGCTTCTTGCAGAATTCTGTTCTCGAAGTTCTCCATAAAGATGTTTGCGATGATAGGAGAAATAGGGGAACCCATGGCTGCGCCTGAAGTTTGTTCATAAAACTGGGATTGAAAGTGGAAATATGTAGAGTTTAGGCAATGTTCTATGAGGGGCAGTAGGTTAGGGGCAACTTTTTTGGAATTTTTAACTATGCTTAGGGTTTCATTGGTTGGGACGTTTGTAAACAGGGATACAACATCGAAACTCACTAAAATGTCTTCTGGTTGTACTTTGATAGTCTGGATCTTGTTCACAAAATCCCGGGAGTTTTGGATATGGGAGTTGTTGAGGCCTACGAGTTCCTGCAAAGGTTTGCAGAGAAAACGTGCCAAATGATATGTAGGACTGCCTATGTTGCTAACAATGGGCCTTAGTGGGATGTTGTTTTTGTGTATTTTTGGCAGACCGTAAAGCCTGGGTGGTAGGGATTCCTTGGGTGTAAGGGCTTTGGTTAGGTTTTCTGATAGACCAGCCTTCTTTAGAAGTGTTGTTGTTTTCTTTTCTACACTCGATGTGGGGTCACGTGATAATTTCTTGTACGTGTCGGTGTCCTCGAGCAGGTTCAAAATTTTACTGCAGTAGTCCGTTTTATCCATGATGACAGTTGCATTCCCTTTGTCAGCTGATAGTATTAAGATGTCCTTGTTTTTCTTCAAATTGTGAAGAGCAAGGTGTTCTTCCTTCGTGATATTCTGCTGCGGAGGTTTTGCCTTGTGTAGAATGTTGCTTATCCGTTTCCTGATGTCGTTGCCAGTATCCAGTGGGAGACGATAGATGGCCGTTTCCACCTGGCTGATGATTTCTCTGGTTGGAATTTCTGTCGGTGTAATGGCGAAATTGTGCCCTTTTGCGAGGACTGATGTTTCAGCTGCGGAGAGTGTGTGGTTACTTAGGTTTTTAACTGTGTGGGTTAGAATGGGCTGCTTTGATTGTGGACATAGTTTCCTGAATTTTTCTATTTGATTCTTGGATCTTAGGTCTGCACAGTGGAGGGCTTGTTCGTGAGTGACACGGTCAAGATCTTCCCACAGCTGTGGTTCCAAAGAGTCAGATAGACGTAGGTGAAGTTTAAGGAGTTTTTGGGAATTTTGGTCCAAAAGCTTTTTGGTGAAAGCTGGTGCAGCCATCCGGAACGATGACTGCAACTATATAAGGAATACCTGAGACACGAGAGCTTCAGTATCGGAGCTCTCAGCCCTGATGATGCAGACTGTAACGTTTGCGAAACGTCGGCACAACGCTGATCCTGAACACGGCCTCCATCCGGAAGCCACATACTCTTCTCATTACATAAAGAGCCGTGAAAGCCTTAAAACTAAAATTTTGGTTTTTGTTTCATTCAGATCGGTGAAACTAGTAGTATCGTTTATTCCATATGTACAGCTTTCGCTTTTTTACAAAAACCCGCCTTCTTTTCGCCTTACCACTAAACAATTTTTCTTAAAAAACGCCGCATAACAATCAGTCCCGCCTCTCTTTTCCTCTGTTTTCTATTCCTCCGCCCCTCGGTCCCCCTCGGTGCTCGCCCTTTTCAGCCTCGCGAACGTCCTCAGGTATTCGCATATCACCGCCACTGGCTCCCCCCTTAGCGTATCTTTGGTCCATTGCTCTAGCTCCTCGCCTTCTCTTCCACCCCTCCAGACATCCACCCCCCTAACCCAATCCTCTCTTATCTTCCCTCTCGCCACCTCACATTTCCATATGTGCTCTAGACTCTCATCCTCCATTCGACAAATTCCGCAGGCCCAGCTGTCGAATCCCTTTTTTCCCACTTTCCCCACGTTTCCGCATCTCAGTCTGGCCCACTGTTCCTTCGCATCCCCACCTACCCCTTTGCTCTCCCAGTATCTCTCTCTCTCGCATCCCACCTTTATGTCCTTGTACCTGTTGCAAAAGGACGACTTATCTGCTTTAACCCAATCCCCTTGGATGTCCTGCTCCATTTTTCTACTTACCCCCTCGCTCAGGCATCCCTTTACCCTCTCGCTGCTCCCCGCCTTTGTCCATATCAGGTCGACAACTCTACCATCTCCTACGTCATCCATTGCTTTCTTGAACTCCTTTCCCCACCTTGACGGGTTTCCGTTCCGAATATTTCTTACTTCCTCTCTTAAACATACCCTCGGCCACCTCCCTTCTTCCATCTTCAGTATTTGCACTACGTAACTTCCTGCCCTTCTCCGCGCCTCCACCTCCACGCTCCTCCTGCCTGCTTCTAACTTCCATAGGTAGCTTGGAGTATTCCTTGCTACCCCGAGTGCCATTTTTACCAATTTCCCGTGTAACTTTTCTATTTCTTCCCTTCTCTTCCACCCCCATACTTCCACCCCATACAGCGCTCCCGCTTTGACAAGCGAATCGAACAACTGTAACCGCTCCTTCAAGCCATCTACCTTCGCCCTCTTCATTACCCCCCATACCGCATTTGCCGCCTTTTGCGCCCTAGCCACCATTTTCCTCAAGTGCCACCCTCCCGTGTTTCGAGTCGAGAACCAGAACCCCAGGTATTTGAATTCGTTAACCACCTCTATCTTTCCTCCTCTGTAGCTCCATTCCTCTGATTTCTTTCTCCCTCCTCCGTTTCTAAACACCATGATTTTTGTTTTCTGAATATTTACCTCCATCTTTGCTCCTTCAACATATTTTTCCAACAATTTTAGCATCTTCCTCAGCTCCTCCGCATCCTCTGCCATCACCGCAATATCGTCCGCGTATTTGAGCGCGTAGAATTTAACTCCGCCCATAACCGTTCCCCCCGTGCCGTCCTTTTCCCACACGTCATCCACATCGTCCAGCGCCATATTAAAGAGCGTCGGGCTGAGAGGACAGCCCTGTCGCACTCCCTTTCCTGTTTCGAAGCTCTCTGTAATCCCTTCCTCTGCGATCACTTCATTTCTGGTCCTCCTATATATCCCTTTTATCATTCTCAGCATTTTTCCCCCAACCCCCTTTCTCCTTAGTTTCCCAAATAAAATATCCCTATCTACCATATCGAATGCCGCTCTAAAATCTACAAAAGCCACGTACAACTTCCCCCCCTTAATTTTCAGTCTATTGTTGATTAGCGAATTCAACACAAACACGTGGTCTCTAGTGCCTCGTCCCGCTCGAAACCCCGCCTGACTCTCTCTGAGTATACCCTTCCTCTCAATCCACCCATTCAGCCGTTTTACCAGGATACTCGCTACCAGCTTGTACCCTATATCAAGTAACGAGACCCCTCTGTAATTACCCGCCAAGTCCCCGTCCCCTGCTTTGTGAATAGGGTAAATTCTTGCCAAATCCCAACCTTCCGGTACCTCCCCGCCATTCCAGATTCGGTTGATGACCCCCCTTAGTTCCCCCTCTCTTTTTTCTGGGATCCCCTTAATGAATTCCGCCGATATCCCGTCTTCCCCTGCCGCTTTTTTATTTTTTAAGCCCCTTAACGCCCTTTTGAGCTCCACCCTGCTTATTTCCTCGTCAAGTTTCGGGTCCTCCGACGCGTCACTTGCCCCGTCCCCGTCCGCCTCTGAGGCCCGCTCCTCCGTGTTTGTTCTCCCCTCATTCCCCCCCAGTAGCTTTGAGAAGTGCGCTACCCATTGTTCTTTGCTGATTCCGTCCCCCGCCCTGGTTTTTTTAATTCTAAATTTTCCTACCGCTGCCCACCACTCCTCCATATTTGTGCTCTCTCTCACTTTCTTCCATCTCTCCTCGAACCACTCTCTCTTTTTTCTACTACACAGCTCTTTCAACGTCTTTCTCTCCCGCATCAACTGACATTTTTCCGTGTCTTTCGTACCCCCCCTCCTCCCTTCTCGTTTCTTGCTGGCTAACAGTTTCTTTAACGCTCCCCACACCCTTGCTTTTTGTTCCCTACACTCTTTATCATACCAACCTCTGTCTTCGCCCCCTTTTCCTATATCTCTCTTCATTCCTGCCTTCTCCGCTGCTACCCAAATAGCCTCTTTTAATTCCCCCCAGCCTCCTACTCTGTCTTCCTCTACCTGCCATACTCTATCTAATTCTACTTTAAAGTCTTCCTCCCCCTCCGCCTTCCATGTTAGTTTCACCCCCTTTGCCCCCTTTTTTCTTCGTCCCGCTTTCCCTTCCCTTCCCTCTCCCCCTTTGAGCTCAAACACCACTGGTAAGTGATCTGACTCCGCTCGCGGTATCACCTCTATTTTCTTGACCAGCCCTTCCTCCTCGTCCTCCAGCCTGATGACTAGGTCGAGCACCGAGCACGCCCCCCCTCCACCCACGAAGGTGACTTTCCCTTCTTCGTCCCCCTTCGTCCTTCCATTCAATATTGCCAGGCCCTGACTTTCGCAGAAGCCCAGTAGTTTTCTTCCCTCCGCGTTTACCACTGTATCTTGCGAGAGTCGCACACCTTCCCCTCCCCCCTCTCTCTCGCAGTCCACGATTCCTTGTTCCTCTCCTATTCTCGCGTTCAAATCCCCCGCGATTATAACGGCCGCTCCGTTCTCCGCTCCCTTTTCCACGCATTGCCTTAGTGCCTCTTCCACTCGTTTGAATCCGCCATTTACATAGATTTCTATAATCCATAGCTCTTTGCCCATATTTCGTCTCCTAATTTTCACAATCATTCCATACTGCCACTCTTCCACTCTACAATTGTCACATACACTCTTTTTTATTCCTATTAGGTGCCCCCCTGCCGCTCTCCCCCTTGGCTTGTCGCGCACTGCCGCTTTCGCCCACCACTTGAACGCTTTGTCCATTCGCTTTAATACCCTTTCTTCATTTTTTCCCTCAATCCATGTTTCTTGTACTAGGATTATGTCAAATCCTTCTAGGAAGTCTCGTGCTTCCCATAATTTCCCCACCCCCGCCACGTTCCACGTTACTGCTCTTATGTTCTTGTTCCTCCCTCCCTCTCTAGTACTTTCGCCCCCGATCCCTCCGAAACGGCAATCTTTCCATCGTTCCCTCTCTCTCTACCCAATACCACCAGGCCCCGTTTACGCACACTTTCATGTACCCCAAGCTAGTAATTTTCCCTGCCCGTCGCTTCCCTTCCGCTTCTTTTTTCAGCCACTCTGTCACTCTCGCCTCTCGCGCCGTCAAATCATCCCCGATCCAAATCCCTGTGCCTCTCAACTCTCCCCTTCTTTTTATTACATTAATTTTGTTCTCCAGCGAGGCTAGGGGAACTACCGTGCCACCCCCCGTACGCATTACCCTCGAAATTTTTGGTGCAACCCCGGTTTTCGCTCGCAAAATTTGGGTAATTTCCCGCGCTATCTCCCTCTCCGTCCCAGCTGTGTTTATCCCTCTTACGACTATGTTCCGCTTCCTTCTGTTCCTCTCCTGCACCTCCCAATACCACTCGTCCGCGCTTAGAGCCTCCGGCTCTCGTTGCGCTACGTTTCTGTATCGGCGTCCGCTTGGCTGTGTCCACTCGTTCTCCCCGGCCGATCTCTCCGTCCTGCTGTTCGTACCGCTCGGCCCGCTCCCTCGCGGCTCACCTTCGACATGAGGCGACGTGCGTCCCGTCCTCCCGTCGCCAGCTTCCCCGCCGACTCCGGTCCCGGCAGCTTTTGCTACATCCTGCCCTGGTTTCTTGCAATGCCGCTGTCCTTGCCCGGGCGCCGGGCTTCGTTGGGACGGCGGGCACGCTTCCACGTCCCTGTATTCGTCCTGGGACCCCTCTCCTTCCTCCCCGTCGTTCACTATATGCATCTGTTCCAAAGTCGCGTCCGGGGCCCTCGCCCTCTCCTTCTCTTCTTCGCGCTCTTTGTTTTCCACTTTTCTTCTCAATTCTTTCACTACTTTCGTCAATTGCTCCTTCTCCTCATCCCATATCGCTTTGTCTTTATACCTTAGATATCTCCATTGCTCCGCTTCCGCCAGCAACCCCTTTACTATCTCGTTCATTTTTTCGCACCTGCATGGCAAGGGTGCAATTTCTTCCACTATTTTTCCCGTCAACATTTCCCACTGCTCTTCCCTTTTTCTCTCCGCCTCCCAGATGGCCCTCATTATATCACCCATTGTCGGTTCTTGTCCGTTCTCACTCAATACCAAATCACTTCCTCCCCCATCTGTCACCGTGATTTGTTTACCCGCGTCCCGCGTTCTTCCCCCTGCCACCGTGTCCTCCCGACTCGCTCGTATTGCCTCATCTTCTTCTGCACTACTCCACCCTTCCTTCTCACTCTCATTTCCCTCCTCACTGCCATTTGCGTCGCCCTCGCCGCCGTTGTTTTTACTCATCCCATCCGTGTCCTCTTCCTCTATTTTCCTGCCTGTCATCTCCCGATAACACCTCCTCGTGGTCTGAGGGGGCGACGGTGGCGTCGGTGGCGTATGCAGCACAGTCGTCCTCGCTGCTGCCACCCTGATGTCGAAAAACTCCCTCACGTCCCTATTTCCCTCAGCCGTCTTCCTTAATGGGGGGCGCCCTCTCTTTTTCTTCTCCGCTGCTTGTGAACCCATCCCTGCCGTACCGACCGCTCTCTCCCCCGAGTTCCGCGACTCTCCATGGCGCTGGAGTTCCTCCTCGTTTCCGTTCACGTCGCCTTCTCCGCTCTCTCTCCACATAACCTCCTCCTCTTCACGTGCCCCAATTTCGCCGCTTATCACATCTACCACGCTAGTCACCATTCTTCTGCTTATCCCAGAATGATTCCCGCACTTTGCTTTTTCCGTCACCCCGGTTTTTCACTCTTCCTCACTTCTATGCCAATTATGATCGCAAAAAAACCTCCGATTGCCCGCCAACACGTCCAGACTCAACTGTGTCCCAACCGGAAGTCCCAGATCGGTGAAACTAAAAAAAATACGTATCTACTAGTTTTTAATGCTTTATCACGTACATGAATTTCAACAAAATCGAAGGTGGACACTTGAAGTATTCCTTTCGCGAAGGGCCGTATTTTGTGGTGGCATAAGGCCCGTCTGAATCATTGGTTAAATTACAGTGGCGCTTAATAAAAATAAGTCAGAATCAATTATTACACCCAACAAAAAAATGGAATGAAAAAATTCCCCGCAAATTTAGTTGATTTAGACATTTTTACACTTTCTCTGAAAAGTCGCGGCTACGAAAATTCTTCTGCTAGTCTCACTTTTCTAATTTTAATCATCATTAATTCTGTTTATTTTTTTCTATTTTTTTTTAAGTTTGTCTAATATTCTACGTTTTATTGTTATTAATATAATTATTAAAATATTAATATTTCCTTAAAAAATTCTAAGATCCCCTGTTTTTATTCTCGTTACAGAATCTTTGGATTTTCTCACATGCGTGAGCAGTTTATAGCAGGCATCTACAGTTATTTAGTGTATAAATCTATATATATATATATATATATATATATATATATATATATATATATATATATATATATATATATATATATATATACACACACACACACACATATATACATAAATTTATATATATATATATATATATATATATATATATATATATATATATATATATATATATATATATATATATATACACTACCGGCGAAAAGTTTCCGGACAAAAGTTTAAAAGAGTGCCGGAACGGTTTTCTATGCCATTTCGCCAGTAGTAGACCTAGGCCAATTTAATAAACGTCATTTCAAAGAGGAGAGATTTATCGTAATTTTGGCTTTTTTGAAAAAAATTTACGATTTTTTTTACAATTATCACCCGGTTTTGAAAACGACCATTTTTCGTCGTTTTGTTGTTCCTTTTTGAGTGCACCCCGTTTGCAGTAAAAACATTCTTTACGCATTTCTTCGACCAAAATCATAAAGGGGCAAACCTAAGCTTTAATTTCGTTTATTTGAAAATTTTCTACGATTTTTTTTCCCAACAATGTTTGGTTTATTTTGAAAAAAATAATAATTTGAAAATTGCTCCGTAGTACGAACACGATGAGATTTACGACAAAACCTCAAGATAGCAAAAAAGTTGCATTGCTTCTGGTGAGTTCACGAGAATTGTTTGGGAATTTTTTTCGAATATTTTTTTTGTTTTCATCTATTTCCGGTCAAAGCTCGATTGATCTAAATACCATAACAATAATATAATTAAATGTTTGACTTACATATTAAACACTTTCCAAAAATGTTGGAAAGAAACACCCCGAGAGATTTTCCAAAAACTTGTGGAGAGGATGCCGCGTGTGGTGAAGAGCGTGCTGTCAGCGAGAGGAGATTTCTTCGACAAGACCAAAGTTTGATATGTAAGTCAAAAGTTTAATTACATTATTGTTATGGTATTCAGATCAATCGGGACCGGGAATAGATTTTTTTTAATTGGAAAAAAAATCTGAAAAAATTCTCGTAAACTCACAAGATGCAATGCAACTTTTTTACTACCTTGAGGTTTTGTTGTGGATCTCATCGTTTTCGTACTCCGGAGCGATTTTCAAATTATCTATTTTTTCACAAAAAAAAACGAAATAATGTTGGAAAAAAATTGTAGAAAACTTTTTAAAAAACGAAATTGAAGCTTAGGCTTCCCCCTTTATGATTTTGGTCGAGGAAACGCGTAAACAATTTTTTACTGCAAACGGGGTCCACTCAAAAAGGAACAAAAAAAACGACGAACAATGGTCGTTTTCAAAACCGAGTACTAATAGTAAAAAAAATCGTAACAATTTAAAAAAAAGCCAAAATGAAGGTAAATTCCTCCTCTTTGAAATGCCGTTTATTAAATTGGCCTAGGTCAACTACCGGCGAAATGGCATAGAAAACCATTCCGGCACTCTTTTAAACTTTTGTCCGGAAACTTTTCACCGGTAGTGTATATATATATATATATATATAAAACTGTTCCGTGACTGACTAACAAACAACGCACAGCCCAAACTACTGAAGATAGAAAAATGAAATTTGGTACATATGTTCCTAAGAGGGTGTAGAGGTGCAGTAAGAAAGATTTTTATTATTTCGATCTTCAAGGGGGTGAAACTTTTCACCACAAATCCTTCGGGGCGTAAAAGTCTGTATCTGAAAAAATATTTTCTGATCGGAGTTACTTGAAACTTTGCATAAACACTCTACAATGAAATTAATGAAACTTATATTTCGGCATTTCTAAAAAATTCAACCCTTAAGGGGTTACAAGGGGGTAGAAAAGTTTGTGTGGAAAAAATATTTTTTTTGGTAAGATCGACTTGAAAAAATGGCATAGATACTCTACAATACAATTAATGGAACACGTATTCAAAAATATTTTTTTAGTCGTAATGACTTGAGACTCGGCTTAAGCACTCTATAACGGAAATAATGAAACATGCACTTCAGTATTTCCGAACATTCAACCCTTCAGGTGTTGCAAGGGGATGGAAAATGTATAGAAAAACATATTTTTTTAGTCGAATTGACTCGAAAAATTGCATAAATTACACTCCCACGGCGCACAGTGGTTCCAAACGCCGAAAAGCTGGCCAAAAATAGGGAAAATCGCGTTACTAAATATAGGGCTTTTTGTGTGCCATATGTTAGGTTGGTACCTGTACTTTAAGAACGCAGCATTACCAATGCCAATAATACACACTTGTTGGCAGCGTGGCGTCGTGAAGTTAAGGTTAAATTTCGTGAATGTCACGTGTTTTCTGACTTAAACAGTTAATTTAGACAAGTTAGTGTTAATTATTCATGGTGAAGTGAATTGTTTCGAAGAAAGGGATATCTGAGGTTAGTAAAATACGTTTTGTTTGAAATTTTAAGTGCTTGTACATTGTTTATATATTATTGTTTGTAAATCACAAAATTTCGTCATTTTTATGCCACTTTTACTTTCTCATTTTCTCGAAAGTCCCGCTAGATCCCGGGCTGAAATTAATTGCATATGGTAAGGGCATCATAGCACTAAATTATGACGCCAATAACTTTTGCCCGAATTTGCCCGAAATTGAGAAAATGCAATTTGAAAATTTACTTAAAAAAATGGCTAAAAATATGATTTTTACGTTATATGAAGCCCAATATCGTCAAAAAAAATTTGTTTAAGTTATTTAATGTTGAGTATACATACTACCAATGATTTTGACATTATAAACAATGAATTTGTTATAAACAATAAATTATTTTTTTCAAAAAACTTAATTCAAATTTTTTTCCAAGTTGATTAAATGTTTCTGTATCAATAAAAACGATATTGTTTATATTATTTTTTATTACAAATCAATTGTTAATATGATTTTTAACATTTTTTTTTCTTTTTTTGTTGTTTTTTTTACTTTGTTTTACATTTTTTTATAAAACTGATGTCAAATTTCGATTTAGCGACCTCAAAAACTCCTTATAACATCATTTTTTATTGTTTAAAGTTGATATAAAATTTTGTTTGTTCCGCCATCTTGTTTTTGACTTTTTGACTCATTTTTTTCGAAAAACTAACATCAGATTCGGATTCAGCGACCCCCAAAACCTATATATACCCACCACCATCCGTTTTTTCGATGATTTCGATTTTTGGCCAGCTTTTCGGCGTTTGGAACCACTGTGCGGCGTCGTAAATTGCACGCGAAGTAAGTCACGGGTAAAAACTATAAATTCATATATAAATATTCGAAAAAAAGCGTCCCACGTTAATTTCAGTTGGCGAAATCAGAAAAGTCATAAGCAGACCAACTTAACCTTCTCCGTTTGAAATCAAATTTTATATGCGAAATCTACGCGGACGACGTCACGGGTAGTTAGATAATAATCACAATAGGTAGTTAGATGAAAACGTGGCCAGTTTGTCATCTCTATAAAGCGCCGAATAAATGAGACGATTTTTAGAGTCGTCATTTTTCGATAAAAGTTAGGTAACTTGGCTCGAAACTAGACCAGTATACTGGGATGTTCTTTTACTTTATCATCGACGAAAATCAGTTAATTGTTAAATATTCGGGAAAAATATTCGCTTTTTGGGGATTTTTTTTTCAGAAAAACTACAATATAAATCGAGATTACAAAAAAGGGTGTTTATCATACATATCAGTGACTGTATAAAATAATATTTTTGAAGCGATTTTTCACTTTCTAAAAATTTGCCTAAAAAATCGTCAAATAATTGTCAATAACAAACGAACTATGCAATATACAAAAAAATCCTACGTACTTCCATAGACAATGGTCGTGTTCGTTGGGTCTCATCATTTTGATACGAACAAGTGCGCATGTGCATAATGATGCGCAACGCGCAACTGCGCAATGAAACGTGCGCATCACCAAATGCGCATCATTATGCGCATGCGCAGTCAAAATGATAAGACCCACCGAACACGACCAATGTATTTTTCAAGATATATTCAACATTTCAAGTGAATCGGTTGAAAATTGCCCAAGTTATGTTTCCGGCCAACTTAAAAAATGCAGTTTTGAGATAAACGCTGCACAGCCGCCATTTTGAAATTAATCGCTCCAAAAAGATTATTTCATATACTCACTGATATGTACGATAAACGCCCTTTTTCGTAATCTCGATTTATTTCGTAGTTTTTCTGAAAAAAATCCCCAAAAAGCCTTTTTTTCGGCCTCTAGTGTCCTAACCCCTTAAGCGATGTTCCTTGTCAGTGTCCATAGGGAATCGTTCACCCGTGCGGATAAATATTGCGAAAAAAAATGTATCTTGTCGTAGCACAATGTCTTTTATTCCATGCGGCTCTCGCGTTACAGTAAATAGTAAGTGTACAATCCTGAAAATGTTTCACACTTTAACAGCCTGGCGTACTTCCGGTTCCTGGCATCCTCGCTCTCTACGCATTTCTCGATTTGGTTTTTAGTGTTTTTCTTTTTCTTTTTTCTCCGTTTATACGCGATACGAACTCGCGCGTGTGTGCTACCGACGGATTCCTGAAAGCGGCGTGCAAGCGTTGGTACATTTTCCATTTATTTCCCATTCCCAGTGTTCTCTCGTTCTCGTTGACCTCAAAGATTACGCGCTTACGACTAATGACGATAATTATTATCACGATACGCCCCGCGGCGAGCAAAGAAATATCCGTGGTTTGCAAGCTTTGCGCAAAACATACTTCAACGATACAACTACTCTAGCACATATCCTCGCTGGAATCATAATGTTTTGCGACCAATCTGTCCCTCTTGTTTTTTCACTTTATTCTGGATCTCGCGCTTCGGAGGGATATCGTCGAGTCTACGACCCTCGTTCAATTTCACGGGAGAAATATTTCAAGAATATCCCTCGACCTGATAAAATAAAAATTGCGACGTAGCCTTCGCATAAATCAATACCAATACAATTAAATTGCATAAATTCCACTGACGTCTGCGACGCATTTTTTAGTCACGGGAGTGGCTTCTTTAAAAAAAAACATAATTCCTCTATTTTTGAAACGTTTAAACGGCAATAATTCGCGACGTTGAAGTATTTCGTATCGTCGAGATGAAGGCATGGGCCGTTGCAGGCCGCCCCTTTCGAAAAAGGATTTCTCCAATCCTTTTTTGCTTCCTCTCACACTTTTTTTATCTCTCGGTCGCATCTTTTTCTCCAATACTCATCTCTCTAGTCCAGTCGAGATAGGTCTAAAATTCGATTAACCTGGAATTAATTCCGGACTTCGATTTTCTTTTTTTATACTTGGGGGGGTTGTTGGTAGTGTAAATCTCGATTTTCGGGAAAATCCCCCTCGTGCGTTTGCCGCCATCTTCATTTGAAGAGGGATTTTTTTGTTTTCCGAATAACTCGCTTAATTTCAACCATAGAGTGAAAATGATCATATGAAAAGTTGCGGGAAATGTAATTCCCCGTAAGTTTGGTGATTATAGTTTTTACCCTAGGATCGATATTCACAGAGTTACACTGCAAATAGGGGTAAGTTCACCCCTAAATTAAGTATAAGTCCGAAAATATTGATCCTAGGGTAAAAATGCTACTGACCAAAGTTGGAGAAAATAAAATTTCCTACCCGATTACTCCTTACCATTTTTACGATAAACTTGATAATAAACGAAATAACGGAACATAAAAAAAAAGTTCACCCCTAAATTAAGTATAAGTCTGAAAATATTGATCCTAGGGTAAAAATGCTACTGACCAAAGTTGAAGAAAATAAAATTTCCTACCCGATTACTCCTTGACATTTTTACGATAAACTTGATGATAAACGAAATAACGGAACATAAAAAAAAAGTTCACCCCTAAATTAAGTATAAGTCCGAAAATATTGATCCGAGGGTAAAAATGCTAATAACCAAAGTTGGAGGAAATAAAATTTCATATGTGATTATTTATTACCATTTTTACAATAAACTTGATAATAAACGAGATAAGTTTTAAAAAAAACGTTTTTTACCCCTTTTAGCGGTCTAACTCTATAAATATCGATCCTAGGGTAAAAATTATAATCACCAAACTTGTGGAGAATAACATTTCCCGCAACTTTGAATACAATCATTTTCACTCTAAGGTTGAAAATAAGCGAGTTATTCGAAAAACAAACAAAAATCCCTCTTCAAATCAAGATGGCGGCAAACGCACCAGGGGGATTTTCCCGAAAATCGAGATTTACACTACCAACCACCCCCCTTCCTAAGTATAAAAAAAGAAAATCGAAGCCCGGAATTAATTCCAGGTGAAATCCTATTTCGACTGGACTATTCCCAATTGTATGGACTTCGTGTTCGCAATTGCAGAAAAAAGGCCGTGAAGAAAGTTGTCGGAGTTGTAACCAAAACAAAAAGAAAGAAAACAGAACAAGAGCCCTCGAGAATTTTTTTTTTCCCATTTCTCCTTTCGTATCTTCTCTCATTACAGCTATTAGACATCTCGATTAGTCTGCATAACACTTCGGTAATTAAAAATATGATACATTTGTAACATCGTTGCTACGTTACCGCCAAAAAGACACTGACCCATCGTTATTACCGCCCCTCCCTCGGCTCGTTTTATTTCGTTCGTGTTCTCTCGTATCACAAATTGCAACTTTCAGGAAGTAACGATCGTTTCCTTTTTACCCCTACGGCGAGCTATGATTTTTTTCGGCGTGAGAAACGTCTCCGCGAAGCGAAAAGAAAATCGGACGAGAAAACATTGAAAAATGAGTTGCGCACGTTTTTAAATAAGGAAGAATCCGTTGATAATCTCGTATTTTTCGTAAATATTCCCATCCTCACCGTTGGGCTCACCATTTCTTTTTTTTTTTCGTTTAGTAGTGTTTTTTTAGCTTTCGATTGACGTATTCGCGATTGGGAGGATTTGCCTCGAAAACGCTACTGTTCTTTAGTATGTTGGAAAAAAAGGGGGAAGAAAATGCCACTCGGACCAAACGGAGCTTTTATTTACAAAGCACACACACAATCGATGTTTCGCCTCTCTCTCTCTCTCTCTCTCTCTCTGGCTCGTAAGATTCTTCGGCTGGGTCGTTTTCTTCCGTGGGACTCTCGCGAGACGTTTCGTTAGTTACTTTTGGTAAAGGCATCGGTCTTCCATTTTTCATTCTGCTTTCATCGAATATTTTCATCGCCGATGTCGTGTCGCGCCCAAAAGTGCGAAATTCTCAGGTTCCCTTTTTGTAAAAATCATCGTCGATTTTGTTTTTGGGACGCGCGCGCATGTGTGTGTGTGTATCTTTTTTGAATTCTGAAAAATTCTTGTTCGTTTACGTGTGTCTGTTGGTTCGATCGTAACGAGGAACGAGGGCAAATTCGGAGAGCTTAACGAAGGCGCGTCTCGTTCACGTTTCGTTGGAAATTGTTGAGGAAATTGTCAAAGGTTCGCATCGGTTACTGATCCTCGTCGCCGAGCTCCTGCTTGACTTTGTTGAAGTCGAATTCCTCGCCGGTGGCACGCTTGAAAATGTCGAGCACGTCGAGGCACGTTGTCTCGAAGTGCGTCGTCGCGTCGTAACTCGCCGATATGAAGATCTGACTCTCGAGGCCGTCGTCCGTTGGCTCCATGTAGTCCGAAACGGTTACGAATTTTTGGGCTATCGGCCCGAGCAAATCGAGGCCGGGCTTTATCTCGGCCTCGGGATTGTTCGTCTCCACGGTCGTCGATACCATCGCTATGAACCAACCCTTCGCGGCTACCTGGTGCGTGTGGGATACCAGGGACACGTAGATGTCGGACTTGCGGTTTACCTGTTAACAGTTTTTTTTTTTACATGTTCAAGTACATTGGTATACATTGGTATACACATTGGTATACATGTTCAAGTACTTGGTATACTTTGGAACATTGGTATACATGTTCAAGTACATTGGAACATTATACCATTGGTGCAATGTTCCAATGGTATACAAGTATACCATTGGAACATTGGTATACTTGGTACACTTGGTATACCAAGTGTACCAAGTGTACCAACATTTGGGGTGGCATTTGGTGGCCAACATTTGGGGTGCCATTTGTGGTAGCATGGAGCAAGGGAAAAGAGGGTTGAAAATGCCGTGAGGACAATCCTCGAAAGAACGTATTTTTGTGGTGTTGAAGTTTGCATCGTTGGAGTGCAACGAAAATTCTTCTTTGATGATTTCTGTATTTTCATTTCTATCTAAACTCTTCTTTTGCAGTTTTAGGTTGTGCATTTCTAATAAGGATCTTCGAAAGATTTCAGTCACATCTGCGGCCTAAATATGCCATGTAAATTAGGCAATAGGAAAAAAAAATCGCCTCATTCTAGCGATGCAAACTTCATTGTCATGTATTTTCGTCGTGATTTTCATGTTTGAATAGTTGGAATGCGATAAAAATGATTTTTTAAACACCCCGAACTTTTTGGCATCTATCAGCCTATCTTTTGACTACGAATTTTGCGACAGAAATGAAAAAAGAATGATCGTTTTAGACTGTGAAAATCGCTTAAGGGGTTAGGTCACTCTAGAGGCCGAAAAATCGGCTTTTTGGGGATTTTTTTTAGAAAAACTACAAAATACATCGAGATTACAAAAAGGGTGTTTATCGTGCATATCAGTGACTGTATACAATAATTTTTTTGAAGCGTTCAATTTCAAAATGGCGGCTGTGCAGCGTTTATCTCAAAACTGCATTTTTCAAGTTGGCTGGAAACATAACTCAGACAATTTTCAACCGATTCACTTGAAATGTTTAATATATCTTGAAAAATACATTGCCTATGGAAGTACGTAGGATTTTTTTTATATTGCATAGTTAATTTGTTATTAACAATTATCTCACGATCTTTTAGGAAAATTTTTCACTTTCCAAAAATTTGCCTAAGAAATCGTTAATAACAAATGAATATAAAAAATAACAATATAAAAAAAAATCCTATGTACTTCCATAGACAATGTATTGTTCAAGCCTATATTCAACATTTCAAGTTGATATGTATGATAAACAATCATACATATTCAACATTTCAAGTTGATATGTATGAAACTGATATGTATGATAAACACCCTTTTTGTAATCTCGATTTATTTTGTAGTTTTGCTGAGAAATAAAATCCCTAGAAAGCCTATTTTTTCGGCCTTTCCGTGGCTAAGGCGTGGCCTAAGGCCTTAAAGTAGCCCTATCGCTTCACACTAGTCATACCACTGTTTATATTCGAAACTTGTACAATTTATATTTTTAACATATGTAAAAAAAAATAATGTGTAATAACTAACATTTTCCATGGTTAACTGTTTAATGAATGTTCATATTTAATTAGAAAAATGAAAAAATAGTTATTTCAACTATTCGCGCAGTGTTTCTAGGTTTGATATTTGGCAACATTGATTCTATCTCCGTCTCTTTCTACTCAACCAGGCGAGTTTAATCTCCATGCTTTTCAACGTCGATCTGTCAAAACAATGTCAGGCGCGGGAAGTATAAAGCATTGTATTCGGGCCACGACTGGTAAAAAGCGTGGAAAATATGTCGGGTAGAAATGAAATATGTGTGAGAATTCGAATGAGTGAGATGAGGTTAGGACTGCAGTCAGCTGTTGCCTTGCTGTCACGTCTCTTTATCGTAGCAAGTGGTAATAAATCCAATACCGGAAGTTCAAATTAAACTTGATATTACATAAAGATTACGTCAATAAGCGTATTTTTTTCTGAGAGCATTGGATTACTACAAGTGTCACGTATGTAAATCTGATTATTTTTAAGAATCTGTCGGATTTCCACTATTATATACACTTTTGTAGCGACCGGAAACTGAGAATTCCTTCACAAAAATACGCAAATTTAATATTTGTTTTCTCTATAATTAGGTCGATAACCAACCCTGAAATTTTGCAGAGACAATTATTAATATATTTAGTAAAGCTCAAAAACAAAAATTATGAAATTCCTATGGATTAAAGCTTGGCGATAGGACTACCTCAAACGTTTCTACGTATTCTTATTAGACACTTCAATTTGCACAAAACGTCAATTTGCATAAAACGAGACTTTAGATAATCATTTTAAAAAATGTAAAGCACGACAAAAGATTATTGGACTCCAACGATGCAAACGTCAACGTCACGGAGATCCTGACAACTCGAAGAATCCATAGGCGGATTAAAACGTTGAACTTAATAGAAGATGTTATTACCTGCTTCTGAGGAATGATGATCTGTGTCGACAGTGCGTCGTTGGTTCCGGAAATCGGATGATTCAGGAGACAAATGCATCTTATAACTTGGCCAACTTTCTTGACGCGGTCGGGCACGTAAGTAGGATCGCAGAAGACTTGCTTACACGTGGCTGTTTCCTCTCCCGAGCGAACTCCGACAACCTGAACAGAGAACGTTTTCGACCCGTCGAATTGTCAACATTCTCGACGAGGAATAATCATTTTTCGACCGAGTTGTCTACCATTGAGACAATGTGAAATACGACGAAACGTGTTTGTGCTTGTTAAGGCGAGAAATCCCTTTAGAATTTTCAAAAAATCCATTTTTTTTACATATTTCGAAAGTATGATACCCAAAGAATATAATGACCAGAGGAAAACTAGAAATATTGAATATTTGCGGAATTATCGCATATAGTCTAGAGCGCGGGGACAGCATGCGGTCAGGTAGCGAGTAAACTTTAAGGGAGACTTTGTCCTTGAAATTGCAGCGGGAGATGTTAGCGGCTCAACATGAGCAGCTAGAAGAAGAGGAGGGATGCCTCTATGGATCAGGCATTGCCGATTAGCGCTAATTATAAACACATTTGTGTAAACACATTACAAAACTTTAAACGCGTTGTTTCTCGAAAACACGTTTTTAAAAATGGCTGACATTCTCCTGACCGCTGTAATTAACATATCGGCCTGAAATTTGGAGAGCATACTCAGAAAATATGTCTTCACGGAATGACGGATCGTTTTTTCGATAGATACATTTTTGCATTTATTATTTATCTTTTTATGCGAAAAAAAAACGCGAAAATTCGATTTTTTTTCAAATTGCCGCCATTTTCCGAAATTTGTACTAAACGAAAAACCCATCCGTCATTCCATGACCAAAGGGTCACAGATTGATAATATGCTTTGAATTTGTGTTTCAGATCAACAAAGAGGGGGCAGTGATGTCAGCCGTTTACCTCCCGCGATTTGAGGACCTGTTTTCGCGGAGCTGCAACGGCCGCCATTTTGGTTTTTTTTTTCAAAAAAATTTTTTTAACGTTCTGTACATCATGAAGAAAAGCAAGAAAAAAACCGCACTCAAAAAGCTTTACTCGTTTCCTTTAAAAAAAAAAAAAAATGTAAACACCTGAAATATGGTACTCCAAGGACAAAGTCTCCCTTAAACGCGATTATCTCGAAACTACTTTTTCAAAAACTGCTCGTGTTGCAGCTCAAAAAGTTATCGGCCGATTTGGATGAAATTTCGGGACGTTACTCTCAGCAATATTATCGGAAGGATATACCTAAAATTTGAAAGATAGCGTGTAAATAATTTTTTTGGGGTCAAATATGTCGAAAAAATGGTCGAAAATTCGAACTTTGGGGTAAAAAGGCTCCCAAATTTTCAATTTTGCACTTTTTCATCATTTTTTAGGTATATCCTTCCCCTTAATATGTCAGTAAACGAATGACACTTATTAAATCTTTTTCAGATCAATAGAAAAAGAGTGACAACTGCAGCACTTTTCGATGTCGCGGAAAACAGGCGTCCAAAGACCCTTAATAACGCCGCCATTTTGTTGGTCATACCAAAAAATAAATAAAAAATTTACTCGACAGTTATAATAAAGTCATGTCCAAATTTGAAAATGACCAGATTATTTTATCCCCTCTAAAAAGATTCCGGAAAAATACTTATTTTTCATGCTCCTAAAGGGATTTCTCGCCTTAACTGAGGGACTTTTTATTACCTTGCCGTCTTTCATGACGATTTCATCGATAGGTTTATCGAGCATGTAGGTGCCACCATAGATGGCACTGAGCCTCGCAAAGCCCTGAGGGAGTTCACCGAGTCCGTACATGGGATAAAGGTACGGTGATTTTCCGTATCGAGCTAAACTATCGCTGTACAGTTTTATACGCCGGACAGTTTTTATTGCGCTCTGCGAGATGTAGTCGTCGTTCCTGCGACAAACGGAGCACTTTGTTGAAAAATCGTTTTCGTGTTATTCGATGATTTCTTATTTCATACTTGAATGCATAATAATTGAATATTAAATAAATATCGATATAAATTATTAACTACAAGGAATTGTATTATTTAAGGCAGGATTCTACTTTGAAACATTGAAAAAAAAAATTTTTTTTTTTTACATTTTTCGAAAGTAAATATGTTCAAGAATGTTCGGTCAAAATTTTATAAAGTTCCAAGCAGTCTAACTATCCTTTTTCGCCTTTCGAACGCACCTACCTGAGCGCGCTATTGTGACCCGCCCGGCGCGCGGCCCGGACTCACCAAAACTTTAAACGCGTTTTTCTCGAAACGACATTTTCAAGTACCGTGGTCGTGATAACTCAAAAAGTACTGAACCGATCCTTATGAAATTTGGAACACATATTCTATATGTGTGTACCAACAGACCTAACTACAATCAACTTAAAATTTTGATTAGAACTATTTTTTTATTGCAAAAAAAGACCCAAAAAAAACGCATTTTTTTTCGTATTTCAGCCGCCATTTTGTTAATTTTGCACGTATATAAAATATTCTAGTTAGGTCGGTTCCTGAAGACATACTGAACATGAAACTATTTGATTTTTTTGTTTCAGACCATCCGTCGGGAAGATTTCACGACCACGGCAACGGTACCTGCTTTTCGAGGCGTTGGCTTTAAACATATTTTACGTGTACAAAAAATGAATAAAATACATTTAAAATTTTTTTTTTATGTACTTAAAGAGTGTATTTATTGAACAGTTTAAACGCCATATCGATATCTTTAATAGTATTCTCAGAAAAAATTCACGAAAATAGCGTTTTTTTCATGGTTTCAAAGTAGAATCCTGCCTTAAGGCCGGAGCCTGAATTGGAAGGTCGGAAAAATCGTTTTTTATTGCTCAAATAGATAGATAAACTATTCGAGAATATATTTCCAGTTACAGAGGCCAATTTTAAATATTTTCGAAGATAGAAGGACGAAAGCGGAGAAGCGTTGTATAATAAACGTCCAAACGATATTTCAATAATCTTACTTATTCCCTCAAAATGAATTTTTTCATATAAACCTGATTTTCGACTCGTCACAGTAGCCTAACCCCTTGAAAGTTTCATTTAAGGCGTTAGGCCACAGTAACGGGTATATAATCATGTGCGAATTTAACATTTTTTTCTTATGAAAAAGTGATTCACTCATAATATTGAATACATATCTATTTAGTATGAATATCAAGCTGTTGGAATTTTTTTTTCGGCGTACAAAATGGCCGACGACTCGAAACTTCTCGAAACAGCTTTTTTCCAATTGGCGTGACAAATAACTTCAACAATTTTCACTCAATTTACTTCAAATTTGAAAGTTATGTTCCTAATTGCATTTCGCAGAGAAGTGAGTACGGAATTTCTGATTGATCGAAAACTTTTCATTTTATGAGCAGTTATAACGACATTTTTCACTGAAAATTCATTTCTTAAGTTCAAATACCTACAACTTTTGAATGAAAGAATATTTTTTAAATTCCGTACGTACTTCTCTAGGTATTCTAATGTAAATTGACGAGAATTTTTGTTTTTTGTTTTAGGTAAAAAATCGTGGATGCTAAATGTCACGCCGCGGAGCGCCTAAAAAAAGATAACGAAAGAAAATTTAGTAGTAGGCCATTTTGTACATCGAAAAAAAATATATATATGGGGCATTCTATACCAATTCGACCTGGGTCTGACCCTCGACCCCTCAAATCTGGTTTCCGATTTTTCCTATCACTACTCTCACTCTATCAAGCAATTACAATTTTTTAAAGATTTGTCAAAATAAATTTGAGCGCGTCATGAATTTTTGAATTTTTCTTTGAACACCTCGATAGCCGTAATCGAGAAAAATCTGAAAAAAATCCCAAAAATACAGTGTCAGATATAAAAAATGTTGGTGTAAAATTCATAATGTCTGGGCTTTTGCTTCAACCCCTAATTAGGGTTTTTGTCAACCGTGATAAAAAAAAATCGACATTTACTAAATACACTTTAGAAAAATCGGAGAATTTTGATTTTTAATCTGGTATTATGCATACAAAATTTCGAGAAACAGTCTAAAGTAAATTAACCTCGGAATCTTATTTTTTTCATTTTTTTGCTCAAAAAGCTAAAAAAAACGGATTGAAGCAAAAGCCCAGACATTATGAATTTTACACCAACATTTTATATATCTGACACTGTATTTTTAGGAATTTTTTCAGATTTTTCGATTACGGTCATCGAGGTGTTCAAAAAAAAAAATTCAAAAATTCATGACGCGCTCAAATTTA
Source organism: Ophion obscuratus (assembly GCA_964007375.1). NCBI lineage: Eukaryota > Metazoa > Arthropoda > Insecta > Hymenoptera > Ichneumonidae > Ophion > Ophion obscuratus. The sequence continues at coordinate 5,338,995 of OZ023313.1, forward strand.
TTTTGAAAAATCTGAAAAAAATGTAATTGCTTGATAGAGTGAGAGTAATGATAGGAAAAATCGGGAACCAGATTTGAGGGGTCGAGAGTCAGACCCAGGTCGAATTGGTATGGAATGCCCCATATATTTTCTCATAGCTTGATATTCATACTAAATAGATGTGTAATTAATTTTATGAGTGAATCACTTTTTCATACGAAAAAAAAAAATTGTTAAATTCGCACATGATTTTATACCCGTTACTGTGGCCTAACGCCTCAAGTGCCTTATAGACATGGCACTGAAGTTTGCATCGTTGCGATGCAACGAAATGACTTTGTTTTCGTCCTGACCATTTTTTTTTCACCACCTCAAAGCTACGAAAGTCATTGAACTATTTTCGAACGTCCTTTTTGAGGGTGCACATCCTGAACCGGAAAAAAAGAGTTTAGATGGTGGAAAAAATTACGAAATAAACAATATAGAAGAATTTTCGACGAATCATGAATATCGTCGAAGTCGACGATATTCATGAGACGTTTATGACTGAAAATTTACGGGCCCTCGGTTGAATTTTACCTGTGAAGGGCGAGAGCATGGCCCGTGAAATCTTGAGTATTGGGCTCGAGGCTGAACTTGTTGTAAAGTGCACTCATGCTGTTGTTGAAGGGATCAAAATTGTCCCACGTCTTGGGATCATCCTCCTGGACGTTTTGTACCCAGATGAGAAAATTGCGAAAACGCCGCTTTTCGAATATGCCCATGAGATCGCTGGACAACGCCTCCTGCTGATCTATCGGGACCTTGGATATTTTCCCGGTCTTGTAGACGTAGGATCCCTCGATGGATTTGAACTCGAGATAACGCGTTACCCCGGTGTGAATCAGCAGCTTGACCAAGAGTCCATTCGCCATCAAGAACTTTGGTATGAGATCGACGTTCCAATCCCTGCCTCGGCCGTACATGGCGTCCGGTGGCGGCAGCTTGAAGTTTCTGTATGTGCAGATCGTACGTTTATTCTATCAACGTCGCGTTAAGGGGTTACCCCCACTTGCGATTTTGAAAAAATCGATTTTTTTTATTGCATTTTTTTGAAGTATAAGTATCTGAGAATATGTCCTGAAAATTTCAAGTCGATCCGAACAAAATTGACTGAGATATGAGGGTTGAAAGAGAAGAATCCGTTGTGTAAACGACCGGAAATTGAAACTTTAAACGCGTTTTTCTCAAAATGGCATTTCTGAAGTCGGTGACCAAGATTACTCGAACACTAATGAACCGATCATCTTGAAATTTTGCAGGCTTATTTAATACATAAAAATGTAGTCTTTAATCGTTCGATTTTTTTTCCGAAAAAAATGGCCGTTTTATACCCAAAAAGCGGCCGTTTTTGTTTGTTAAAATTGAACCATTAACTTTGACTGTCCGCCATTTTGTGAAAAATGAATATTTTTTAAAATCCTTCGATTAAAGACTAGTTTATACTTATATTTGACTAAATCCATCCGCATTTTTTTTCAGATGATCCACTTCGCCGCAATGTTGGTCACCGCAAACCGTGTATATAAGAACATTATTTCATTGACGGCCATTTGCCACTAAACAATGTAATATTTTTCAATAAAAAAATTACTGAAAGTTCTTCAAGATGCGTTCTTTAAGATGGTATATTGATCGATTAAAAAAGTTTTGTAGTTTTCTTTGAAAAAATTCATGAAAAAGGCCTTTTTTGCGCTACAAGTGGGGGTAACGCCTTAACATTTTTCTCCGAGTCAACATGTACCCACGGTTCTTTGAATAACCAACAGTACCGGTTGTTATTTATCAACAGAATACGTATATTAATGGGGTATCCCTCTCTGGAAACTTCAAAATATCGTTTGTCATATTGTTATAGTGTGAACTTTCGAGAATATTTCAAGACCAACCGGACCCTGAAATTCGAAAAATTGACGAGGTCACACCTATTTTAGTGGAACAGTGTGCGTCGAATTAAGGGAGGGGGTGAAGTAATACATTTTTTTTGCATTTTTTAAATGAATGCATAATATCTCAAGAATGTGGTGTCAAAATTTCAAGTCGATTGGAGCAAAATTGACGAAGTTATGAGTATTCGAGCGTCCGTTGCTCCAGGCCGGGTTTTTATAGCTGATCGAGAGCAGAGGAGCCAGCGGCGCACGACGTAAAGAAGGAAGAGTTTTGCGTACACAAATGCAAAAAGGTGCTCTAGATCATGTTGATGGAAGCTTTTTTCTCTACGGACCTGCCATCGACGACTCTGTGTGAGTATAAGATAATTATCGAGTTTTATTTTTAATTTTTCAGTGTGCAAAACTTTAAGGCGTTTTTCTGAAACTTGTCGTGTTTGAAGTCCGTGTACGCCATAACTCAAAATCTAATGGACCAATCGTTTTGAAATTTTGCACAGTACTTCTTCACATAATTCACCGGGATTGTCGGGAGCTTTTTGTCTTTCAAAAATAATTATTAATTTTACAACAACAAATTAGCCGATTTTTTTAGCGGAAATCGGTTTTTTGGCTCTCAAGTGCTACGAAAAATTGAAAAATCGATGAAAAAAAATCCTCCCGTAGTTACCTCGAGAAACATCTTTAAGGGCGGGGTAAAGTATTAACATTTTTGTTCATTTTTTTTATTTTTTAAATGAATGCATAATATATCAAGAATATTGTGTTAAAATTTCAAGTCGATCGAAGTAAAATTGACGAAGTTATGAGTATTTGAGCGTCTATTGCTCCATGCCGTTCTCTTCTCTTCTGCGTTTTTCAAACCGTTTTTCTGAGACGTCATATTTGAAGTCCGTGTGCACGATAACTCAAAATCTACTGGACCAATCGCTTTGAAATTTTGCACAGTACTTCTTCACATAATTCACCAGGTATTGTCGAGAGCTTTTTTGTTTTTTTTAAAATAATTACTAATTTTTCAACAACAAATTAGCCGATTTTTTAGCGAAAATCGGGTTTTTGGCTCCCAAGTGCTACGAAAAATCGAAAAATCGAAAAAAAAAATCCTCCCGTCATTACCTCGAGAAACATCTCCTTTAACAAATGCATTTTGATTTTTTTCTTTCAGATGATTCTGTTGCGAGTTATGGTGCACACCGCAAACCAACTTTTTTTCGAGGCGCCTCCGGGGTTTAATTTTCACTCGCTCAATTTTGGATATTTTGCAATGCAAATTTAGGAGAATGGTGTTCAAATGTTACTTTAATATATGTAAATTTTTCAATAAACGAACACTATTCGTTACGCCAAAAAAAATCTTAAAAACATGCCTTTTTTCGCCGAATTAACTTTACCCTGCCGTTAACAAATGCATTTTGATTTTTTTGTTTCAGATGATTCTGTTGCGAGTTATGATGTACACCGCAAAATAACTTTTTCCGAGGCGCTTCCGGAGATTCACTGTCACTCGCTCAATTTTCAATATTTTGCAATGAAAATTTAGGAAAGTATTGTTCAAATGTTGCATTATTATATGGAAATTGACTGAATAAAGTAACACTATCTGTATAGCCAAAAAAAATCTTAAAAGCATGCATTTTTTTCACCGAATTAACCTTACCCCACCCTTAAGGATGATTCGCGTGTAACGAAAGCAGAGATCAAAGCCGGAAACAGTAGTCATTTTCGGTTCACGATCGCATTTTTTAATTGGATCAACCATTTGTTAATAACAATGACTTCAGCATGCTGCTTTTCAAGAGAAAAATGAGGTTTTCTTTGGAGAAGCTGTCATTTTTCGTATTTTTCGAAATTTCGAAAAGTGGATCGTGAACCCATAGCCAGTTGGATATATTTGAAGAAAACATTTTTTGTTTTCGTTTCAGATTACATTTGAGCCTGGTAGAGATCCCGCCGTTTCGGGCCTCGCCGCTGCAGGACTGCAACGCCAACTGCAGCGCCACGAACACTTTGAAAGATTTTCTTCCGAAAAAATTACATTGTAACCACAAACGTGTGTACAACATGCTGGGAAAAAATTAATCTATTCCAACCAATGTGTTACGAGAAAAAAATGCATCAGTCTGACCCTTCAAATTGGGCTTCCAGAGAGGGATATTCAGTTAAGGGGTTGTATACAGATAAAATTTTCGAAAAATCGATTTTTTTTTTTTTTTTTTTTTTTTCATTTTTTCGTAATGTACATATATTTAAGTACACACACAGAAAATTTCTTGTCAATCCAGCGAATATTCTCGAAGTCACACACACATTTGTGATGACGTGTCAGAGCGTTCGAAAGTGCTTTTGAAACTTTAAACGCATTTTTCTCAAAAATGTGTTTTTAAAGTCGGCGAGCAAGATTTCTCGGAAACGGCTGAACCGATCAGTCTCAAATTTTAACACAATCTTTTCAATTATATTTTTTAGTAGTTAACCGAAGGTTTTTTCTCACCGATAAATACTTTCCATTTCATAAACAAATTAAGGCCTAATTTTTTGTCAAAAATCGATTTTTTTTTAGAAGCCGTCACTGTCAAAAATGATTGTTTTGCTTATTCCTTCGATCAATTACAAGATAATCCATTATATTAACGAAATATTTTTCGTTTTTTCGCGCAAGTCGCCTTGTTTTAGAGGTTCTCCCGGAGATCAGCTATAACAACTTTCAAAATAATTATTTTTACAAATAAAAAATGTTAAAATACAGTTAAAAGTTACCATAATATGTGTACAAATTTTTATATAATAGACTTAAAAGTCTTCTCAAGAAAAATTCTTGAAAAATCGATCTTTTCGGGCCTCCCGACTGTATATAACCCCTTAATGGTGTTGACGTTTGCATCGTCGGAACGCAACGAAAGTTCTTTTTCACATTTTATTTTCCATATTTTTATTATCACAGAATATATTTTTTCGTATATTCATTTTGTCGATCGCTGAACAAATATCTCGAAAACTGGTTGAATGATTTTTGTAGCCAAAATTTACCAAAAGGAATAAAAGGAATTCACAAATATTAATTTTCGTTACGTTCCAACGATGCTAACTTGAACCTCGTGTGTAAATGTTGCTATAAATTGTCGAAGACGACAGCGTAGTCGAAATCCTATTGCAGATAACTTGCCATCGTGGAAATGTAGGTATTTGCATCAATATGGGTGCAAAAGTGAGAAATATCATTGGGGAATGGCGTAGTTGAACAGTGCGAGGGAGCCTGGGCTGACTCGTGGGGTCAGGGAGAGACACGAGGTGGAGTATAGAGAGAAATGTGGGGTCAAGGTTTTTACAGAGCTTCAGTCAATAGCAGAACTTCGATGACATAACGTACGAATCACCTCCGAAGAATTTGCATTTAATGAGGTTGCATTTCTAATGAGAATCCTGAAAAAAACGTTTGAGGGGGGAGATTTCTTTAGGCGAGGAAAAAATTTGCTGATTTTCATGATTTTTCAAAGATTTCTTCACCATTTTTGAAAATTAGGGCACGTTTTATTTCTACTGTTGGCTGTTACGTGGTATTTTTTTATTAATCTTTAAAAAGAATATATATATATATATATATATATATATATTTCCTCGCTTGAAGATATCTCCCCCCTTAAGCGATTTAGGAGACCTGGTAAATATTCGGAAGTGGGGCTCCTGCTAGAAGTAGGTTAATTTTTTTGTTTGGATTTGTTTGGGTTTAATATACAGGGTGTCCCATTTTAATCTTACACCTGAATTTTCTCGAAAAATATTGCTCGGACGAAATATTGTGTGGAACAAAACTTCTAGGGATTGAAGGGGGACGTTTGAAAAAAATTTATTTGAGGAGCCAAAATTCAAAATGGCGGCGTTACAAAGGCTGACATGTTTTTTTCAAACGGAAACATAACTTTTTTTTATTGCCAAAAAATTTGTCAGCTGAAAACTAAAAACTTTTGTTGAAAAATTTTTTTGATAAAGTTCATAGTTTTCAAGTGAGAACATCATTTTCAATTATTTCAGATGTATCCAGGATTTGTGTGTGTGTGTGTGTGTGTGTGTGTGTGTGTGTGTGTGTTTTTCTACCCATCGTGATCAAAGTTCGTCAAGGATTTAAAGAAACACGTTTTTGGGCCTGAAAATAGCACAAACGCTAGTAAAATGGAAAAAAACTATTTTTCATCGATTTTCCTCCAAAATTTTCTCATGAAATATCGTCCAAATTTGAAAACAAAAAAAAAACCCAAATGTTCAACAACAAAAAATTGATTCTTTTTTTGTTCAAGTGGTCATATATTCGAAAATACAACATTGAGCGGCTTGCCGTGAGACATTTAGTCTAATTGTCCCTACCACCGGCATTTGCGTTAGCCAAAGCGTAGGAGGTTGCATGGCTGATGGCATGAAAATGATGTTCTCACTTGAAAACTATGAACTTAATCAAAAAATTTTTTCAACAAAAGTTTTTAGTTTTCAGCTGACAAATTTTTTGGCAATGAAAAAAAGTTATGTTTCCGTTTGAAAAAAACATGTCAGCCTTTGTAACGCCGCCATTTTGAATTTTGACTCCTCAAAAAAATTTTTTTCAAACGTCCCCCTTCAATCCCTAGAAGTTTTGTTCCACACAATAGTTCGTCCGAGCAATATTTTTCGAGAAAATTCAGGTGTAAGATTAAAATGGGACACCCTGTATATACAGGGTGTCCCAGAACTCAACGTTAAGCCGACACGGGGTGACAGGATTGATTGTAACCATCATGAGAAAAATCAGAAAAAAAATCTATCCCGTGCAGTTTGAAAATTATGGGCATTTAAGAAAAACCTAGAAATTTGGTCAAACTGTAACCATTTTTCGGTTATTGTGAAACAAACCCAAACAATCCCAAGTTTCCTAGAATTAAGACTATTTGTTAAACTATGAATTTAAAATTTTCAAAATTTGTCTACTTTGAAAGGCCCTGCTTTATTTTTTTTTGCTCTATTTTTTTTCTGATTTATTTTTTTTCTGATTTTTTTCATGATCGTTACAATCAATCCTGTCACCCCGTGTCGGCTTAACGTTGAGTTCTGGGACACCCTATATATATATATATATATATATTAAACCATTCAAACAAAAATTAGCCTGATTTTAGCAGGAGCCCCGCTTCCGAATACTTCCCGGAGGCCTGAATATGCCAAAAGAAAATTAGGCTACGGAACTTTCGTTGCGTTCCAACGATGCAGACTTCGATATGATCATTTTTGAACAAGTTGTGGACATCGATTTCTTAATGGCAGTATGTTTTACATAATCTCCCGTTCAGTGTGCCAGGTATAGGGCTGCTGAATCGTTACGAATTATCGTCTCGTATTACACGGCTTCTTTTATCATTATCAGCCTTTCAGTGTCCCTATGTATCACTGTAGAGTAGCGCTAACTTCATCAGCTGCCTGGCAAAACAAAGGCACGCGACGCCATTTTTGTTGTTGTATTATCATACGTATCATTTGATATTGCTCGTTGGATGTAGCGCGGAATCAGAGCTGGTACAGAGTTACGAGTCCCTTATCATGAAGCGGAAAAACCTTGACGGGCATACATCACACGATGTTGAAGTTTGCATCGTTGGAATGCAACGAAAATTCATTTAAATTCTTTTATTGCCTCATCTTCGTTAGCATCCAAAACATTTTCTTACATATTTGGGTAATTAATGCTCATTGATGGGATCATTAATGAGGGACCTGAAAAAGGTTTGAGTGTTTGTGGAGGCATGAGATTGAAGTTTGCATCGTCGGAATGCAATCAAAATTATAATATCAACTGCAGGAATTTCTTTGGATAAATTCGCGTTCCGAAAAAGCCCCAATTATTTTTAGAGCCGCGTATTTAGGGTTCTAGGATTTGAGTCTAAAAAAGGTGTCAAATAATCCGAATGAAGAAATAAAGTTATCAAAAATACTTTTCGTTGCATTCCAACGATGCAAACCTCAAGACCATTGTGGAGGCCCGAATTTGCACAAAAAAAATTGCGTTACGGAAGTTTCGTTGCGTTCCAACGATGCAAACTTCAGTATCATGTACATCACACGATGTTCACCCTACTGCTACTTCTGCTTCTGCTGCAGCCGCGAAAAGGCGAGTGTTTACCTCCCACTTTCATCAATTGGATCGCCGTAAAAAAGCGGCCGAGAGACATATAGAGGGCGCTCACTCTCTCGTGCTACTTTTCATTTCGGAATCGATATTCTCTCCCGGCAGAGTTTCCAAGAACCTGGTACGTTGCCGCTTGAATCCTTCATTCCAGCCTTTCGCGATATAATTACTTCGGCAAGATCCCCGACGCCACAAAGCAGTGTTAAAAACGACGGCGAAGCCCGGAACTTTTTTGAGACTCGTTACACATCGCTACGTCTGCTGAATAAAACATTCACGAACAGAACTTTCAATTTTCACTTCGAGAGAAATTGCCTTAGGATTTATTGCAGAATGTTGCTGCAGTTGATTGTGTTGTTCGACTAGAGAAAAATCATTTTTATTGTATTTGAATTTTGAAGTTTATTAGTTTAAAAAAAATGGTGTTGAAGTTTGCATCGTTGGAATGCAACGAATATGGTAGTCAATTTTTTTTGGCACATTCAGGCTATAAATATAACTGAACTATTTTTGAAGATCCTTATTGGGGATACATAACCCAAACCTGCGAAAGAAGTTTATATAGGAAGCAAAATAAAAAAACATTAAGGAAAAAAAGAATGATTTTCGTTGCATTCCAGCGATGCAAATTTGAACATAATGTAGAACGATAATTTTGTTTAATTTACGGAGAAAGAAAAACGAAAAACGTTCGCCCTGAATGATGTTGAAGTTTGCATCGTTGGAATACAAGGAAAAGCCATGACGTTGAAGTTTGCATTGTTGGAATAAAATGAAAATCCATGACGATGAAGTTTGGATCGAATCCAACGAGTTCTTTGTTGTTGTAGTTTCTCATGTCTTTATTTTTATAATTATTTAAAGCTTGGTTTCTTTGCAATTTAATTTACAGAGAAAAAAACGAAAACTGTTCGTCCTGAATGAGGTTGAAGTTTGCATCGTTGGAATACAAGGAAAAGCCATGACATTGAAGTTTGCATTGTTGGAATAAAATGAAAATCCATGACGTTGAAGTTTGGATCGAATCCAACGAGTTTTTTATCGTTGTAATTTCTCATTTCTTTATTTTTATAATTATTGGAAGCCTGGTTTCTTTGCAAATTGAGGTCCTGAATGCCTAATAAGAATATGTAAAAAGGGTTCAGTTATTTTCACAACTTAATGCGGCCAAAAGAAAAATCGAGCAATCAAAAAGAATGAAAGTTGCATTTCCACATCCCGAAAATCTTGTTTATTTTTTCATTTCTTTATTTCCATGACCAAACTCTTTTCCCGCACGAGGTTGAAGTTTGCATCGTTGGAATGCAATGAAAAATAATATTTCTGAATTCCTTTGAATTCCTTTCGGCAGATTTTACCGACGAAAATTCCTTAACTATTTTTCACGAAATTTATTTACCGATCTACAATATAAATCTACTAAACAAAGATCTTTGGTAACAATAAAAATAAGGAAAATAAAATGTAAGGAGCTTTCGTTGCGTTCCAACGATGCAAACTTGAACATCATCGTGGCGAAACGCTGACTGATCAATTAAATTTCAGACCGATCGACAATCTGATAAAATTTGGAATCGTCTGTGAAATGTCACAAATTTCAATTTTACATGATGTTGAAGTTTGTGTCGTTGAAACGCAACGAAAATCAATCATTTTAAGTTGTTCAATTCTATTTTGGCTACGAAAATCGGTCAAACGTTTTTACATATTATTATTAGAGATTTACTACCTCAATTTGCAAAAAAGAAGACTTTGTATAAGCATGAAAATAAATAAGTAAAAAGGTAACATAAAAAATCGTTACAGTACAACGATGGAAATTTCAAGGTCATAATATTAGATATTTCGCACATGCAATAAAAAAATACATTTTTCCACGTTTAGCAAATTTAAAAACATTGACTTTAAAAACCCAAACTTTTTTTTCATATGTTCCACGAAACGGATGCCTTTTTTGGAAGCAAAATTAAAGCAGCATCAACGCTGTACTTTGAAACTTGAAAATAATAAAGCGATTTTCTTTTACGGAACTAAGGGAAGTTTTGCTCGGTCAGTTTCGCAGCGCCTCAAGTCCGCGTAAGGAACATCGCGACCTGATTCGAAGAGATGTCGTTGCTCCATATGCAACGGGTTGTAGTGCGCCACGCAGTCTGATTTTTCGTCGTTTGTTCGCTGTTCGTCACGGTGGCGCAGTCGCGAATAGCACAAAACACGGAAAGTCGAGAAGTAAAAGCGATAATTATATTGCCACGGTTACAGACAGAAACATATATCATCAACACGTACCTATCATATTATACAATATATAACGCGCGCATATCGTCTGCATTCCTTCGTGCACGACGAAAGGAAACATCGCCACGACGTGATTTGAAAAATTGGAATCTACTGGCAATATTCGAAAGGAAAAATGATGATATTGAAGTTTGAATAGTTGGTACGCAACGAAAGTTCTGTAGTCTAATTTTTCGGCGAATTTAGGCATCTAAAATCACTTGAAATTTTTTCAGGATCCTTATTAGAGATCTTCAGCCCAAATATATAAGGAAATTCTTTGGATGATAATGAAAATGAGGCAATAAAAAAATGGAAATGAATATTCGTTGCGTTCCAACGAGGCAAACTTCAATGTCGTAAAAATTTGTTGAAAGACCTGCATTTGCTGCAGTACTTTTTTCTTTGGTAAAAATATATTTAACACCGACAGGAGAGATCGAAAAATGGAAAAGACCCCCAAGATATTTAGTAGAAAATAATGATGGGGGATGGTACGTGGATAAAAATTTACCTGACCGGGCCCTCCCATGGAACAAACCGGCAAGATTGCAAAATCGTTTTTCTCCGATGCTGCTGAAGTTTGCATCGTTGGAACGCAACGAATCTTCTTTTTATATTTTATTTTTCGTGTATTTATTATTATTGAAAATTTTTTTTTATAAATTGACATTATAGATCGACAACTAAATAGCTTAAGAAATGCTTGAAGGTTTTTTGCAGGCATAATGTGCCAAAAGAAATTGAAGGAATTCAGAAATATTAATTTTCGTTGCATGCCAACGATGCAAACTTCAACCTCATTTTTCTCCGGCTTATCCTCTATGTTTGGAAATTACAATATTCTGGCCTGGATACATTGCGAGCAAGTACATCTTCCCGTAATGTCTCCCAGGCCAGAACATTGACATTGCATGTTCTGAAAAGTGGAGCCTGTCTTTAAGAACTAACGAAAAGCTACTCTGCTTTGGGGCCGTCCATATATTACGTCATCGATCTTTGCTGATTTTCGACCCCCCCCCCCCCCCTACAATCATCCTATCGTCATTTCCTAATGACCCCCCCCCCCTCTCGCAAAATTGACGTCATTACCAGTTTGGCAAAATTAAAACATTTGCGGATTTGAGAAAAATTGGGTAACATTAAAACATTTTGTTATAGAATCGTCTTTTATTATTTTGTACTTTGGCAATGTTTATTAATATAATAATATTATTCTTCCCTATTCTTTAGTTTTCTTTGGATAGCTCCCACATTTTGTTATAGAATCATCTTTTATTATTTTGTACCTTGGCAATTTTCATTAATAGAATAATATTATTCTTCTCTATTCTTTAGTTTTCTTTGGATAGCTCGCACGGAGTTTTCACCCATTCTTGCAAATCCTGGATCACGGGTAATATCTCCGTATCCTCCCCATATTCATTTTGGTTCGATCGAACTATTTTCATAGGTACGCTGTTATTTGAAGTTCTCGAATATAATGTAGACAAACCTTATGTAATAAATAAATAAATAATGAGTTCAATAATTAATACCATTAGGTACTTACAAAATATTTTTCATCACTCATGCGGGGAAACCACTCTAGTTGTACAATATACTATTGTACATTTTGAAGTAACTGGTATCACAAGAATGACGTCAATTTCGAAACGCCCCCCCCCCCCTCATCCATCATTTACCATCATCCGCAGACGAACCCCCCCCCCCCTATTTTAAAATGACGTAATTTATGGACGGCCCCTTTTCACTTCATCAAAGATATTTATAATTGATTGGGATGAAACTAATACATCTGTTGTAATTCTATTCATCATTAAAAGCATTCAATTCATCAATGATAATCGACGAGGATGACAATGCTTATTATAAATACCGGGATTACCATAAATAATGATTTGAGCATAAAGAATAGCCAAATTATTTTATGAGGCAAACAAGTAAAGCAGGTAATTGGTGGTTTTTGAACGCCTTGTCGCCATGTTGGAAAATATCAATGTTCTGGCCGGGAAGACATCACCTGAATGTATTTCGCCAACAATCCGCCAGGTGGCTACAAGCGAAGCGCTTCGCGTCAGCAAGGTACCATCGTACGAGGATAAAAGTTCGTCCTGTGAGTTGTACCACGTACAGAAGTGTTACGCTTACAGCGTGCACTTACGCTTATGATTTTGCGATACTTGCGAAATAACCCTTTGCACTCTAGGCCTTTTTCGCTCGGATAATGATCTGCGTACTTTTTCTGTCTCTTTGCCTATCAGGAACTGCGAGCAAGCGTATGTATACACTCATATACTACCTTGGCAAGTAGATAACCAACAAACAATATGTTGTCGAAATACTAAATTGAATACACTCCCGATTTTACCTCCTCAAGGAATCCAAAAATGCTGAAACATCATTTTCAATATCGTCGATCTATTCCCTACAACTTTCCCGGTCATTTACCGCTCGTTCTCCGGCCCGTTCCTGATCAGTTCCCCAGAAAGGAAACGGCGGTTCGGGACCTAGCCTTAGACTCGTTACATTGCGAAGCTATTCCAGGGTGGAAGGCCTGATATTATCTAGGGAAGGCAGATCAGGGGCAGTACTTTTTCCCGACTCAAATTTCTACACAGGCAGTAATCACAAATGGCAATCCATCAAAATGGGGAACCGAAATAAAAGGGACCATGGAAAGCGATGATGAAGTCATCGTTGGAATGCAACGAAAATCAATTCTTTTCAATTGTCTCAATCATTTTTGGCTGCGAAAATCACCCAAACGTTTTTACGTATTCTTAGCAAAGATTTGCGAGCTCAATTTGGGCTGAAGATCATTAATAAGGATCCTGAAAAAAGTTTGAGTGATTTTGGAGGCCTGAATTTGCCAAAAAAAAGCCTATGGATTTTTTGTTGCGTTCCAATTATGCAAACTTCAATACCATAAGCAATTCGAGAAAGGAGAATATCAAGATAGATGAAAAATAATTGAAAAAAAAAACTCGATGTCAACACGTATGTAAATGTGAAGGAAAGGGCACTGATGTGAACACCCTTAAAAATATATACAAGGAATAAATACTAGAAATACTATTAAAATAAACCGAAATATCAATATTAAACATCAATAGATATAAATTACCATTATTTTGTTATGTTGATAGTGTAGAAGTTTGCATCGTTAGAACGCAACGAACGTCCTGTTTTACGCTTCATTCTTCGTACTTTTATTACGATAGGCGATCTTTTTTTATAAATTTATAATTTAGATCGCTAAATAAACGTCTTAAAAAATAGTTGGAGGACTATTGTAGACGAAATCTACTGAAAGAAATTAAATTCGGTGCAGGCCAACGATGCAAACTTTAGCATCGTTTATGTTGAAGTTAGCATCGTTGGAACGCAACGAAATTTTCTTTATTTCCCCATTTTTATCGTTATCGAAAATCATTCTCGACATATTTAGGCTGTAGGTCACTAATCAGAATATTAAAAAAAACGTTCACCGTAGGTTTGTTCTTCCAAAGAAATTTGGCAATCAGAAAAAAATTATTTTCGTTGCGTTCCAAAGATGCAAAGTCGAGTATCATTATTTATTATATATATTTATGGACACTTCAATTATCAAATTAAAAAGTCTTCGCGATGGACAGAAAATCGATCGCAAGATGAGAAGAATAAATTCGACGATTTGTCACGAAGAACGTAACGTGCATGGACGAAGAAACGAAACAATGTACGTGAGGTTGAAAATTAATATTCCTGAATTCCTTTTATTTCTTTTGGCAGATTATGCCTCCAAAAAATCTTCAACCATTTTTTGAGCTATTTATTTACCGACCTACAATGTAAATCTATAAGAAACAATTTTCAATAATAATAAATACATGAACAATGAAATATTAAAAAATTTTTTTTAAACATTCGTTGCGTTCCCACGATGCAAACTTCAGCAGCATACAATGTACACGTGTTACGACGATTGTGTCTATATTGAGCTCACTGACCCAGCAACCCTGCCAAACGTGCCGTTATCATTATGTATCTGTTATTATGATTGTATGCCTTTTCAGACATTTTACCGGTTCGCCGGTGGCGCATTATAAATTCCTAATCTACATTTGGCATTCCCGAACATATTACCCCATGATCAAACGCGTGCTGAATGTTTTGCTCCACGGACGGTACTTCGCCCATGAGTAATATTCATTCGTCATTACTCTAAACACTTAGCCTTCACGGTTGTCTAGGCTTGAATCTTTTTCTTCTTTCTCCCGCTAGAATGAAACATCGAATACCGCTAGAAAGTTTTTCGAAGAAACGTTGTCGTGAAATTGTTTGCCTTAAATAATTGAATTATTGTTTGGCTCTTTCTGCCCTCATAACTTTTCAAACTTATCCGCTCGAAAATGACGTAATTTGCATCATTGGAATGCAACGATTTTTTTTTCTTTACTTTTATTATTTACAAAAAATCTTTTTTCTTTGCCAATTGTCAATCGGCCAAAAAGACATTTTGTCCGTTACACAGAATCAATTTTCGTTGCGTTCCAACGACGTAAACTTCAAGATCGTGCTCGAAAAGCATAGAAAAATTTGTTACGCTACAAAAGTGTTTCATTTAACTTGCATTGAATTGTCCTACATTGCAAGAAACCGATATACGAGTGATCGTTCTCTCAATCGAATATTTCTTTACCAAAACAATAAGATCGAACGAAAAAAATTTAAGCTACACTCAAAAATAGTTTGTCGAGAATAAAAAAATTGTTGTTAATCAACATACGGTAAATATTCGGAAGTGTCACTCCTGTCAGAATCGAGCTGACTTGTTTTTGTGTGCTTTCTTACAGTTAAAAAACATCATATTTAATATTATTATGACAGCGCATCAACAAAAACAATGTCAATAAATATTTTTTTAAAGATTTTTAAAATATCACGTCGTCCAAATTTTGGGATATTACCACGAGCATCGCGCCATATTCTTTCAATATTTTGTGTATATGCTCCCGAATCTGGATCAATCCAAACAAACAAACCCAAACAAAACCAAAATTATTATGCGCCATTAAAATGTAACTTAACAAAAAAAAATGTACAGCCTCTTTTTAGCGGGAGTTACACTTCCGAATATTTACCCAAAAATTTTTTAATGAAAAATATTTAATAAAAGCTATCAATTAATTTAAAAAAATATCGGGTGACTATATAGTTTAGTGACTTTACCTAAAAATCGCCTCCGATTGTTTTTTTTCCTCGATTTATCGCTTTTTTGTGGTGTAAATAATGATGTTATGTTGGTGGGAGACGGTTTTTAGGTTCCAGATTTTTTTTCGAAAAAAGTACATTTGAAAAATTTGTAAAAATTTGCCAATTTCAGGGCTTTTACTTTTTTTTTAGCAATTATTCGTTACGTTGGTACATCATTGGTCATATTTTCCACGTTCAATGATGCAATAATTGAAAAAAGCGAGTTAAATCGTTCGCGGAAATCGGGATGCCGCCGTTTAATATAAAATTCCGCAATATAGCCACCCATATCGGTCCCCCCGACATAACACCATTATTTATGTTGTTATAGTTAAAAATTGAAAAAAATAAATGTTAGCACCATATTTAGGGAAATTCACTAAAATATATAATTACAAAAAAATGAAAGTAATTTATTTATTAAAAGATCGAATAAAAATCCCCAGTAAAAAAAATATGTCAGAGAAAGTAATAATTTGTGACGTTGAAGTTTGCAGCGTTGTAACGCAACGGAATTTCCTTGTGGCTGATACTCAAGGATAGAAGAAAGTTTGGAAAAAAAAATATTTGGATAGAAAAAAGTATTTTTTAACATCGTTGCATGCCAACGATGCAAGCTTCACCGTCGTATTTTTTTTTTTTCAGAAAATCGTTACCGATCAGGACAATTCAAAGTTGTCAAATTTTACTTTCATATCAACAGTTTGTAACTTTTTGGACTCGTTCGGAATTTCTTCCTAGTTCGAATTAATCGGCCACCAGCCGAGAATGACAATCAAATGCGCGGGAGGAGCGTATGACAGTGATTGATGAAATTTTGCCGAAATTCAATTGTTCCGTCTATGACACCGGTAGCTCGATTAGCCGCGACTAGGAGGGCGGGTCCGATCGATCGCGCATATGGAACATATTCCCTTCGTTATATTTGTCCATGCGACTTTTCCAACACTGTTCAACGATCCGACGATATTTCGTGCCGTTGACAAAACGCCCTCGCATACTCCACTCATCGTTCTTCGAGACAAAATAATTCTCAAAAATTCTCGTGTCAAAGCAACGAAAAAAAAAAAACATTGCCAGGAACGTGGCCCGTGCGTAGCGTTCGTCGCGACGCACATCGGTGAGCCCAACTAAGAAACTCTTTCGGGCTCTCATCCAACGACATATTAAGGGGTTACCCCCACTTGCGATTTTGAAAAAATCGATTTTTTTTATTGCATTTTTTTGAAGTATAAGTATCTGAGAATATGTCCTGAAAATTTCAATTCGATCCGAACAAAATTGACTGAGATATGAGCGTTGAAAGAGAAGAATCCGTTCTTCGTGTAAACTGAAATTGAAACTTTAAACGCGTTTTTCTCAAAATGGCATTTCTGAAGTCGGTGACCAAGATTACTCGAACACTAATGAACCGATCTTCTTGAAATTTTGCAGGCTTATTTAATACATAAAAATGTAGTCTTTAATCGTTCGATTTTTTTTTTCGAAAAAAAAATGGCCGTTTTATAACCAAAAAAACGGCCGTTTTTTCGTTAAAATCAAACCATTAACTTTGACTGTCCGCCATTTTGTGAAAAATGAATATTTTTTAAAATCCTTCGATTAAAGACTAGTTTATACTTATATTTGACTAAATCCATCCGCATTTTTTTTTCAGATGATCCACTTCGCCGCAATGTTGGTCACCGCAAACCGTGTATATAAAAACATTATTTCATTGACGGCCATTTGCCACTAAACAATGTAATATTTTTCAATAAAACAAATTACTGAAAGTTCTTCAAGATGTGTTCTTTAAGATGGTATATTGATCGATTAAAAAAGTTTTGTAGTTTTCTTTAAAAAAATTCACGAAAAAGGCCTTTTTTTGCGCTACAAGTGGGGGTAACGCCTTAAGGTATTCCTTTCACGAATCCGAATATTTAACAATTAACTGATTTTCGCTTATAATCAAGTGAAAAATACATCCCAGTATACTGGGAAAATTTCAAGCCAAGTTACGGAACTTTTAACGAAAAATTACGACTCTAAAAATCGTCTCATTTATACGGCGTTTTATTCATACACTAAAGTGTATATTATATACATTTATACACTACGTAACTCTAGAGGTCTGAAACAAGGTGCTCACGCGTGTAAACAAATCTAAAGATTCCGCAACGACGATAAAAACAGGGACACACCGAATGCTCAAAGAAAATATTAAGGGGAAGTACCTGAGTAAACGGCGAGAAAAACGGGTAAACTTCGGGAATTTTTATCCCAAAAACTAATGTTTCGATTGGATGCGGATTTTTTTTATTGGAAAATATGTACATTGAGGTATGTTTAGGAATTTTTTAAAAATAAATTCGTTGACCGGAAGCGATTCAAACGCGATTATTTCGAAAAATAGTTTTCAAAGTCGATGCCAGATGTATCTCGAGAACGGCTTGTCCGATTTTGTCCAAATTTGGATACAATATTCATCGATAGTTTGTCTCGTTCGCCACGTAGGGGTTTTTCATTTGATTGAACCATTGCTTTTTCATGCAATGTGTATGCAATCCAAAATCGTCGGAAATTGCGAACGAAAAACGACTGTTAAATTAAAACGGTCGCCATTCCGTCAAAAATGAAAATTTCCAAAAAAAATCCTACGTGGCGAACGAGAAAAATTATCGAAGAATATTGTATCCAAATTTGGACAAAATCGGACAAGTCGTTTTCGAGATACATCTGGCATCGACTTTGAAAATTATGTTTCGAGATAATCGCGTTTGAATCGCTTCCAGTCGATGAATTTATTTTTAAAAATTCCGAAACATACCTCAATGTACATATTTACCAATTTAAAAAACCCGGATCCAATCGAAACATTAGTTTTTGAGATAAAAATTCCCGAAGTTTACCTGTTTTTCTCGTCGTTCACTCAGGTACCTCCCCTTAAGGGATCATCACAGCATAACATTTTCAAAAAATCGATTTTTTTCATTATATGATAGTAGAGTCGGTTATGAACATCCTGTTCATATGCTTGCATAAACGTAAGGGGACAATTTATAATAAAATTCCGCACTCGAAACTTCAAAAGCGTGTTTCTCGAAATTTCTTTTTTTTAAACGGTGTACTTTCACAAAGGAAGAGTTTTCAGGCTATCCGTTACAAATTTTGACACAACATTCTTCAATGGTCTTGAAGTTTGCATCGTTTGCATCCTCATTGTCATTATTTCTGGGGTTTTATTTTATAGAATTTTTAATTCCAGCATTTAATTATGGGAAAAAATGTTTGGTAAAATGATAAAATTGAGGAACTAAAAATATGAAAAATAATTTTCGTCGGGTTCCAACGATGCAAACTTCAAGACCAAATTTTTCACGCCATTCTCTGTCTTGATACGGAAGCTATTTTTTTTTTAATCTTCATATTTTTTTTTTTACGAAAAATTGTCGAAATAGACTAAATTCGATACTTTTTTTCAAAACGCCGTCATTTTGTCAATTTTGATTTTGAAAAACCTCCATAGCAAGATAACGGCTTTCATGCAGATTAAGGCCGGAGCCTGAATTAGAAGGTCCGAAAAATCGTTTCTTTTTAATTGCTCAAATCGATAGATAAACTATCCAGAAATATATTTACAAAGTTACAGAGGCCAATTGTAAATATTTTCGAAGATACGAGGCCAAAAGCAGAGAAGCGATTGATATTTCCTCCTATTGAAAACTTTGAAGCGCGTTTTCTCCAGTTTTCAATTTCACGATTTTTCCAAATTGTCGGGCGTGATGGCAAAAAAAATTAAACGACCTATTGAATCAGACCAAAGTTTATTTTCTTCGGTATAAAAATCTCTTTTAAGTGAATTTAAAAAGTCGTTGAAAAAGTATTTTTAAACCATTTTTATAGCAAGTTAAAGTGTTTTTTGACAAATTTTGTTTTCAAACCTGAGAAAAGTTATAATTTCACGATTTTTTACAGTTTTTTTCCCCAGAAGAAAAATATATGACAATTGAAAATTTTATTGTTTTGTTGCAGTCAACAATTACGAGCTGCATATTTCCCGCCGATCGGGGACTGCAGTGGCAAGACGCACATCCAATAGACTGACAAATCTGCAGTCATTTATTGTTTTCATGCTGAACATTTTTTTTATACGTTTTACATATACATAGAAAGATACCTCAATTTTTAAAGGGCACACTTGTTTTTTCCCTCCTAAAAAAATTCCCCAGAGAAAAAAGTTGTTTTTTTACCCTTTAATTCAGCCTTAAGGGGCTATACCAGATTGACACTTTAAAAAAATCGATTTTTTTCCTTTTTCGGCAGTTTATACTTTCAAGAATATCATTATCATTTATATCAATATCATTTTATCTTGCAAAAATCGAAAGTTAAATCTTTAAACTCGTTTTTCTCGAAATTAGATTTTTCAAATTTGCTGACATCGTAACTCAAAGAGCAATGATCCGATTGACTTGAAATTTGAACTGAGTACTCTTGAATATATTTACTCTACAATGACGTAGGATATTTTTGATTGGATGAAAATTGACGATTTGGCATTGAAAAAAGCGACCATTTTATAGGCGAGAAAACAGACTTTTTTCATAACTACGCCATTTTGTTAGATTTTGATATTTTTCGAAAATCCTACGTCATTGTACAGGAAATACCTTCGAGTTTAACGACATTTTTTCTTTTTTCGGTTTCAGCTACTCAATCGGCTGGAATCGTGTCAGCAGTGGAGGAACTTTTTTTTGGCGCCTCCGAAGGCAGCGCATATGTCGCTTGTATCTCAATATTTTTCTATGAAAAAATTATGTAATATAGGTCAAATATAGCCAAATATATTCTTAATTTTCCGAAATATTTAATTGAGTACTTTTCTTCCAAAAAATTCCCGAAATCAACCCAAATTTTCAGCGTACACATTGGTATAGCCCCTTAAGGCTACCAACGACAAAAAAAAACTTGAATTCTCGTCTGTCCGATTCCGCCAAATTCCCAAAATTCATTTCATCTCCATTCCATAAAAAATCCATTTTCCCCAGAGCCATTCATTTCTCTCTAAAATCGCGATCCCGTAATTTGCATCATTGGAACGCAACGAGAATTATTTTAAATTAATACATTTTTAACGCTGTAAAAATCACTGAAATCCTTCACGTATCCCAATTCGAGATTTACGACCGCAATTTGCAATAAAAAGCAGATTTTATAAATCTGCCAATAAAAGCAATTTAAGAAAAAAAGATCATTGCCTTCCAACGATGCAAATTTCAACGTCACGTAAAATCCACCGCGAGGAATATTTTTCGCGAAATATTGATTATTTAAGTCCGGTTTTCAGCAGCGACGATTCCACTTGTCCGTGTAACCCGTTGGGATTCATCTCCAAGAGAGCAGATGGGGGGGGGGGGGATTAGTTTCGGGTAGCTGAAAGTCGAAAATAAAAGTGTCGGAAAAATCTGGCTCGAAGTGGTCGGAATTGCTTCGGCAAAACAGAAGGGAAAGAAATAAATCAATACGTTGGAAAGGATGTTCGGGAGGCGAAACGTTGAGAACAGCGCACTCCATGAATTTCCGCTCTCTCTCGCTCCCTCTCTGTCGCTGTGATCGCGAATGGTTCGATCTACCAGGCCCGACTACCAATGACGACAGCTGTACGAAACTTGGCGATTCGCAGCTCGTTATCGCCCCCTCCCTGCTCACGCCGATCTGATGCATGTGCCCGTGCGAGAATTGCTTCGAAAAGAGGATTTACTTCGGGGAGGGGGGGGGGGGGTCGCAGTGGTGAAAGAAACGGGTGAAAACGATCATTGCTCGCGTTTTCTTACCCGAAAAATTCTTCGAGAGGAGTAATCGAGGCGGATTCACCGCCGTAGTACTTGTTGCGATCAACGTGCAAGACTTTTTTCCCGCTGACGGAAAGCATGCCAGATAAGATGCACTCCTTGAGCCCCGTGCCCAACACTATCGCGTCGTATTCTTCATCCATCCTGCTTCCGTCCTCGTACGCTCTGACCGCGAACCAACCGAGCAAGAAAAAAAAAACAAAAGGGCAGTCCTCTGAGTCCCGCACTGGCCGAACCGGACGATCAACGTCTACCGGACGATCGATCAAATTCGGCGCGTCGATTATTATTCCGTAACGTTTCCTGTCGTTGGCTTTATTTTTTTTCGGTTAAAAAGCGAAAGAATTCGTATCCGTTCGGTGGGTAACGCGCGGATGCCAACTCGCACCACTATTATGCCGGAACGGAAGACCCCGCCGCTTCTGCTACGTCAATTCGCTTTCCCTCCACCCTTCAGCGCCTTTCACTTCACGCGCGCCACCTGCCCTCCTCGAAAAGCGAGACGCGTGTCCCTCTGCGGATTTGCACGAGAAGCGACATGACGAGCTCGGTCGGTAATGGAAACGTCGTCAAATGTTGCCGTTGCTTTTCAGTTTTCATTGGAAGCCCTTTGGAAAAGGCCCTTCGGGAAAATCAATGTTTATTGGATTTACGGAGGTGGAAATTTGAAAAAAATGTTTATTATTGTTTAGACTATTCTGAGTCTTTACGAATTTTTCTAATTTTTTTCACCATACAACACCAGAAATAAAAAATAGTTTGATGAATGTTATTTTACGTGCGGTAAGATGGGCTAGACGTTCACGAGTGATGTAATTTAAAAAAAAAACTATATCTTTGTAAAAAAAATTTAATCCCATGCCTATCATAAACCGTAAATGTTCAATATTAAGCCATCAAGGTTCGATGAAAGATTTCGAATCTTTGCTGCCGAATGACGAGCAATGCTGCCAACCTCAATGTCCGCGAAGTTGCCGTATCGGCAACACTTAATATTAATTAATGGTAATGATTTCGAATCTTTGCTGCCGAATGACGAGCAATGCTGCCAACCTCAATGTCCGCGAAGTTGCCGTATCGGCAACACTTAATATTAATTAATGGTAATAATCTCGTGGGATAAATATAAATAGGCATACTTATAAATCACTTAAAATTCCATTCCGAGTTGTATAAAACATTCGCTGACGAAGTTTTTTTTTCATAATAATCATCGATGATGTTATACTTTTTCAAGTTGGTAGTACCACAAAATCATATTTACGTAATAAAAATATAAAAATGCATAATTGTGGCCTTCAATTATATATTTTATGAAAGATTACCTTCTACAGAATAAATCTATACCTCGTATGCATTTTTTTGAAGTTCACTGAACAAAAATTATAATCCGTCGTTGGACTCAACTGGAGTCACTTGATTATAGACGAAAATGAGTTAACTGTTTAGTATCCGGATTCGGGAAAGGAATATCTTAAGTCTAATGTCATATTAAGGGGGCGGGGGGGGGATAAAAGATTTTGCATTTCCTTAAGGTGATATGCAAACCGTCTTGTCTGACTCTCCCGTTTCGTCGTCAGCGTTGCTGTTGCTTTCACCGTGCTCGCCTCTTTTCAGAAGTTATTTACGTGCTTTAGTACTCAGGACGAAAATAAATTCACTCCGGGTTCTCTGATAATTTTTCTTATACCTGTACAATTTACTCTGGAGCGAAATATCGTTTTTATCGCGAAAGTTACAGATGGCAAGATTCGTTACCGACTGAGCAGATTAGCCCAGCCGTCACGACGCCTTTTGGCGGTTTTCATGAAACCACCAATGTTCTGTGGCGCGACATTTGTGAAATGTTTGCACTTCGAAATCGAAATAATGTTACACCGACCGATGGTAAGAGTAGCTCGCTAGCTACGTAGCCTAAGGAGTCATGACAGGTTTGCCAATTTGTATCAAATACTCCAAAAATTCACACAACTTTTACAATTATTCAGAATTTTTTTATAATACTTCGCTTTTGGACAAATCTGAAACATAGTCCCCAACTGAGGGCATAATTCATCACTCCGTCCATCAATGTCGATAATTGGCAATCATTGTTATTAGGCCCGGTTCCACAACTCTCGGTTAACCGAGTTAACCCGAGTTTAGCCCGCTAAGCGTGGTTCTGAATGATCCAGTCGCCTTTAAGGCGGAATGACACCTCAAATTTTCTGAATTTGAGGGGCAGACAGCTGTTCGTCTATCTATTCGACGTTGTTTGGCAAAGTTTCGACGGGATCTGAAGAGCCGTTTCAGAGATTTTTGGGTATCCATAATTGTTCTACCCTACCGACCGCGATGAGGTGTCATTCCGTCATAAACTTCGGTTGACTCGGTTAACCGAGAGGTGTGGAACCGGGTCTTAACAGTCCCGCTGAAAAGAGCACAAAGCTATTTTTTACGCCAAATGATCGTTCCTGGCAATTACGGCCACGGCCTTACATGCAGGTCTGGAAACTCCGTTAGTTTACATGGTTCATTTGCCGAAGCTCGACGCTAGAGGCGCTGCAATCGAGGAGTGTTGTGTGCGATAGAGACAAAAATACTCACGCATTCGCGTTATATTAATACTTACGCATTCGCGTCATTGGACAAAACAACACCCCTCGATACTAGCGACACCACAAATTAGGCTTCAAAAGTCGAGTCACCCCGACCACCGAAATTACATCGAGTTTCCGTAATTAACACGAGTAAGACCGTGATTACGGCATTTTTAAATTGTTCAATTGCCTTCGAGCGCGATTTAACATGCAGTTCTCAAAGCTCCGGCGTTTTTGCGTGTAGATAGTGTCACCGTTAGGGAGGCACAAACTTAGTTCCTCATCTATCCACTAGGAGCGCCGTCACGTAGGGGTCTTGTAGATATAGATATACAGCAATAGATGACTTCCCTAAAGTGGTTGAATCATGTTTCCGTTGTAGTTTCGAAAGAAAATGAACGGTCTATTCAATTCAGAAAACGCCTAAAGCGTGCATCGTACCGAACTGTCGGAAAAGTTTAAAAAACGATAGTAGAAAGTGTTCAGTGTATTTCCCGAGTTCAAGTGCTAAAGACGTCACAACACATTTGCACTGCAATATAAAGGGTGCCCCAAAATGACCTGACATTTTAAATCGCGCGCCATTTTTTTGTGGCGATCAAAGAGTACTAATCTTTGACAACTGGCGTCAAGAAATATTGAGGTTAGGTTTAGTCATGGAGAATTACACGATCGAGCAACGCATAGAAATTGTTATTTGCTGCATTGTTACTGCATAGTTATTGCAGACGATGTTTCAAGGTCGTGTTATCTCGCGCCGCGGCGATGGCAATTGGCCACGAAGATCGTGCGATTTAACGTCATTGGACTTTTTTCTTTGGGGTTTTCTGGAAGGAAAATGCCAATGATCCACAGACCATTCCGGAGCTCACGGAAGCAATTGGATCTACCATTAAGGGGTTAGGCCACAGTAACGGGTATAAAATCATGTGTGAATTTAACCATTTTTTCCGTATGAAATAGCGATTCACTCATAAAATTAATTACACATCTATTTAGTATGAATATCAAGCTGTTAGAAAATATATATTTTTTCGACGACCATTAATATTTTCTTTTGTTATCTTTTTTTTAGGCGCTCCACGGCGTGGAATTTAGCCTCTACAATTTTTTATCTCGAACAAAAAACAAAAAATCTCGTTAATTTACAATAGAATACCTAGAGAAATACGTACGGAATTTAAAAAATATTGTTTTATTCAAAAGTTGTAGGTATTTGAATTGAAGAAATGAATTTTCAGTACAAAATTTCGATATAACTACTCATAAACTGCTCATAAAATGAAAAGTTTTCGATTATTCACAAATTCCGTACGTACTTTTCTGCGAAATGCAATTAGGAACATAACTTTTAAATTTGAAGTAAATCGAGTGAAAATTGTTGAAGTTATTTGTCACACTAATTAGAAAAAAGCTGTTACGAGAAGTTTCGAGTCATCGGCCATTTTGTACGTCGACAAAAAAAATATATATTTTCTAACAGCTTGACATTCATACTAAATAGATGTATAATTAATGTTACGAGTGAATCACTTTTTCATACGAAAAAAAAATTGTTAAATTCGCACATGATTTTATACCCGTTACTGTGGCCTAACCCCTTAATGAATTTAGTCCCCAAATATGCCAAAATGTTATTGAAAATGTCGTCAAAAGAGTGAACGTTTACAAACTGGGACGAGACGACCATTTGTCGAATATTTTCTTCCACACTTAACCTCTGTGTTTGTACCTTATATAGAAAAAAATATATTCGTACTTTTCAAATAAATAAAACGTTTTATTAATAAATAAAAATGTCAGGTTATTTTGAGATTTTCTTCATTATATTTTGCTGTCTCAAAAGTCTCGTGCTCTCGCTTAATGTTTACAGCCGCCATTACTGAAGAAGTTTGAGGATTTTATTTTAATCACAAATAATTGTGATCCCCGCTATAAGATCAGTAGTTTAAAAAAACCGAACGATTTTCCAATCCTATTTCGCTTGAAAACATTCTTTATTCCGAAAACTCTGCGCCATCACACAGCTGTTCGGACGTGCTTTCGATGGCTCGCTCCAAGGTAGCAGCGCCTCCGGTGGCAGAAACGCGAATTACGACTTTGCCTCATTGTCCGAGTCACTCCCCACCCTGCGAGTTTCCCGACTAGCATGTAAGACCGTATCTCCGACCACGATCTTACATACAGGTCTGACAACGGCGGTAGTGGGGGTAGGCACCCTTAGCGGCTGTTTTTTATTCCGATGTTTGCCGCTTGGTGCGTGACGGCAAGGGGAAGTAGTGGTGCGACGAAGAGAGAATCGCTGTCCTTTTCCCTCCTGAACGCAACGCATGCGCCATTTACCCTAACTTAATTTACCATACTGTCGTGTGAACTGCATAATATACGAAACCAATAAAAAAATGTATTGATTAAAAAAAGATGACTACTTTCATCGAAAAAAACTGAAAACTTTTTGAATACATTAAGTCATACACATACTACGACCATTTACATCCTTTTTTCTCCAATGTCTCACAATACATCGTTCTTCGAAATGTTTTTCGCACACGTACTGAGACTCTTTCAGTCCCGGAATAGCGTCGAGCCATTTTTTGTATCGTTCGACGTTTCTGGGCACGCGAAACACGGAGCATTTCTGCTTACAATTTTTGTACCCCGTTTTACAATTGCGAACCGCGCAACCCTTAGCCATTTCGCATTTTTTTCGCAAACACTGCCAAAAAAATCACACTTGTGCGTAAAAACACGATAAAAAATGTATCACGGTAAATCGCGACGAACTTTCTGGTATATGGTCTCAAATAAAGGTTATTTCGACAATCTCGCCACATAAACATACGTAAACACGTTGGGCCCATTCGCCGTTAAGAGGTAAGGGGGAAACTACTTCCCCTTGCTAGTAGCGACGCGTAGCGGCGCCTAGTGAATCGAAAAGTGAAGCGGACAAGCGTGCCTACCCCCACCACGAAAATTTAACTTCGTTGCAAAACCTGTATGTAAGACCGTGGCCTACCCCCACTACCGCCGTTTTCCGACCTGTATGTAAGACCGTGCCTCCGACACGCATTTTGTATCCACGGATATAGTATTATTCCCCTAGACGGCTAGGGGAAAAGATGCCCGGCAGGCCTGTGTTGCGACGGGTATAGCGAGAGAAGTGGGGTCGTCGCGCCGGAACGATAGAGCTAACCAGCTGTGCGCGAGTAGGCCAATAGAAATATATGTATGCGAGCACGACCTCCCGAAGCTTCGCTGGCAAACGTCAGTTGCTCCGCGAGCACACGGTCAGTCATGTCGTTGCGCGTAATTGAAACGGACGTTGGTGGTTAGCGCGTCGCGAAAGAGATCTCACTGTCACACAGAACGTATATACGTACACACGCGTGCATATCCCTCGTATGTACATGACGGACGTATACAAGGCGGTTTGCAAGGATGTACATGCGACGAAGACGCGCGCGGTGTCTCGTGGCAACCTAATGTAGCGCGACGCTTTATCGCACATACACGTTTTATCTCGCGCAAGCATCCTTTGAAGAATTTTTCAACGAATAAAGAAAAAAAAGAGCATTGCGAAACGAAAATCAGGCGGAGGAAGAAGTAACGAAGAAGTGATGCAAAAAATCGAAATAAAGTGCACAGTGAAAAAAAAGTGGAGAAATAAATGATTATTGAACGAAAAGTAGAAGGGCTGCCGTTTTGTGTATTATTATTGTGCACGTAGGAGAAACTGGGCCGTGGGCTTCCAAGAAGTTTAAACCGCTATTGCCCAGGCCGCACTGTGAAGCATTAACATACAACGCGTTACAGTTATCTCCAGTGTTTTTTTTTTTCGACACTAACAATAGCAACGAAAGCGTGGAGAAAAAAGTCGCAATTCGAGTTATTCATTCGTGAAACGGGTTCTCTAGTCGGCTGCGAATTCGGGTAACAGTTACTTTTTTTTGTCGCCAATTTTGTTGTTTCATTCATTCGAAAAAGCGAGGTGGAAGGATCCGGGCATCGTCGAGATGTGAGGCGCGAGAGCGGGAAAGAGACTTTGGGCACTGTGTTGCGTGTGTGGCCAACGAGCCAGGAGAGGACAGTGACACTGTTGGTTTGTGCACGAGGGTTGAACAGGGCCACGTGGACGCGTCGAATAGCCCAGAAAAATGTGAGTTATCACGAGTTTATTTTTGCCCTCGCTTTCTTTTCCTTTTTTTTGTCTTTTTCGACGCATTGTGCTCCCTCGTTAGCGTCGATTTGAAAACTTAATTCGTAAATGGAACTTGGAGACTTGTGGAAATTCTGACTGAAAAAACGGGATTGAATTCTGCATCGTTGAAATGCAACGAAAATGATTATTTTTCAGTTGTTCGAGCTTCTTTCGACAAAACTTAACTAGGAAAAAACTCTCAATCGTTTGTTAAGTCGCTTACTTAGTGGGTTGGAATTTGCATCGTTGCAATGCAACGAAAATTCTTGTCAATTTCCCATTTTCATTGTTATCCAAAATCATAGTTTGCAAATTTTTCGTAGTTCGCTAAATAAGAATTAAAAAAATCTCAAAAAAGTTTGCGTGATTTTCGCAGCTAGAATCTGCCAAGGAAATTTGGAAAACACGAAAAATCATTCTCGTTGCATTCTAACGATGCAAACTTCAACGTTATGGTTTTTTAGAGATCTTGAATTTAAATGTGCAAAAAATATTTTGTAAAATAATGAAATTGAAATAAAAATATAAAAACAGAATTTTCGTTGCATTACAATGGTGCAAACTCGAAGAAAATTTAGATTATTTAAAGATAACAATTTTGAAGTAATAAGTATGATTTAAAAATATTTTCGACATTTATTCGTATGTACATGAACACGTTTTTTTTTTCTTAAAATAAATTAATTTCTTTATTCATTATTTTCTCAAAACAAAAACTTGAATTAAATTCTTAAAATAAAAAATATCGGGTAAAACTTGTCCAGCCTTTGCTAATAACCAGTTCCAATAATTAAAAACAGATTTTTTAATTTTTTTTCCGAGGAATAATGATATTATTGTTAATAACAAGTGAAAAAAAAATGTTAAGAAGAATAACGTCGTCAATTTGAGTTGACTCAAGCGACCATCGTTTTTTATGGTATCGAAGTTTGCATCGTTGGAACGCAACGAAAATACCTTTTTATATATTGATTTCCTCATTTAGTCATTTTACAAAATCGTTTTTTGCATATTTGTATTCTAGATCTAGTACAGTCGTGCTGTCGCTGAAAAAACCCGGAATCGGAGAAAATTAGAAGAAGGCTAGTTTTTTGACAGGTGATTTTGTAGGTGCCGCGGGTGCTAAATCCAAGTTTGCCTAAAAATCGGGGTGTAGGGTTCTTTTTTAGGGGATGAAAGGAGATGGGGGTGGATTAATGCCAAACTACAACCCCTACGAGGTCGGCACCGTGAGACAAAATGTTCAGAAAAATCCGGGCTTTAGTTTTGTCCACAGCGCCGAAGTCGAGGAAGTTCATTTTGAGGGTGAAAAAGTGGGGTGAAATTTTGAAAAATCGGTTTTAATTCAATAACTCTTTAGAAAAAAATCGTACGTTTTTCGTTGAAATGGGAACGTTGTAGCCCTTGAAAAGACGCGTCGATCGAGTATTCGATCATCACTCTCCGATAATATCTTCACCCCCAAAAAATGGTTAAAAAACAAACAAAAAAAATAGTTTATCGAATAACTCAAAAACAATGGGTTTTTCGAGTATGGTTCAAATGTACGAAATGTAGAGAATAATTTTCTCCATATTTTCGTTGCTATGGACCACGCTTGAATTTTGATTTTCCAACCCCTCTCGGGGGTTGAACATTCAAAATGAAATTCTGGGAAAACTATTGACGGCACGAATTCGCCGCCGTGGAGGAATTTGTAGCTTGAACCCTCAGCTACATTTTTGTCCACAGCGCCAAACTCGTATCTCTTTAGTTTCGGTCAATAGTTTTCCCAGAATTTCATTTTGAATTTTCAACCCCTGAGAGGGGTTCGAAAAAGCAAAATTCAAAAGTTGTGCATAGGAACGAAAATATAGAGAAAATTCTTCTCTACATTTCGTACATTTGATCCATCCCCGAAAAATCGATTGTTTTTGAGTTATTCAATAAACAATTTTTTTGTTAATTCTTCAACAATTCTTTTGGGGGTGAAGATATTATTGGAGAGGGTTGATCGAATACTCGATCGACGCGTCTTTTCAAGGGCTACGACGTTTCCGTTTGAACCAAAATTGTATGAATTTGTCCTAAAGAGTTATCGAATGAAAACTGATTTTTCAAAATTTCACCCCACTTTTTCACCCCCAAAATGAACTTCCACGACTTCGGCGCTAGGGACAAAAATAAAACCCGGATTTTTCTGAACATTTTGTCTCCCGGCGCGAACCTCGCGGGGGTTGTAGTTTGGCATTAATCCACCCCAATCCCCTAAAAAAAGACCCTACCCCCCGATTTTTAGGCAAACTTGGTTTTAGCACCCGTGGCATCTACAAAATCACCTGTCAAAAGACTAGCCTTCTAATTTTTTCCGATTCCAATATACAGCACGACTGTACTAATCGCTAATAAGCGACTTGAAAAATTATTGAGACATTTTCGTAAGGAATATTTACCAAAAGAAATTCGAGCAATTGAAAAATAAGGATTTCGTTGCACTTCAACGATGCAACTTCAACATTATCGATTTTTATTCACTTGAAGTTTGCATCGTTGGAATGTATCGAAAAGTCTTTCCGATATTTTTATTTGCTCATTTTGATTATTTTACGAAATGTTTTTCCGGCGATTTAAATTCTATATCTATAAATGATACAATAAAAAATAATTGAGAATTTTTCGTAACGAACATTTGCCAAAAGAAATTCCGGAAGTTGAAAAATAATCATTTTCATTGCACTCCAACGATGCTAATTTAAATGTCTTTACATTACATTGCTTCCTTATAGACGAAGCTTTGTATACAACAAAAACGCTGCTCGTTAGTCAGCTTTGATGATGTTGAAGTTTGCATCGTTGGCATGCAAGAAAATCAATTATTTTTAATTCTACGAACTTTTTTCCGCTGTGAAAATCATCCAAAAGTTTGTTACTTATTCTTATCAAAGATTCGTGACCTCAATGTGCAACAAAAAAAGGCTTTGGATAAGCGTGAAAATAAAGCCATGAAAAATGGACGAAAAAATCGTTGCATTCCAACGATGCAAGGAATGCAACAATTTTTTTTGTTCAATTTTCATGGCTTTATTTTCATGCTTATCCAAAGCCTTTTTTTGTTGCAAATTGAGGTCACAGATCTTTGATAAGAACGCAAGGTCCTTGGTCAGCGATTTTTTTTATTTTCACAGTAGCCTAATCCGTTAAAAATCATTATCCACATACAGCCATGAAGTTTGCATCGTTGGGGTGCAACGAAAATCCGTTTCAATTGCTTATTTTCATTATTATCCGAAATCATATTGTGCAGATTTTTTGTAAATTATTAAATTATTAAATCCTCAAAAAAGTTTACGTGATTTTCGGAGCTCGTATCTGCCAAAGGAAATTTGGAGGAAAAAAAAAAACAAAAAATAATTTGCGTTGCATTCCAACGATGCAAACTTGAACGTCATGTCCACATTGAAGACACGGAAAATGTGCATTTCGAATGATAAAATAAAGGAAAATTGGCCGTTGATATTATTGGAATGGAAATTTTTGGCGAATTCAAATAACTCGATCGTACTACGTCTTCAATGACCTAATTGTGAATTTATCGCTGCAGCCGAGTCCGAGTATAAAAAATACGTTGGAAGGACAAAAAATGTGCATTTTTTTGTAGCTCGAAATAATTCGACGGTTGGGCGCGAAGGAATTCCTCAGTCACGATGAGTCGAACGCGATGTAAATTTCAACGTGGATCAAACATCTTTGAATTCCGTTGAAAAATCCGACCTCCTTCTCGAGATTTTTCACTGAACAATATTTCTAATAAATTCTTTCGAGTGTTGGGTAAATTTTTTCACGACGACGTTTGCATCGTTGGGATGCAACGATATTTTCTTTTCTTTATTTTTATCATTACCCGAGGCTTTTTTTTGTGGATTGAGGTCGAAAATTTCTAATAAAGAATAAGTACTAAAAATTATTAATTGAAAAAATAACTACAAATTATTAATTGAAAGAATTAAGGGATATCCTTACTTTGGACGCTAAAAAATATTATTTTGATGAATTTTTTTGATATGTTTATATTATAGATATTGATATAAAAATTGTTACAATTAATAAATACACTTCCGAAATATGTAAAAAAAATTATATTTATGTAACCCAAACGAACTTTAAACGCGTTTTTCTCGAAACGTTTTTCGACGGCTTGTCGATAAAATCTTCGAAAATACTGAATCGATCCTTATGAAATTTTAACCACATCCTCTTTACAACTATAGCTATAGCGCATATCAAGGATTTTTTTCCAAATTTTGATATTTACTATTTTTTTTTGCCAAAAATGGTGAAGAAAACACGTTTTTTTTTTCGAAAAATGTCCGCCATTTTGCTATTTTTGCACATATAAAAAATCGTATAATATGGGTTATAGCCATTACCATACTGAATCTAAAACCGTTCGATTTTTTTTCTTTCGGATGATCCATCTCCGAGATTTCATCAACAGCGCAGACCTACAATTTTTTTGGAACATTTTTTTTAACTACCATTTTCGTCTATAAATAGTAAATAATTTTAATAATAAATAATTTAAATTTAATAATAAATAGTTAATTTAGTAATAATTTTATTAATAAAAAAATAGTAAATACTTTTAATAATAAATAAATAATTTTTTAAAATGTATTTCGAAAGTGAATTTATTAAATATAACAACTTTTATATCAATATCTATATTATAAACCTATCAAAACAATTAATAAAAATCGCCTTTTTTAGCGTCTAAAGTGAGAAGACCCCTTAACTTTCGTTGCCTTCCAACGATGCAAACTTCAACGTAATTTTTGTTACGACGCTGAAGTTTGCATCGCTGGAAAGCAACGAAAATTAATTCGTCTTAACTTCCCTAATTTCCTATAGTAGATCGAAGCTACAAAAATCACGTAAATATTTTTTAGGATCCTTATTCAGCTACAACCTAAATCTGCAAAAGATAATTTTGGACAATGATAGGAATAAGAAATAAAAAATATATTTCGTTGCATTCCAACGACGCAAGCTCCAACGCAATTTCTTTCAACTGGAATGGGAAACGCCTGACCGTGGAATATTGCGTGTGCAATATTGTGATAGTAGGAAAAAAATGTATGAAAAAGTTTTCATTGATGCATACGTCGTGGCCGAGTCCGCAAGGACCTACTTGATACGTACAAAAAAGTGTTTTTTTTTCTCTGGAATTTTTCTAGAAAGGAAAATAAACAAGTGAGCCCAGTAAACATTGAGGTATCTTTTCATGTATATTTGAAATCTATAAAAAAAATTACAACATGAAACAATAAATTACCACATATTTTATTACCACAATATAATTACCACAATCGGCCGAAAAGATGCAACTCGTAATTCTTGACGGAAACAAAAAAAGCAATAAAATTTTCAATTGCAACATATTTTTCTTCTGAGTGAATTAAAAAAAAGCTGAAAAAATCGTGAAATTTTAACTTTTCTCAGTTTTGAAAAAAAAAAATCTCATAAAAAAACACACTTTAACGTGCTATAAAAAGTTATTTGAAAAGATTTTTTCAACGACTTTTTTAATTCACTTAGAAGAGATTTGCATACTGAAGAAAATAAACTTTGGTTTGATTCAGTAGGTCGTTTAGTTTTTTTTGCTATCACGCCCGGCAATTTGGAAAAGTCGTGAAAATGAAAACTGGAGAAAACGCGCTTCAAAGTTTTCAATAGGAGGAAATATCAATCGCTTTTCTGTTTTTGGCCTTGCATATTCGAAAATATTTACAATTGGCCTTTTTAACTTTGTAAATATATTCTTGGATAGTTTATCTATCGATTTAAGCAATAAAAAAAAAACGATTTTTCCGACCTTCTAATTCAGGCTCCGGCCTTAATGGGCGCGTAACCGCGAGAGAAAACTATGTCTATGTAATCGCCACGGTCTATTTAAAGTTCTCCCAAGTTCCCGCATATGGAGACGAGGCGAAAATTACGTCACGTGCACGCATCCGAAGCGTTACGTTTATGTTTACATTCAAAATGACATGACGTTGAAGCTTGCATCGTTGGAATGCAACGAATATATATATATATATTTTTTTTTGTTTTCACAATTTTTTTTCGGCAGATTTGAGCTACGACAATCACACAAACATTTTTTGGACTTTTTATTTAGCGCTCTACAACGAAACTGCAAAACTTTATTTTGGATAATAATGAAAATAAGAATTTGAAAAGAATTTTTAACTTTTCATTAAAATAAACGAGAACCAAAGTTTCACTCAATTAATTGAAAAATAATTTGTTTATACGTGCAGCATTTTTTTAAACGCGTCCTCATCTATTGGGATTTTTCCAAAATACATTTCTAATGCAATAATATTTTTATTTCCATTGTCCACTTGTATTGTTTGCACTTTTACGCTATGAAATATCAAAATGTATTTTAGGATCCTCGTCAAAGATCTACGACCTAAATGTGCAAAAAAAGGTTTTAGATGATGTTGAAGCTTGCATCGTTGGAATGCAACGAAAATCCTTGTTTGTTTATTCATTTCTTTATTTTTATTACTATCCTTCTCTTCTGCGATTTTAGGTTATGGATCACTAGTGAAGGATCTCCAAAAATATTTCAGTGATATTCGTAGCTTATAGGTGCAGAAAATAATTGGGTAAAAAAAAAGTTCATTGCTTTCCAACGATACAAACTTCAATGCCATGGTTTTCGGCAATAAAGGAAAAATATAGAAGCAAGAAAATAAATGCTTAAATAAAAACAAAAATAATTTCAATAAAATCAAATAAATGAAAAACGAAAAGAACGTTCGTTGCGTTCCAACGATGCAAACTTTGACATCGCATGTTTTCATGAATGGGGTTGAAGTTTGCATCATCAGAATACAATGAAATGCCTTACATTTATTTTTTTATGATTGTTCAAAATAAATGTTTGAATGAAGATCAAAACAATTCAAATAAAATAAAATAAATACATGATAAACGAAAAAAATGTTCGTTGCGTTCCAACGATGCAAAATTCAACAGGCTAACAACGATTTTTATGAATGGGGTTGAAGTTTGCATCGTCAGAATGCAACGAAATGTCTTTTTCCATTAATTTTTTTATCATTATCCAAAATCATTTTTTGCAGACTTAGGTTTTAGGTCGCTGAGTAAGCATCTTAAAAATGTTCACATCATTTTCGTAGCTCAGATCTATTATAGAAAATAGTGTTGGAGTTTGCATTGTTGGAATGCAACGATATTTTTTTTCTTTATTCTCATTACTATCTAAACTCTTTTTTTTGCAGTTTTTGGTTATGGATCCACCCTAATGATCTTCACAAATATTTCATTACATTGGGTAGCCTAAAAGTGCCAAAAAAAAAATTGGCAATACGAAAACCAATATTTTCGTTGCATTCCAACGATGTAAACTTAAACGTCATTTTTATGAGGGGATCAGTGATAAAAAAAAAGTTCATGAATTTCGGGCACTCTAGGCGCAGCAATGATTTATAGCCTTTGGCCAGCCAAATTCCGAGACGACACATGAATTCGTGATTTTTTTTTTCGGTGGGTACCGTTAAACGAGCCCGTGGAGCGAGGTTAAACGATACATATATTCGTTTCGAGATATCCAATGAAGCAATATGCCTCGATAGATGAGACTGTACGGATATTTCTCGCCTCGTATATCTATATATGTATACACGTATTTCGCACACGTAGTAAATTGATACAAACGATAGGTCAATTAAAATATTATCACTTGCCAAAGTCAGAGACTACAATGTACACGTATAATAATGGCGTTAAAGTTTACATCGTTGGAATGCAACGGAAGTACTCTTCTATTCTTTTATATTTCTTCATTTTCATCATGATCTGTAATTTTTTACATTGAAGTTTGCATCGCTGGAACGATTTTTTTTTTGGTTAATTTTTCATTTATTTATTTTTATGATGACGTTGAAGTTTGCATATTTCGAATGCAACGAAAATGAACTTTTCTCAAATTCCCAAATTTCCTTTAGTAGATCTAAGCTACGGAAATCACGTAAACATTTTTCAGATAATAGGTGAAAATAATAAAATTACAGATAATCATTTTCAGATTTTGGATAATACTAACAATTAGTTTGTAGTAATATGATAGTAAAGATACCCGCAAATTTGATTTTCAAGGTCATAACTCAAAAAACTGATAGAAAAAGAGTTTTTCTTTTTTATTTTGATAAATGTTGATCTTAGAGAAAAATGTATCCCACAAAAGTTGTAGCTTATGAAACGATTGATCTTTTATGTTCTATACAAATTTTGTCTAAAACCATTCTGTTTCGAGAAAAATGGGATAATACTCCAATAAGTAAATTTTACTAAACTTCATTAGTTTCGATATCATGTACTCACGCATTTTACGGCGGAAAATTTGGAGTTTAGTCTTTAAAGTGCAGTTTAGTCTTTAGACCCAAACAAATCCAAAGAAACCCAAACCCAAACAAGTAAAAAAGCAAAAATAAAATACAAAAAAGCCAAGAATAAACATTCATTTTAAAGACCTTCCCGCGGTAAAGTGCGTAAGTAGATAATATCGAAACTAATGGAGTTTAGCAAAATGTACTTATTGGAGCATTATCCTATTTTTCTCCAAACAGAATGGTGTTAGACAAAAATTGTGTAGAACATAAAAGATCAATCTTTGTATAAGCTACAACTTTTTCAAGAAACATTTTTCTCTAAGATCAACATTTATTAAAATAAAATGGATTTTTTTAAAATCAGTTTTTGTGCGTTTTGTCCTTGATAACGACAATTAACTCGCACAACGACAATTAGATCACAAATTTGATTGTAAAGATACCCGCAAATTTGATTTTCAAGGTCAAAACTAAAAAAAAACTGATAGAAAAAGAGTTTTTCTTTTTTATTTTGATAAATGTTGATCTTAGAGAAAAATGTATCCTACAAAAGTTGTAGCTTATGAAACGATTGATCTTTTATGTTCTATACAAGTTTTGTCTAAAACCATTCTGTTTCGAGAAAAATGGGATAACACTCCAATAAGTAAATTTTACTAAACTTCATTAGTTTCGATATCATGTACTTACGCATTTTACCTCGGAAAAGTTGGAGTTTAGTCTTTAAAGTGCAGTTTGGTATTTAAACCCAAATAAATCCAAACAAAACCGAAACCAAAAAAAGCAAAAATAAAATAAAATGTAAAAAAGCAAAGAATAAACATGCACTTTGAAGATTTTCCCGCGCTAAAGTGCGTAAGTAGATAATATCGAAACTAATGGAGTTTAGCAAAATGTTCTTATTGGAGCATTAACCCATTTTTCTCGAAACAGAATGCTTTTAGACGAAAACAGTATAGAACATAAAAAATTTATCTTTGTATAAGCTACAACTTTTGCAGGAAACATTTTTCTCTAAGATCAACATTTATTGAAATAAAATGGAAAAACTTCAAAAAAAAAATCATTTTTTGTGAGTTTTGACCTTGAAAATCAATTTTTCGGGCATTTTTATTGTCATATTCGTGATCAGCGCATCACCATACTTTTACTAGGCTTTTCGGAACTACAACCCAAACTTCAACGTCAATAATTTTCGGACCCTGAAACGGGCGAAGAAAAATGTGAGCAATAGAACAAAAATTAATTTTAGTTGCATTCCAACGATGCAAACTTCGTGTATCCGTGAGTGATACCTGCGAGTGCATATGAAAAAATGTCCACGTGCGCAAATGCTCAATGCCGCGGAAATCTCATCGTCGATGTGTCTGTCACTCGTTACGAGTGCAAATGCATTCGCTCGTTCATTTTGCCGCTCTATTCGTGTGCGCTTTTTCCGCTTTGCGTCTGGGGGATGAAAAGGGAAAGAGAGAATGAGCGAATAACGGCCTACATACGAGGAGCCTCTTTATCAAGGCTTCTATTGAATGGAAGAGCGTCCTGAAAGGACAATCGCGGAAAACTCGTGCTCCTCTCCTCGTCTCGTTCTATTTTATGATTCGAAGAGCACTCTTGAAATATCTCAAGAAATAAACAATATCGTTGGACGAAATATTGATTTTTTTTGTTGTTTTGATTGAACATCGTATGCTCGTACTCAATAATGCTTTTTTCATTTGGCAATTACAGCAATGCACAGTGTGCAATTTTTATGACGTTTGCATTGTTGGAATGCAACGCATACAAACTCTTTTTAATCACTCACATTTTTTTTCGCCGATTTGGGCTATCAAAATCGCTCGAAGGGTTCAGCGTGTTCTTATTAGAAATTCACGACCTCAATTTACAAAAAAAGCCTTGCATAATAATCAAAATAAAACACGAAAAAAAATATCGTTCCATTCCAACGATGCAACGATTTTTTTTCAAGTCATACTTTTTCATAATTAACTAGTTACTTCATGTGTTTGGCGTGCAAAAAATGTGTCAGTCATGTACGAGTCCCGAACTCACCCTTTGGAGCAGGTGAAAAAACGAAAAAATTGTATCTACCGATGTACGTAGATTGCACATTTACTTTTTCGACAATCACATAATGGAGCTCAAAAAAACTAGCCCACAAAAACATTTGGATCATATTCGAGTCCCGGTACCCACCCGTTGGAGGGGGTGGAAAATCGGAAAAATTATATCTACCGATGTACGTATATTGCAAATTTAATTTTTCGACATTTACATCATGGAGCGCAAAACACTAGTCCAAAAAATATTTGGACCATTTTTGAGTCTCCGAACCCAACCT
This sequence comes from Ophion obscuratus, assembly GCA_964007375.1. NCBI lineage: Eukaryota > Metazoa > Arthropoda > Insecta > Hymenoptera > Ichneumonidae > Ophion > Ophion obscuratus. Next base: position 5,377,916 of record OZ023313.1, read on the forward strand.
TAAGAGGGGGTGAAAAATGGGAAAAAATTTTATCTACCGATGTACGTAGATTACACATTTACTTCTTTGACTTTTACATCATGGAGCTCAAAAAATTAGCCCCAAAAACATTTGGATCATATTCGAGTCCCGGTACTCACCCGTAGGAAGGGGTGGAAAATCGGAAAAATTATATCTACCGATGTACGTATATTGCAAATTTAATTTTTCGTCATTTACATCATGGAGCGCAAAACACTGGTCCAAAAAATATTTGGACCATTTTTGAGTCCCCGAACCCAACCTTAAGAGGGGGTGAAAAATGGGAAAAAATTTTATCTACCGATGTACGTAGATTACACATTTACTTCTTTGACTTTTACATCATGGAGCTCAAAAAATTAGCCCCAAAAACATTTGGATCATATTCGAGTCCCGGTACCCACCCTTAGGAGGGGGTGGAAAATCGGAAAAATTATATCTACCGATGTACGTATATTGCAAATTTAATTTTTCGACATTTACATCATGGAGCGCAAAACACTAGCCCAAAAAATATTTGGACCATTTTTGAGTCCCCAAACCCAACCTTAGGAGGGGGTGAAAAATAGGAAAAAATTTTATCTACCGATGTACGTATATTACACATTTACTTTTTTTACTTTTACATCATGGAGCTCAAAAAACTAGCCCAAAAACATTTGGACCATTTTTGAGTTCCGGAACCCACCCTTAGGAGGGGGTGAAAAATCGATAAAATTCTATCTACCGATGTACGTAGATTGCACATTTACTTTTTCGACATTCACATCATGGAGCTTAAAAAACTAGCCCACAAAATATTTGGACCATTTTTTTAGCCCCGCAACCCACCCTTAGGAGGGGGTGAAAAATCGATAAAATCGTATCTGCCGATGTACGTAGATTGGACATTTACTTTTTCGACATTTACATCATAAAGCTCAAAAAACTACCCCAAAAACATTTGGACCATTTTTGAGTTCCGGAACCCACCCTTAGGAGGGGGTGAAAAATCGAAAAAATTGTATCTACCGATGTACGTAGATTGAACATTTACTTTTTCGACATTTACATCATGGAGCTAAAAAGACTAGCCCAAAAAACATTTGAACCATTTTTGAGTCCCGAAACCCCCCCCCCCCCCCCTAGGAAGGGGTAAAAAATCGAAACAATTGTATCTACCGATGTACCTACATTGGACCTTTATCTTTTCGACATTTACATCATGGAGCTAAAAAAAACTAGCCCAAAAAACATATAAACCATTTTTGAGTCCCGGAACCCACCCTTAGGTGGGGGTGAAAAATCGAAAAAAAATTATCTACAGATGTACCTAGATTGCACATTTACTTTTTCGACATTTGCATCATGGGGTTCAAACAACTAGCCCAAAAATATTTAGACCACTTTCGAGTCCCGGAATCCACCCTTACAAGGGGGTGAAAAATCGAAAAAATGTATGGTGTTGAAGTTTGCATCGTTGGAATGCACCGATAATTCTTCTTCATTTACTCATTCATTCATTTTTATTGCTATCTAAACCCTTTTTTCCCAAGTTTAGGTTATGGAACCCTAAAAAGGATCTTCAAAAATGTTACAACTTAATGGGCCGAATAAACATTGGACGATACGAAAAAAAATATTTTCGTGGCATCCCAACGATGCAAACTTCAACACCATCAAATTTTAACGTCGTCAATTTGTTTGCGATACAATCTAGGGTGACGGTTATTTTGGGCAAAAAACTTACCAATATTTCGATAATGATCGATTAGGACTTTTTTTTAATGCAACTTGTGCAAATATGTACCGGGGGATCTGGTCTGAACATTTTGGAATTTTCTGATTTTTTTTTTTTTTTGAAATTTCTGTTTATTTTAATTTTCTGATATTTTTTGAATTTTCTGATTTTTTTTTATTTTTCGCAATTTTTTTGGATTTTCTGAACATTTTCCAACTTTTTTAAAAGTTCTGAACATTTTTAAAGTATTCGACTGGCTCCCAATGGATTTTCGGCTACTATTCGCGGGTCGAGAAAACGTAATATACATTTATTCACGATTTTCCCAAAATCCAAAGGTCGATCCGAAAGGTTACTTTGATTTTGCGACGAGGGTCAATTTTCTCCGAGGCGTTTCAGTATCGATCCGGGTTCGGCGAGGTGAAACATTCTGTTTGTCTCCTGCGTCGTTTTCTCGCTCTAATTTCTTTCTCCCTTTCTCTGTCTCTCCCCCCCCCCCCCTCTCTCTCTCTCTCTCTCTCTCTCTCTCTCTCTCTCTCTCTCTCTCTCTCTCTCTCTCTTGCCCCACCGAACTCTCAACTGTTCGCGATACCCGCATTACCGCGAAGCACACACGCGAGAGACGCGTTGATGAAAGCCAACATACATAATACACATTTATCACATATGTATATGCATATGTACACGGGCAGATGTCGCATGCACGCCAGTGTTCTACTTGCCGCTGCCGATTAGCCGCGAACAATTCCGCGGGCTTACAATCGGGTCATTTTGATTTCATTATTATTCGTGCTTTATTTCAAGCGCATTTTACCGCAGGATTTTTCGTCCCAGACGACAAACGCGAACCACTCTCGACAATGCCTCGTATTTAATTATTTAATTCTATCAAATATTTTCATCGAAATTTCAGACACTTGTTTAAAAAAAGATCGATATCAAATTTGGCAATTATTTAGGGGTTTATTAGTTACCGAAAACTTTTTAGATATTCGTAATAAAATTATTAGCATAATAAAATCTGCATCAGCAATAAACGATGAGTTACATCGTATCAAGAGAGGACAATGATACTAAAGTTTGCATCGTTGGAACCGAACGCAACGAAAGTTCTGGAGCACAATTTTTTTTTGCAAATTCGGGCCTCCAAAAACACCCAAACTTTTTCCAGGGTCCTTATTAATTATCTGAAGCCCAAATGTGTAAGAAACATTTTTTTATGATAATGAAAATGTGTCAATAAAATAATTAAAATTAATTTAATTAATTTACACTGTAACGGACTAAAAAAAAGGGTAGTTTTTTCCGATTTTTTTAATCTAATAGATTATTTATTTGGTTTTTGGAAAAAATGTATGTTATTGAGCATACATTGAGCATACATTGATCGTGTAAATTTCCATTAAAAAATGAATTTAATTACCAACGTTTTTGAGGTATAATAGAGTCTATGTTTAAAAAATATGGTCCAACGGCCGGATCGATGACTTGACGATGGTTAGTCTGAAAAATAAAAATTAAAAAGTTTCATAATCTATATAAATGTCGCTGTCGTTGCATGTGGCCGTTTTTTTTTTTCGAAAAAAAAACCACAAAATGGCGGGAGTTTAAAAAAAGTGTAATTTTGGCGACATTTTCACTCATATTCGATAACGTTGCAGTTTGCATCGTTGGAACCGAACAAAAATTAATTCTTAACTACTTAAATTTGACTGTCGATTTAGGCTATGAAAATCGCTGATACGTTGCTAAGTATTATTTTAGAAATGTACGACCTCAAATTTAAAAAAACCTGAAAAATTTCAAAAACGATGAATTTTATTTTTTTATTTTTTAAAGAAAAACAAAATCGTTGCATTCCAACGATGCTAACATCTACGTCGTTATATTCGAGCGCTAAAAAAATACAAAAAATGACTACGTACAACGATAGCTACTGCAGTTATGGAAGTTTTGGTTGTTTAAAGTGGAAAATCGAAGAATTATAACTAGAACTATAATTCCGGCCAGATCGAGAAAAATCGTTTCGAGAAAAAACGCGATTGAAGGTTTTAGTATACGTAAATCGTTGCTACCTGCTTTCACTAAATGATCTCTAACTTGGTCAATATTTTCAATATATTAACTAGAATTTTTTTTCACATATGCTTGAATATGTATGCCTTGAGAAAATGCAAAGAAATCGATATTTTTGCCTGTCCTATGGTTGTCCCTTAATGAAAAATATGAATTATAACGTTAAAATAATGAAAAAAATTGACAATCAATTCTTAGCACTCGTCTAGCCATACATCAAAACTGTATGAAATTATGTGAGTTTAATTATGCTGTTGAAGTTTGCATCGTTGCAACGCAACGAATGTTTTTGTTCATATTTTATTTTTCATGTATTTATTATTATTGAAAATATTTTTTTTATAGATTTACATTGTAGATCGATAAATAAATCGCTCTAAAGATGGTAGACATTTTTTTGGAGGTATAATCTGCCAAAAGAAATTAAAGGAATTCAGAACTTTGAATGATCAGAACGTTCAAAACTCCGAAAGAATTTTACCCGCAAGACCAAAATTCCGAAAATCTGAACACCGTCAAAATAATTCGGCTATGGAAGTTTCAAAAGTTTCAAAATTATCAATAAATCGACGAATTATTTCAAGAATTTTTTTTTATTAAGAATTGATTTTACGTCAATTTTGAAATTTGTCTAGACAATGTTATACGTTCTGCATCATTTACAGTCAACTGTGTAGACTTTCGCTGGCATGATCTTGAGATGAGGGCCGGGTTGAAATTCCGAACCTCACTTCTTAAGGGAGACTTCGTCCTTGGAATGCCATATTTCAGGTGTTTACATTTTTTTTTTTTTTTAAGGAAACGAGTAAAGCTTTTTGAGTGCGGTTTTTTTCTTGCTTTTATTCATGATATACAGAACGTTAAAAATTTTTTTTTTTTTTAAATCAAAATAGCCGCCGTTGCAGCTCTGCGAAAACAGGTCCTCAAATCGCGGGAGGTAAACGGCTGACATCACTGCCCCCTCTTTGTTGATCTGAAACACAAATTCAAAGCATATTATCAATCTGTGACCCTTTGGCCATGGAATGACGGATGGGTTTTTCGTTCAGTACAAATTTCGAAAAATGGCGGCAATTTAATAAAAAATCGAATTTTTGCGTTGTTTTTCGCATAAAAAGATAAATAATAAATGCAAAAATGTATCTATCGAAAAAACGATCCGTCATTCCGTGAAGACATATTTTCTGAGTATGCTCTTCAAATTTCAGGTCGATATGTTAATTACAGCGGTCATGAGAATGTCAGCCATTTTTAAAAACGTGTTTTCGAGAAAAACGCGTTTAAAGTTTTGTAATGTGTTTACACAAATGTGTTTATAATTATCGCTAATCGGCAATGCCTGGTCCATAGAGGCATCCCCAGGTAGAAATTGTGTTTGGAATCCTATAGGATTCCCCTACTTCTCCCTACTCCCTGATAGGGATCCAACGGGACACCCCATTGGATCCCTATCAGGAAACGTCACGCTCGTACATTGGATTCCAAGAGGGACTCCCCATCGGGATCCAAAAGGCATTCCCATCGGGATCGAAAAGGGATTCCCATCGGGATCCAGTAGGGATTCCTATCGGGATTCCATAAGGATTCCATAGGGATTCCCTATTAGGATCCAATAGGGATTTCACATCGGAATCCAATGTAAGAATCTTAAAGCTTCCCCACAGTATTGAACGGAATCCGATACGATGCTTGATCGATCATATCGCATTCTGTAAGCCCAAAATGCTACAAAAAATAAAAGCATCGATACACTAAAGAGATCAATTTATTGTTTACAAAGGAGTACATATCGAATGCCACAATATACTTATTTTGTTTTTTTTTTTAATTGTTTACCCATACTGAATATTTATAGTGCTTTGTATAGTATTCTTCGAATACTTATATATCTTATATCTATATCTTCGAGTACTTTTTATACTTTATGAACTTTTTAAAAATACTTTAAATACTTTTTATGCTATAACGTAGTTTTTATACACTTTTTATACTATTATTAAGCAAAAATACTTGTGCAGTTATGGGCGGGATATTCTTTGAATACTTTTTATACTATATAAAATTTAAACACTTTAATAAGGTTGATGCTTGTATCATTGGAATGCAACAAACATTAATGCGTGTTTGGAGTAAATAAATTTTACGATCGCGATTGCGCAGTAACTCGATCGTCGCGCGGTTTTCAACGACGACACGAATATATATGTACCCTGCGCCGCTTATGTTCTATCGCCCGACGTCTTTCTTTTGTCGGAAGCGATTTTCCGAATCCTTATTGGATCCCGATAGGGAATTCCTATTGGCTCCCGACAAGGAATCCCTGTTAGATCCCGATGGGGAATCCCTATTAGATCCCGATGAAAAATCCACCGGGTCGGGTGGAAATTGCTGTTACGGGCTACAAACTTAAGCGAATGTGTAATACATATCATGTTTATAAAAATATGATTTCATACTTACATTTAATTTTCTTTTAAAACCTCATTTAAGCCGCTCTAACAAAACTCCACATCCACAGCGATAAACCGCAGACGCAATCGTAACCCGATTGCCGTTACGTCAAAAACAAATTTTTATGCGCACAAGTATTAAAAATTCAAAAAGTGTGCATATTAAAATTTATAACAAGTTTTTTTATTCGTATAAAAAATACTAGCTCATAACAAACTATAAATATACAATATGGGTAAGCACTAAAGTAAAGAAGTTACTAAAGAATATAATTATATATTGTAGTATTCGATATCCTAACAAATTCCTAGAAACACGTTGGTGCATCTTGAAACTCCCAAGCAAATCTGTGCACGGGACCATCAAAGAATAATTTTTTACAGAGCGTCGCGAAATCCCATTTGATATAATTTCAAGTAAAAAATTATCAAACCATGTTAATCTGGAAACAGCCCAGGATCCATTTGGATTCCAATGTGGTCTCCCTACCTGGGGTGTCCATATCAAATCCCCATAAGGATCTGGTAGAACCTGGGGAGTCCCCAACAAATACATTTGGATTCCAATGTGGACTCCCTACCTGGGCCGTCCCTATCAAATCCCCATAAGGATCTGGTAGAATCTGGGGAATCCCCAACAAATCTATTTGGATTCCAGTGTGGACTCCTTACTTAGGGCGTCCCTATCAAATCCCCATAGGGATCTGGTAGGATCTGGGGAGTCCCCAAAAAATGTCTGCATGGGTCCCTCCTCTTCTTCTAGCTGCTCATGTTGAGCCGTTAACATATCCCGCTGGGCACAAAGGACAAAGTCTCCCTTAATAAAAACAAAATCTTGAAATAATTCGTCGATTTATTGACAATTTTGAAACTTTTAAAACTTTCATACCCGAATTATTTTGACGTTCTTCAGATTTTCGGAGTTTTGCTCTTTCGTATAAAATTCTTTCGACATTGATCTTACGGGGTATTATTTTTTCGGAGTTTCGAGCGTTCCGATCATTCAAAGTTCGGAATTTCAACTCTGCCCCATCTTGAATTTCGGAACATTGAAATTCGGAATTTTAAACCGTCGGAGCGAAAGTTCAACTTCGTGTTTAATTTGTCCCCGTTCTGATTGAATTTTTAGCATTTTGGGTTTGGTAAATTCTATTGGTGCTCTTTTCTGTAATATGTGGCTTCCATTGTCTCTCATTGTTGACGACTCAATTGACATTTGGGAGCAACCTTTATTCCCCGCGTCTCTGTTGCTATGAATATGTCGTACATCATCGTTCCCCCTCAATGCTGTGCTCCGTGACAAATTACGCGAAGACACGTACGCACACGTTATTATTCCTGATACGACAACTGAGTTCGTGACGTTTTTTTTTTCTTTTTCTGTTATCAACCCCGACATTCAAGGGGCGTCGAAGAGCGCAGAGTGATGTGCACAAAAGTGCCACCTAAAGTACACGCAATCTTCAAGGTCTTACACGTCGACGTGCACGTTAATAATTAGTATCGTACGTACGAATGTCTAGCGATGCGAAACTTTGTTTCGAAAACTTTCGCGTTAGCTAACCGACCTAATGCATCACAGGAGCATTAAGAATTCCTTTGTCTCTCGGCAATTCTCAGGCCGCAAGTTCATACGAGGTTTGAAGGGCGCTCGCCGTTATTATTTTTACTTGGGCAAGGTCGATCGGTGGAAGAAACTTCTCAACAAAGGAATTCACGCGCTGCAGGAGCGACTGCAATGCAAAAATATATTCTATTTTTACGTTTTCTCTTTATTTTGAATTTTCGAAGTACCAATTATTACGAATCCAATGTATACGATTTTTTTTCTCCAAGAAACTATTTCATTTTTGAATCTATAATTTTATAAACGAATGGTGTTGAAGTTTGCATCGTTGGGATGCAACGAACATTTTTCTGGATTTTTTATTTCTTTATTTTTACTATTTTCCGAAATATTTTTTTTTTACAACTTTTGTTTATAATTTTTAAGGATTCACAAAAATGTTCGCGGACTTTCGTAGCCTTAATGTGTTGAAAAAAAAATACGGGAATGAGAAAGAAATATATTTTCGTTGCATTCCAACGATGTAAACTTCAGTACCGTTGTAAAATGATGTTGAAGTTTGCACCGTTGGAATGCAACGAAAATGAATACTTTTCGATCAGTTAATTTTTTTGGTCGATGTGGTTAAAATTTTTCTTATTTTAATTGCCTTCAATAATTTAATTCTCTCTTTAATTATCTTTAATCATTTTCTCGTTCTTATTAGAAATTAACGACCTCAATTTGCATAAAAGGCTTTGGATAGTGATAAAAATGGAATAATAAAACATGAAGGAACAAAATGACATTCTGATAATGAAAACTTCAACGTCATAAATCAAGCGAAAAGAATACAATTATTTTAAAGCATGTGTATTTATTAAACGATTTCTTGTAAGACGTTTTGATTGAATATATTTCCCTGTATGGTTTTTTTTCCTCCCTAGGTGCACGTTTTTCCGATATTTCTACGGTAATTTTTTTTATTTTCATTTTTTTTTTTTATATTCCCAGATTCAGTATCCTCGTAAAACCGAATTTTCTCACGAGGCACGATGTTGAAGTTTGCATAGTTAGAATGCAACGAAAATTCGCAAATATATTTTTATCGCCTCATTTTCATTACGATAAAAAAAATGTTCTTACATATTTAGGCTGGAGATTTCTAACGAGGATCTCGAAAAAAGTTTAAGCTATTTGGGCGTCCTAATTTTGCCAAAAAAAATTGGGCTTCGGAACTTTCGTTGCGTTTCAACTATGCAAACTTTAAGGCGTTACCCCCACTTGTAGCGCAAAAAAAGGCCTTTTTCATGAATTTTTCAAAAGAAAACTACAAAACTTATTAATCGATCAATATACCATCTTAAAGAATACATCTTGAAGAACTTTCAGTAATTTTTTTTTATTGAAAAATATTACATTGTTCAGTGGCAAATGGCCGTCAATGAAATAATGTTTTTATATACACGGTTTGCGGTGACCAACATTGCGGCGACGTGGATCATCTGAAAAAACAATGCGGATGGATTTAGTCAAATATAAGTATAAACTAGTCTTTAATCGAAGGATTTTAAAAAATATTCATTTTTCACAAAATGGCGGACAGTCAAAGTTAATGGTTCGATTTTAACGAAAAAAAAACGGCCGTTTTTTGGCTATAAAACGGCCATTTTTTTTTCGAAAAAAAAATCGAACGATTAAAGACTACATTTTTATGTATTGAATAAGCCTGCAAAATTTCAAGAAGATCGGTTCATTAGTGTTCGAGTTATCTTGGTCACCGACTTCAGAAATGCCATTTTGAGAAAAACGCGTTTAAAGTTTCAATTTCCGGTCGTTTACACAACGGATTCTTCTCTTTCAACGCTCATATCTCAGTCAAAATTTTGTTCGGATCGACTTGAAATTTTCAGGACATACTTATTCTCAGATATACTTATAATTATTTAATACTTATTATATTAAATTAATATTTAAGATAATCATACTTATTCTCAGACATACTTATTCTCAGATACTTATACTTAAAAAAAATGCAATAAACAAAAATTGATTTTTTCAAAATCGCAAGTGGGGGTAACCCCTTAATATGATCGCGTGACATTGCTGCAAAGAAATATGTGAATGCACGTAGTGTAAATTATTAGTCACGAATCGACAAAATCATTATTCAGTTAAAAAAAAGGCGATGACTTTAGTCAAATCGATCAGCTTGAGTATGAAATTGAAGTTTGCATCGTTGGAAAGCAGCGAAAATTATTATTTTTCAATTGCTCGAATTTCTTTTGACAAATCTTCGTCACGGAAAACCCTCAATAATTTTTTAAGTCGCTTATTTAGAGATCTAGAATTTTAATTTGCAAAAAAAGATTTTGGAAAATAATAAAAATGAGGGGGAAGTATAAAAAAAGAATTTTCGTTGCGTTCCAACGATGCAACTCCATGACCATGCTTGAATTTTATTTTACTTCCACGTATTTCTATGCGTATCTGCATTAAGGGGTAAGGCCACTGTAACGGCCCAAAAAAAAAGGTTTTTTCACTAATTTTTTGCTCCCGAAATTGAAGGTATTTGAAAAAAAACTTTTAATGGTGTTATCGGGCATACATTAAACTTTATTATAAAATTTTTTTACAGTAAAAAAAAAACAAAATGGCGGTTCCACAGCTATCTTCCCGGGACATGTTTTGCTTCCAGGGCTCCGCGGCACGCAGCACCACTGGTGCACTTTTGAATCTAGAACAAAAAAAAAACCATTAATCTAGAGGGCTATAGCTAGAGAATGTCGATCGGATTTTAAAAAGTATCAATTTTTGTGGATTTGGCGTGCGTTTGAAAAAAAAAATTGATTTTTGACGAAAAAAACGGCAAGTTTTTTGTTAATAAAAAATCAATAAATAAAGTTCTTGAAAATTCCGATCGACATTCTCAAGATAATGTAAATGTTCACATCTGGTTAAAATTTCGAGTAAAAAAAATGAAAATTGTTCGAGTTATGCTGCGTGCCATTTTGAAAAACCATGTTTCGAGAAAAACGCGTTTAAAGTTTTGCGAATAGTTTTTTGAAAACTATTATATAGAAAGTGCGATATAGTTTTTTGAAAACTATTATATAGAAATTGCGAAAACTATTTTTTAAGCCATTAAAAAAAATCGATTTTTCAAAAAATTTACAGTGGCCTTACCCCTTAAGAGAGAAATCTGGAGAAAAACACGTCGTACTCTTTGGGATAGGATTTTCCTTCATTTACCATTTACGATAAATGTGTTTATGTTGACGAATCGTCAAATGCATGCAACTCGTCGAACGTGGGAAAAAGCTATAAAAAAAAAACCATTGCGTAGAGCAGACCATTACTTTGATAAAATAAATAGCCAACCATTGCGCGATAATGAACTATTGTATTGTGAGACCCCGCGGAACGGCGGACAAGAAAATGAGCAAAATAAGAAAAAAATTATGGCTCGGACGAGCGGCAAGGGAATTTTCATTATTTTAATAGCTTTTTTCATACAGTGCACGGAGCCAACGTGGTGGGGCACTGTACTCGGTTTGTTCAAGCCAACGATAACACTAGTAACCACGTGAATTATCGTTATCAGCACGCATTTATCGATCGATATTCTATTACAACATTAACACTTATTTGGAACAAAGTTTGACGGAAGAAAATTGAAACAATGGTGACTACAATGACGTCGAAGTTTGCATCGTTGGAAAGCAACGAAAATTCAGTCTCTTTCAATCACCACATTTTTCGGCCGATTTGGGCTGTGAAAATCGCCTAAATGTTTTTGCGTATTCTCATTCGAAATGTACAATCTCAATTTGCTCAAAATGACTTTAGATGGCGATAATAATTAAGAAATAAAAAATAAGAAAACAAATATATCGTTGCGTTCCAACGATGCAAGCTTCAACTCCATACCGAATGCTACAAACCCCAGCGTGTTCACAATATTTCGTGTAAACAAAGAAATTTTTCGATCAACAATATCCATTTTCGGGCCCGGGTAGAAATTCCGAACTTTGAATGATCAGAACGCTCAAAACTCCGAAAAAATACTATTCCGAAAGTAGTACAGTCGTGCTGTCGCTGAAAAAACCCGGAATCGGAGAAAATTAGAAGAAGGCTAGTTTTTGATAGGTGATTTTGTAGGTGTCGCGGGTGCTAAATCCAAGTTTGCCTAAAATCGCCCAGGTAGAAATTGTGTTTGGAATCCTATAGGATTCCCCTACTTCTCCCTACTCCCTGATAGGGATCCAACGGGACACCCCATTGGATCCCTATCAGGAAACGTCACGCTCGTACATTGGATTCCAAGAGGGACTCCCCATCGGGATCCAAAAGGGATTCCTATCGGGATCCAAAAGGGATTCCCATCGGGATCCAGTAGGGATTCCTATCGGGATTCCATAAGGATTCCATAGGGATTCCCTATTAGGATCCAATAGGGATTTCCCATCGGAATCCAATGTAAGAATCTTAAAGCTTCCCCACAGTATTGATAGGAATCCGATACGATGCTTGATCGATCATATCGCATTCTGTAAGCCCAAAATGCTACAAAAAATAAAAGCATCGATACCGAAGAGATCAATTTATTGTTTACAAAGGAGTACATATCGAATACCACAATATACTTATTTTGTTTTTTTTTTAATTGTTTATCCATACTGAATATTTATAATGCTTTGTATAGTATTCTTCGAATACTTATATATCTTATATCTATATCTTTGAGTACTTTTTATACTTTATGAACTTTTTAAAAATACTTTAAATACTTTTTATACTATATAAAATTTAAACACTTTAATAAGGTTGATGCTTGCATCATTGGAATGCAACAAACATTAATGCGTGTTTGGAGTAAATAAATTTTACGATCGCGATTGCGCAGTAACTCGATCGTCGCGCGCTTTTCAACGACGACGCGAATATGTATGTACCCTGCGCCGCTTATGTTCTATCGCCCGACGTCTTTCTTTTGTCGGAAGCGATTTTCTGAATCCTTATTGGATCCCGATAGGGAATTCCTATTGGCTCCCGACAAGGAATCCCTGTTAGATCCCGATGGGGAATCCCTATTGGATCCCGATGAAAAATCCACCGGGTCGGGTGGAAATTGCTGTTACGGGCTACAAACTTAAGCGAATGTGTAATAGATATCATGTTTATAAAAATATGATTTCATACTTACATTTAATTTTCTTTTAAAACCTCATTTAAGCCGCTATAACGAAACTCCACACCCACAGCGATAAACCGCAGGCGCAATCGTAACCCGATTGCCGTCACGTCCAAAACAAATGTTTATGCGCACAAGTATTAAAAATTCAAAAAGTGTGCATATTAAAATTTATAACAAGTTTTTTTATTCGTATAAAAAATACTAGCCCATAACAAACTATAAATATACAATATGGGTAAGCAATAAAGTAAAGAAGTTACTAAAGAATATAATTATATATTGTAGTATTCGATATCCTAACAAATTCCTAGAAACACGTTGGTGCATCTTGAAACTCCCAAGCAAATCTGTGCACGGGACCATCAAAGAATCATTTTTTACAGAGCGTCGCGAAATCCCATTTTATATACTTTCTAGTAAACAATTCTCAAACCACGTTAATCTGGAAACAGCCCAGGATCCATTTGGATTCCAATGTGGTCTCCCTACCTGGGGTGTCCATATCAAATCCCCATAAGGATCTGGTAGAACCTGGGGAGTCCCCAACAAATACATTTGGATTCCAATGTGGACTCGATACCTGGGCCGTCCCTATCAAATCCCCATAAGGATCTGGTAGAATCTGGGGAATCCCTAACAAATCTATTTGGATTCCAGTGTGGACTCCTTACTTGGGGCGTCCCTATCAAATCCCCATAGGGATCTGGTAGGATCTGGGGAGTCCCCACAAAATTTCTGCATGGGAACGAATATTCTTTTTTCCCCATTCTCATTGTCATCCAATATATTTTTTGATAGATTTAGGTTGTAGGTCTCTAATAAGGATCTTTAAAAAAATTCGCTGTAGCTTTGATGTGCCAAGAAGAAAAATTTGCAATTGGAAAAAAAGTTTTGTTGCACTCCAATGGTGTAAACTTCAATATCACGTAAAAAAATTATTTGTACACAACGTCTTTTCCAAATTATCCTTCGAAAAAAAATAAAATGCTTTACAATATTTATGTGTTCGATTATTCTAAATATACATGGTGTTTGTTTATGATGTTGATGTTTGCATCGTTGGAATGCAACGAAAATAATTATTTTAAATTGGAAAACAACTTTTTTGGTCACAATGTGGTTTGTGAAAATGACTTAAACATTTTTACGTATTCTCATTAGAAATTTACGAGCTTGATAGGCAAATTAAAGATGAAAATAGAAAACAGAATTTGAAAATCGTTGCGTTCCAACCCTGCAAACTTCAACGTCGTGTTTGTTTAGAAAAATCTTGGAAAAAGACGAACAAAAAGACAACGCCAAATTAACAACAGTTTCGTGTGAGATGTACATACATTTTTTACCTACTGTACATGCAATGCAATCGTGGTAGTAGAAAAACGATACGGATTTATCTGATAACGAGTGTGTCGATTTCCGTGGATGCTTTTAGCCCAAATACGTTGTCAGAGAAATCGGACGAGTAGTACGATAAGTGATGCCTTTGAGTGTTCGTTCTTGCTCACGTTTTTATGATATTCGGTGATGTTTCAAGCTGGAACCGTGTCGCGACGACCTTCAATATTAATCGGTACCTAAGTTTCAGGGATTTTTCTTTCGACGTGTTAAAAGTACATCGAAGGTTTTGGAATGGGAATCTCGTCTTGTTTGAGCCTCCGACTCGGTGATACGTTGATCGCCGAGGATCAAACTGCAAGCTTTGTGATCTATTAGAATCAGTGAAAACAGTGAAAACAGGTCAATTGTTTTCAATTTTAATCTTACGTTATTGAATGTCCATCGGGTATTCATGACGTTGAAGTTTGCATCGTTGGGATGCAACGATTGATTTTCGTTCGTTTTTTCATTTCTTCATGTTTATCGTTATCCAAAGCCTCTTCTTTGCAAATTGATGTCGTGAATTTCTAATAAGTACCTACAGTACCGGCGAAAAGTTTCCGGACAAAAATTTAAAAGAGTGCCGGAACAGTTATTTATGCCATTTCGCCGGTAGTTTACCTAGGCCAATTTAATAAACGGTATTTTTAAGAGGAGGGATTTACCTTCATTTTGGCTTTTTTCAAACATTTTTACGATTTTTTTTTACAATTAGCACCCGGTTTTGAAAACGACCATTTTTCGTCGATTTTTTGTTCCTTTTTGAGTGGACCCCGTTTGCGGTAAACACATTTTTTACGCATTTATTCGACCAAAATTACAAGGGGGGGAAGCCTAAGCTGCAATTTCGTTTTTTTTTAATTTTCTACGATTTTTTTTTCCAACAATATTGAGTTTTTTGTGAAAAAATAGATAATTTGAAAATTGCTGCGGATAACGAAAACGATGAGATTTAGAACAAAATCTGAGGACAGCAAAAAAGTTGTATTGCTTCTTGTGAGTTCACGAGAATTTTTTCAAATTTTTTTTCGAAATTTTTTGTGCATCTATTTCCGGTCACAGTTCGATTGATCTGAACACCATAACAATAATATAATTAAATTTTTTACTTATATAAATATAATATAATTGAATTTTTTACTTATATTTTTACAAACTTTGGTCTCGTCGAAGAAACCTCCTCTCGCCGAATTCTATTATATTATTGTTATGGTGTTCAGATCAATCGAGCTTTGACCGGAAATAGATGAAAAAAAAAATCCCAACGTTTTCGTACTCCGGAACGATTTTCAAATTATCTAATTTTTCTCAAAAAACTAAATATTGTTGGAAAAAAAATCGTAGAAAATTAAAAAAAAAAACGCAATTGAAGTTTAGGCTTACCCATTTATGATTTTGGTCGAAGAAATGCGTAAAATTTGTTTTTACTGCAAACGGGATCCACTCAAAAAGGAGCAAAAAGACGACGAAAAATCGTCGTTTTCAAAAACGAGTGCTAATTTAAAAAAAAAATCGTAAAAATGTTTGAAAAAAGCCAAAATGAAGGTAAATCCCTCCTCTTTAAAATGACGTTTATTAAATTGGCCTAGGTCAACTACCGGCGAAATGGCATAGAAAAACGTCCCGGCACTCTTTAAAATTTTTGTCCGGAAACTTTTCGCCCGTGCTGTATATGTAAAAACAATTAAGGAAATTTCACAGCCTAAAATGGCCAACCAAATTTAAACAATTAATAGGAAGTAATGTTACATTGCAGCGATGCAAACTTCAACATCATGGGTATTCGTAGTTTATACTTTAAATGATTGATTCATCACGTGTATTCGTTAATCAGACGATGTCATCTTCCCGTTCGTCTTTGGTATGGACGATATGATGAACTATTGCGGTGAATACAAAAAGTTCCACTCCTCGTAATTGGGGCAGAGATAAAACTTATTGTATAACAACGAAACGAGGAAGGGGATTGCATTGGTCGATAATGCGCGTAGTTTTAAATAACGTGTTGGATAGTGGCCAAAATGAGGCAAGTGTTTTGGGTCTGTAGCGACCGATCACGTGAAACGTCGAGGAGTTTTGACGTGCAAACGAAAATCGATCGCCTGATACAATCTTACGTGCAAGGTGCTCGTATAAAACAGTTCTCGAAGGGGCTCGATGAAAGGCAGCTCCGTAAACTATAGACCTAAGAATCACGTATGTATGTGCCGGAAACTTTTTATTATCGTGCCTATCGACGGGGATGGATCGAGCTGGTGAGCTCCACCGTTTATCAAATTTCCGACCGTGATGCATTCATTTCCGGTTACGTCAATATATTCTTTATACATCGCGCATTCACTATACTCGAATCTTTGTTCATCATTGAACATGCTCTTCTTTCAAATGATGTTAAAGTTCGCATCAGTCGAACGCAACGAAAATCAATTCTTTTCTCATTGACATCGAAACTTCTTTTTGGCCGATTCAGGCTACAAAAATCTTCGAACTACTTTACGTATTTTTATTACAGATTCACGACATCAAAATGCAAAAGAAAGCTTCGAATGAGAATCAAAATAAAGAAATAAAAAAAAATCGTTGCATTCCAACGATGCAAACTTCAACGTCATGTTGAAGTGCTCAAAGTGGGCACTTTAAGGGAAATAAAAAAAAAAGCAATTTTAAAATGTCATATTCGAACAATTTTCGTGCTATTTGCTATTGAGGGTGCTAAATTTATCGTAGTTCAATAGACACACATTTCCAATAAATCTTCAAAGTACAAATGATGAAACCAATTAAAAAACTTTAAGAAATGTCCGCTTTGCCCAGGGGGTTAGCCTAAAGCGGGCACGGCGTCTGGGCAAAGCGGACACGTAAAGGGTAAAGCGAACACCCTGTATTTTTTCATGAGGTTGAAGTTTGCATCGTTGGCATGCAACGAAAATTAATATTCCTGAATTCCTTTAATTTTTTTTGGCACATTATGCCTCCAAAAAACCTTCAACCATTTTTTAAGCAATTTATTTACCAATCTACAATGTAAATCTATAAGAAGATTTATTCAATAGTAACAAATACACGAAAAATAAAACACAAAAAAAAACATTCGTTGCGTTCCAACGATGCAAACTTCAGCAGCATTATTTTTTCCTAAGATTAGGCATAAATGAGAAGAAAATAGGGAATCATAGGGGAAAAACACTATGGATGTACCCCCATATTTTATTGTAGACAAATCATTATTATTATCATAAAAAAAATCAAAAACTTGTCTCTAACCTATAAGCTAATTAATAAAGATTAAAGTTAAAAATTATAATTAGAATTACAATATTTTCTTTCATAGATAAATAAGTGGGAAAATTATTAAAATAAAGTTGAATCATCTTCTACCTTCTATTATCATCTTAATTTCACATAATCAACTGTCATTGCAGCATAGCGGGCACGTGCTCGATTTTCTACAATAAAGATTAAAAAATAGGAAAATTATTTAAACGAAGTATCAACTTCATATGGATGATAATAAAAATGGAGGAACAGGAAATTAAAAAATATTTCCGTTGTATTCCAACGATGGAAACTCAGCAGCATGAAAAAAGAGGAAGTTTCGTGATTTTTTTCTGGGAAAACGTGTGCAAGTTTTCGAAATCTTTTTTTTACATTGAATAGGATGGTTTTGAGTATCTTTTATAATCGTGTAGAGAAGAATATTTAAAAGTGGTAGAATAAAAATCAATCACACGCATTTAGTTTTTGCATGATTTTTTTTTGCTCGGACGAAGAATTGACTAAAATATGGATTTTGGAAAATGGCCGCAGTTCAAAATAAAAGTATTGTTTTTCGGCGAAAAAAACGCTATTGTCGTTTATAAAAAAAAAAAGGAATTGTGCATCGAAAAAAATTCCTTCGTTGAAGCATTTGTTCGTGCTTTTTGGTATGTAAAAGAAGCTCGTAAAATTCGACGTTGATCAGTGCAATGATTTTCGAGATATCGTGGTCACCGATTTTAAAAATAGTCTTCAAGTTTGCATCGTCGGAATGCAACGAAGATTCTTTTTTAAATGTTTATTTCCACATTTTTATAATTTTACAAAATCTTTTTGCGCCACTTAAAATTCTTCATCTCTAAATAAGCGGCTTGAAAAATAATTGAGGATTATTCGTAACGAATATTTGTCGAAAGGGATTGGAGCAATTGAAAAATAATCATTTTCGTTGCATTCCAACGATGCAAACTTCAATCTCATTTCTCTTTAAGGGGTAAAGCCACAGTAGAATTTTCAAAAAATCGATTTTTTTCTCGCTAAAACGGTGCTTTATCATCACAAGAATAAGGGGCCGTCCATATATTACGTCATCGATTTTTGCTGATTTTCGACCCCCCCCCCCCCCTACAATCATCCTATCGTCATTTCCTAATGACCCCCTCCCCTCTCGCAAAACTGACGTCATTACCAGTTTGGCAAAATTAAAACATTTGCGGATTTGAGTAAAATTGGGTAACATTAAAACATTTTGTTATAGAATCATCTTTTATTATTTTGTACTTTGGCAATGTTTATTAATATAATAATATTATTCTTCCCTATTCTTTAGTTTTCTTTGGATAGCTCCCACATTTTGTTATAGAATCATCTTTTATTATTTTGTACTTTGGCAATTTTCATTAATATAATAATATTATTCTTCCCTATTCTTTAGTTTTCTTTGGATAGCTCCCACGGAGTTTTCACCCATTCTTGCAAATCCTGGATCACGGGTAATATCTCCGTATCCTTCCCATATATTCATTTTGGCTCGATCGAACTATTTTCATAGGTACGCTGTTATTTGAAGTTCTCGAATATAATGTAGACAAACCTTATGTAATAAATAAATAAATAATGAGTTCAATAATTAATACCATTAGGTACTTGCAAAATATTTTTCATCACTCATGCGGGGAAACCACTCTAGTTGTACAATATACTATTGTACATTTTGAATTAACTGGTATCACAAGAATGACGTCAATTTCGAAACGCCCCCCCCCCCCCTCTCATCCATCATTTACCGTCATCCGCAGACGAACCTCCCCCCCCCCAAACTTAGAATGACGTAATATATGGACGGCCCCTAAGTTACTATTCGATTTATAGCAAGAACCTTTTTTTTTTCACCCACTTTGAGCGTGTAACGTAAGCCCAGTTCTGGCACGGCCATAGAGTACCTAAAACTTTCGGACCTGATTTTATACCCGTTAATGTGGCGTAACCCCTTAATTCGTGAGAAAAATGCGTTTAAATATTCAGGTCGGGTTTATACGTCGATAAAGTGCAATTTAAACATGCAAATATGCATTGTGAGGACTTTTCCCAATCATGTAACGAAGATCAGCGTTATCAAGACGGGAGTAGAGTTGCTTTGCGTCGACTGAGGCAACAATCTGAATGTCATTCTTTATAGCTCTTATCGCAGAAAAAATGGCCAGATAACGTTTCTCGTATCAGTAAATTTGTTTTTTTGTTTTCTCGAACATTTTCGAATGTCTTTTACATCCTTTGTGCATGGAGTTCAATTATTGGAATATCGACACGTAATGTTCAAAGTTGATTTTCGTCAAGAGGATAAAAAGACAGAATCCGCGGAGCTTGAAAATTTGGCAACGCTATCCCTCCATCTACCTCGTCCATGTGCATTCCCAATTTTTTCCGTCTGCAAAGAGAATTGGATCTGTTCGTCTGTTGGACAGTGATCCTCCGAATTTGCGAGATTGAAAGAGAAAGGAAAAAAAAAGTTGGCTTTGACGTAAATAGAAAACGAGCCAAGAATGTTGCTTTGCACCGTTTTTGCTCTTCGCTTCTTATCTTACTTTCAATTTTTACCCCGAGCTGATAGCCGCTGCCAGACAATTCGTCAAACGCTGACACTTCGTCTTCGGTATCGTAGATTTTTGGCGGCTTTGTGCAGGTTTATTTATTACTTGCCGTCTGCACGAGTCTCTAGTGCTAAATGTGTTGGCTCGCGTACGTCTTCCTGTACGTGACTCAACGTATCCTATAAATCGTATCGTATTACACGGGCAATCTGTACTAATGGGCAAATGTGCCAACTGGGCATTTGTACATTGCAATGTGCCACCAGACCTGGAGGACGAGCGTAATACTCGCGGGAAAAATCTTTATTTTGAGGCGTTACCCCCACTTGTGGCGCAAAAAAAGGCCTTTTTCATGATTTTTTTTAAAGAAAACTACAAAACTTTTTTAATCGATCAATATACCATCTCAAAGAACACATCTTGAAGAACTTTCGGTAATTTTTTTATTGAAAAATATTACATCGTTTAGTGGCAAATGGCCGTCAATGAAATAATGTTTTTATATACACGGTTTGCGGTGACCAACATTGCGGCGAAGTGGATCATCTGAAAACAAAAATGCGGATGGATTTAGTCAAATATAAGTATAAACTAGTCTTTAATCGAAGGATTTTGAAAAATATTTATTTTTCACCAAATGGCGGACAGTCAAAGTTAATGGTTCGATTTTAACGAAAAAAACGGCCGCTTTTTGGCTATAAAACGGCCATTTTTTTTCGAAAAAAAAAATCGAACGATTAAAGACTACATTTTTATGTATTAAATAAGCCTGCAAAATTTCAAGAAGATCGGTTCATTAGTGTTCGAGTAATCTTGGTCACCGACTTCAGAAATGCCATTTTGAGAAAAACGCGTTTAAAGTTTCAATTTCCGGTCGTTCACACAACGGATTCTTCTCTTTCAACGCTCATATCTCAGTCAATTTTGTTCGGATCGACTTGAAATTTTCAGGACATATTCTCAGATACTTATACTTCAAAAAAATGCAATAAAAAAAATCGATTTTTTCAAAATCGCAAGTGGGGGTAACCCCTTAAGGGAGGAGGTACCGTTGGACGAAGAAAAAATTGCGGATTTTCATAATTTTTTGTTTTCAAGCAAATATTTCTTCACCATTTTTGAGACATTGGATATATTTTCTTATTGTGGCTGTTGAATGGTTTTTTTTATTTGTCAATTTTCAAAAATTGCGGAGGTATGGCACGGCCTTCTAAACGGGTTGCGGCGGGTGTTGTCAGACGGCGTGACACTTAGCGTCGGCGGGATTAATCTGTAAAAAAGTCAACGAAGATTTTTCTTTCATTAACACTCGTACGCAGAATATGAACCAATAAAAAGTGAGAAATGTTGAAAATCAATTAAATGCCACGCTTTGAAACAAAAAGATTGAATTTTAAATTGAAAAAATACTTTTTTAAATTTTCAACCAAAAGTTTTTTTCTTTTTTATTTTCAGAAACGTGGTCTTGTTTTAGACAATAAGGTTAGAAAGATTTATACCAAATTTCATGAGAATCGCTCGATTAGTTTTTTAGCTATGTCAGTTTTGAAAATGCAGCTTCAAAGACTGCCATATCGCGGCCATTTTTAAAAATGAATGAAAAACATACCAGGATAAAGTTCCGAAAAATTCCGATTAATTTGGAACTTTGTGCACCCATGTATTTTTACTCGCTGATCGGGAACATGATAGTGAAAATACCCGCAAATTTGAATTTCAAGGTCGAAACTCATGAAAACTGATTTTTCAAAAGTTTTTCTATTTTATTGTAATGAATGTTGATCTTAGAGAAAAATGTTGTTTACAAAAGTTGTAGCCTATAAAAAGATTGATCTTTTATGTTTCATACAAATTTTGTCCAAAACCAATCTGTTTCGAGAAAAATGGGATAATGCTCGAAAAGTACATTTTCCTAAACACCATTAGGTTTGATATTATCTACTTGCGCGTTTTACCGCGGGAAGGTTGCAGTTTGATCTCTAACACTACACGTATACCTAAACAACAAACAACAACGCACAACGCAACAAACAAACCTAATCAACGCACAACAAATAAACCCAAACACAACAAACAAACCCAAACGACATACACCACAACAAACAAACCCAAACATGCTAGGCCACTCTGGAGGCCGAAAAAATAGGCTTTTTGGGGATTTTTTTTCAGAAAAACTAAAAAATAAATCGAGATTACAAAAACGGTTGTTTATCATTTATCTCAGTAACTGTATATAATAATTTTTTTTGAAGCGATTAATTTCAAAATGGCGGCTGGGCAGCGTTTATCTCAAAACTGCATTTTTTAAGTTCGCCGAATTCACTTGAACCGATTCACTTGAAATGTTAAATATATCTTGAAAAATACATTGTCTATGGAAGTACGTAGGATTTTTTTTTATATTACATCGTTCATTTGTTATTAACAATTATCTGACGATTTTTGAGGCAAATTTTTGGAAAGCGATAAATTTATCTAAAAAATCATCAAACACCCTTTGTTGTAATGTCGATATATTTTGTAGTTTTTCTGAAAAAAAAAAAAATCCCCAAAAAGCCTATTTTTTCGGCCTCTAGAGTGGCCTAACCCCTTAATGTAAAACCAACTTACAGCCGAACTCGAAATACGTATTGTTCGAGGCCAATTAGAATTACGTAAGAAATGGATCTCTGCCCTATACGAATAAAAGTGGTTCTCGTTTTTGTCACTTTTCAAAGAACAAAAAAAATTCGTCACGTAAACGGCAGTGTACGACAAATGTGGAGTATCGCTGCTTCCGAAGCTCACTGGTTACCGTTTGTCAACGTTCGATAGCGAACTTCAACTTTGCATTTTACGACACGCCAGTCACGTGAACTCCGGACGCCTTAACGTTTATAGTCTGTTCGCTCATTTTTTTTTGTATTATTATTAATACGACGCGTGCATTATAGCGTGGGACTGCGGCATAATATGCTGTCGCGACATGCTCCGATTCTTCCGTATCGAAATTTCTTTCAAGGTTACAACGAGTCGAATAATATTTTTTTCTTATGTCACTATACCTTGAGCGTTGATAGTCCATTAATAATAGAAAGTGCGACAAATTTTGTCAACGTGGAGCTTTGTTTGACATTGTCTTCCCTCTACCTGCTGTGTAGCGTTTTCCGAATGACAAGGCAAATTGCACTACGAGCAAATGGGCGAACGCAGTGACGACATTTATTTATAAGTTCTGAAAAGTTCGATACTGTTTTTTTCTGTTTTTTTTTTCTCAAGGAATAAGAGGAAAGTACGATCTTGAAGTTTGCATCTTTGGAACGCACCGAAAATTAAGGGAGGACACCACTGTAACTGCCCATTTTTGATAGTTGTTTTGCAGTTTTTTTTTAAGAAAGGAATAATATATATGGTCAAAAGAATTTTTAAACTTTATTAGGTATATATTGAAGTATGTGAAAAAAATTATTTTTCAAAAGAATACAAAATGACGCTGCACGAGTCGCTATAGCATTACTGATTTTAAGGGGTTACCCCCACTTGCGATTTTGAAAAAATCGATTTTTTTTGAAGTATAAGTATCTGAGAATATGTCCTGAAAATTTCAAGTCGATCCGAACAAAATTGACTGAGATATGAGCGTTGAAAGAGAAGAATCCGTTGTGTAAACGACCGGCTAATTGAAACTTTAAACGCGTTTTTCTCAAAATGGCATTTCTGAAGTCGGTGACCAAGATTACTCGAACACTAATGAACCGATCTTCTTGAAATTTTGCAGGTTTATTTAATACATAAAAATGTAGTTTTTAATCGTTCGATTTTTTTTTTTTTTTCGAAAAAAAATGGCCGTTTTATAGCCAAAAAACGGCCGTTTTTTTTTTCGTTAAAATCGAACCATTAACTTTGACTGTCCGCCATTTTGTGAAAAATGAATATTTTTTAAAATCCTTCGATTAAAGACTAGTTTATACTTATATTTAACTAAATCCATCCGCATTTTTTTTTCGGATGATCCACTTCGCCGCAATGTTGGTCACCGCAAACCGTGTATATAAAGACATTATTTCATTGTCGGCCATTTGCCACTAAACAATGTAATATTTTTCAATGAAAAAATGACTGAAAGTTCTTTAAGATGTGTTCTTTAAGATGGTATATTGATCGATTAAAAAAGTTTTGTAGTTTTCTTTAAAAAAATTCATGAAAAAGGCCTTTTTTGCGCTACAAGTGGGGGTAACGCCTTAAATAAAATTTAATCCTGCAACTGACAAGGAACATCACTTTGGTGTCCTCCCATTTTGTTGAAACTTTTTTATGTGGAAGAATATCAAAAACTAAGGAACACGTATTTGTTTTCATCGGCGGAAAAACGGTTTTAAGGGGTGAAACGCATCTTCGAAAATAGGGGTGTTTTTCGTTTTCCGTCGATAACGTTATCATTCTCATCTCCAATGTATAGTACACAAAAAAATAAACATTGTTGCAATTTGATTTTTTTATATCTCGTACCGTTGAAACGTTATTGACGAAAAACGAAAAACATCCCCACTTTTGAGGGTGCGTTTCACACCGTAAAACCTTTTTTCCGCCGATAAAAAAAAATACATGTCTCTTAGTATTTGATACTCTTGCACATAAAAAAGTTTCAACAAAATCGGAGGACACCAAAGTGATGTTCCTTGTGAGAGTAAAATATTGTCTTTAATTATATTCGTTTTGGCAGTCAAGTACGGGGGGAAATTAAAATATAATGAAAAACGAAAATAGAGACGAGTTTGAAAAAAAGTTAGTTTTTTCGACCATAATTTTCATATTAAAAGTGATATATTTTTTACAATTTCCAATTAATCGAAAAAAGCGCTCGTACTTGACTGTTAAAGCAATCTAAGAAGCTACGGTTAAAATTTTAAGTCGATTGGACGACAATTTTTCGAGTTCTGCTGCGTGCTGATTTGAAAAACATGGTTTTGAGAAAAACGTGTTTGAAGTCGACGGTTTTATAGACGCCACAAATGATGATTTTTTCCCCTAATCTAATGCCACCTATTGGTAGAAAATAAAACTACTTTTAGTCGGTGAGTTTTCGTCGAAGATAAAAGGCTTTAAACCAAAGAAAGTTTAAGACAAAGAAAACCACTTTAAACTGTTTTTTTCAGCTATAAATGAATATGGATAATATTTTCGAAGGCTCAAAGGATTTTTTAAAAGTGTTGCCAAAAAAACCATTTTTTTTTGAAATTTTACAGTAGTGTCTAGAGGTATAAATTTCGGGCATATGTGATGAATCATTGAAAACTATTAGACACGTATTTTTTTTATCTGCGGAAAAACGGTTTTAAGGGGTGAAACCACCCCTCAAAGAAAGGCATAACGAGGGGTGGTTTTGCAGTTTCACCCTCAAGCATTCCATCGATCTGAATGAAATAACAACCAAAATTCTTCTAATGTAAAGCCATGAAAAATCCACTATATAAAAATTGAAAAAAAAATTAAGGGGTGACACCCCTTTCTTTGAGCGGTTGTTCACCCCCTTAAAAACGTTTTTACGCAGATAAAAAAAATACGTGTCTAATAGTTTTCAATGCTTTATCACAAATATGAGTTTCAACAAAATCGGAGGCGGACATTAAGTGATGTTCCTTGTAAGTGGTATGAAGGCATGTCATACTTCAGTTATATCAATCAGCCATTCATATCTCATGAAGTGTACCTTCCTCGACTTCGAGATGATGATTTTCTGAAGCTCGTTCTTCCCTGCGAGTAGTTCTAGCATAACGTCGAAGTTTGCATCCCTGCAATGCAAAGAAAATTATTTTCTTTTAATTTCCCATATTTCCTTGGGCAGATTTGAGCTACGAAAATCACGCAAACATTTTTTATGATTCTTATTTAGCGAGCTACAACAAATTTTCAAAATATGATTTTGGATAATAATGAAAATAAGAAATTGAAAACAAATTTTGTTGCATTCCAACGATGCAAACTTCAACCCCATGTTCTAGCTTTCTTAAAATCATCTGAAGCTCGTAGCTCCGACAGGTCGATCTTATTCTTATCTCGGCTCAAATCGCTATAATCATGTAGATATTGGAAACTCCGACATTTCCTTTTGAGGACATATTCTTAAGGCCTCCCCATGTAGGGTGATCGGTAATGGCCAATGACTGGCCGATGCTCGACGCCAAGCTTGCCAACATTGGCACTCGAGCTTGGCCCGATCATCGACCGAGCCGTGGATGATAAGAGCGGCTCGATATTCGCAATCAATATTGGCCCTAGAATAGCTTATGAGAATCGGCCGAGCATCGCGTAGGAGTTCATTCGAGAATCGGCCAACAATAAGCCCCCTCAAGATTGCCATCATTGGCACTCGAGCTTGGCCCGATTATCGACCGAGTCTTGGCGGATAATTGTGACCCAATATAGATCACCAAAATTGGTCCAGCACTGCCAAAAAAAAATTAATTATTTTTGTATTGTAATTCGTCATCACCTGGTCTTTCGAAATGATTAGTTCGAAGAAAATATTTCACCCACATGGGGCTCGGACCTTGAACTTTCCTACTCATAGCCAAATACGCTGCCCCTATGCTACCGAGTGCTTGTAACATTCGAATCGCAGATATGGCATGAGATACCAAATGGATTCTCATCATTATTTGTATCACATAAACTATATCAATTAGTTAATATGATTGTGATAATTAGAGAGTGTTATCGAATGACATGTTATAGAATTTTCAAACCTAACCTATATATATAATTCCTCTCTCTCCACCTTCTCTACCCCCACAACCCGTTAATATGTGTGTTGCAATAAAGACAGACCATTAGTTCATTAGTTCAAGTTTAATTTGAATAAATAAATATACTTAAAATGAATAATTCCAATAATGGAATGCAGTAGGAAAAATTTGATTTCACGAAAAATCTAGTTAATTCAAATAAAAAATAAATAGATGCGGTTAGTTAATATTAATAGAATTTTTCTGTCAGTGTAGGATGGTTCATAAAAATCGACAGAATATCGCGTATGAGCTCGTTCGAGAATCGGCCAACAATGAGTGCATTGATTTGGTAGTATATTTGTTAAGAATAATATCCAATGGACTCGTGAAAAGTATTTATCTCGTCTCTCAATGACTTCAACGCGAAACAATGAATCGTCAATATACGAATTGCGGTTCGATTATGCGTTACTCGGCCGAACATTTTCCTCGTATCGGCAAAAACATGATTGGCGAGTCTATACTTCGCCAAACATCGACCTCGTATCGATACGCCAATGATTAGAGAGCCTATATTTGGCCGAACATTGTCCTCGTATCGGCAAACCAATGATTGGCGAGTCTATACTTCGCCAAACATCGGCCTCATATCGATAAACCAATAATGAACAAGTCTATACTTGGCCGAACATTGGCCTCGTATTGGCAAACCAATGATTGGCCGGTCTATACTTCGCCAAACATCGGCCTCGTATCGACAAGCCAATGATTAGGGACTCTACGTTTGGCCGAACATTGGCCGCGTATCGGCAGACCAATGATTGGCGAGTCTACACTTCGATAAACATCGGCCTCGTATCGACAAGCCAATGATTAGCGAGTCTATATTTGGCCGAACATTGGCCTCGTATCAGCAAACCAATGTTGGCTAGCCAATACTCAGCCGAGCATTGGCGTACAATTGGTTAATCGATCATCGTCCCGCCAACATTGGTCCAAGTATTGGCCGTTACGGTTCGATTGGCGAAACCTACATGGGTCAGGCCACTCTAGAGGCCGAAAAAATAGGCTTCTTGGGGATTTTTTTTTTCAGAAAAACTACAAAATAAATCGAGATTACAAAAAGGGTGTTTATCATACATATCGACGACGGTATACAATAATTTTTTTGAAGCGACTATTTTCAAAATGGCGGCTGTGCAGCGTTTTTGCGAAAACGTCTCCATTTTTCCAGGGTCCCCGGCCAGACAAACAGTTCCTGTAATTTTTTAATTATAATGAGCTAATTAATCTTTTTCGATTCTATATAGTAACTGCTATAGAAGTACGTAGGATTTTTTCGATACATTGATTTTTGGCCAAATGGCGCACTTCTAAAGTGGATAGCGCAAAATTTGCCTAAAAAATCGTCAGAAAATTGTTAATAACAAATTAACTATGCAATATAAAAAAAATCCTACGTACTTCCATAGACCATGTATTTTTCAAGATATATTCAACCTTCCAAGTGAATCGGTTGAAAATTGTCTGAGTTATGTTTCCGGCCAACTTAAAAAATGCAGTTTTGAGTTAAAGTTGTTTGAAATTTTGAGTAATCCTTGTACTAAATGTACCGGCCTTGTACTAAAATCCGCAAACCGAGTACTTAGAGTTTTTTCCCAGCCACAATCATTTGGGACATCATTTTTGAGGTCCTGGGGGACCATTAAAAAAATCGATTTTTCGAAAATTCTAGAGTGGCCTAACCCCTTAAGAGTCTATATCTTAAGAATATGCAAAAAAATCGATTTTTTCAAATTTCCGGACTAGAATACTGCCTTATTTCTGTGTAATTGACACCATTTATTTCGGGTCGTTTCAGGCTATGAAAATCACTTGAATACTTTGACATATTCTCATCAGAGATTTACAAAAACAATTTTTTCAAAACGACTATTTAATTATGCAAATTTCAACATAATAGGAAAATTAGTTTAATTGGATACTCGGAGACAGGCTGGAATTGGAAGACTTTTCCGACAAGAAAGTATGCAATTCTTCGTATTTCGAGGACCGTCGAATGTTGAATGACTCCACGCAAATTGGGTATTCGGATGTCTGCCCGTAGATAATGACGTTTGAACGAATTTTCCTTGCACAATGTGTCAGCGGCTTACGCAAGAACCGAATAATTACGTACTTTTTCCGAGGCAATGGTAAACACCCCGAGGTAATATCGGGTAAAATAAATTGCCGCAGGAAGTCCGGAAAGCCTCAGTAAATATTCACGTCAATCTGTTTGATAAGCTCAACATCGTTGCTTGGAACTCTGTTCGCCATTCAAATATCGTAGATAAGGAAAATAGCGATACGTGAGAGTATACACGTTTTTTTAATGTCAGTGAATCTTCCGTGTTCTCTTGTCATTTTGACGGATTTTTTTTCGTTTTAATTGATTTTTTTATACGAGTCTTTTTTTAATATTGCAGTCATCTTGTGGATTACGCTTTTTCACAATCCAGCGCTGTATTGCGTTTGTACGAGGGCACAGGGAAAGTGGAGAAAATCTGTGCCGATGCAGGCGCTCATATTATCTAACACGCATCCGAGTTGCATAACGTTTTTTGTCGTGACAGTCCATAACACCTTTTCTTTTTAGTGGAATTCAGGAATACATCGAAACACTGAAGCTACGATGCTGTAGAATCGAAGTTTCCATGTGGAAAATAAGAGGTTATGTGCATCTATCGACTGCTGAGGCAGTTATAGGGCAAGCCTATGGATGGCCTCACCTGGGAAAGCCTGCATAGGGCCTTATCAGGGGAAGCTTCAGTAGGGCCTTATCAGGGAAAGCCTTATTGGGGCCCTATCGTGGAACGCATTAGTAGGGCTTATCACGGCAAGCCTTGGTAGGCACCTATCGGGGAAAGTCTTAGTAGGTTCTTATCAGCGACGGTCTTAGTAGGGCCATTTTAGTATTGCCTGATTTCGGAGTAATAATGGAATGGAATAGATTTTTTCTATTTCGGAGATATGAATGTTGTAGATTGTTCGAATCTGTATTTGTATGACTCGAACTGCAGACCATCTGAATATATGGTCTCGAATAAATAATCCTTTGGTGTAGTAGCTATTCGATTTCGTCATTCGTCAAATAGTACAGTCGTGCTGTCGCTGAAAAAACCCGGAATCGGAGAAAATTAGAAGAAGGCTAGTTTTTTGACAGGTGATTTTGTAGGTGCCGCGGGTGCTAAGTCCCAGTTTGCCTAAAAATCGGGGTGTAGGGTTCTTTTTTAGGGGATGAAAGGAGATGGGGGTGGATTAATGCCAAACTACAACCCCTACGAGGTCGGCGCAGTGAGACAAAATGTTCAGAAAAATCCGGGCTTTAGTTTTGTCCACAGCGCCGAAGTCGAGGAAGTTCATTTTGAGGGTGAAAAAGTGGGGTGAAATTTTGAAAAATCGGTTTTAATTCAATAACTCTTTAGAAAAAAATCGTACGTTTTTCGTTCAAATGGGAACGTTGTAGCCCTTGCAAAGACGCGTCGATTGAGTATTCGATCATTACTTTCCGATAATATCTTCACCCCCAACAAATGGTTAAAAAACCAAAAAAAAAAAATAGTTTATTGAATAACTCAAAAACAATCGGTTTTTCGAGTATGGTTCAAATGTACGAAATGTAGAGAATAATTTTCTCCATAATTTCGTTGCTATGGACTACCCTTGAATTTTGATTTTCCAACCCCTCTCGGGGGATGAAAATTCAAAATGAAATTCTGGGAAAACTATTGACGGCACGAATTCGCCGCCGTGGAAGAATTTGCAGCTTGAACCCTCAGCTACATTTTTGTCCACAGCGCCAAACTCGTATCTTTTTAGTTTCGGTCAATAGTTTTCCCAGAATTTTATTTTGACTTTTCAACCCCTGAGAGGGGTTCGAAAAAGCAAAATTCAAAAGTTGTGCATAGGAACGAAAATATAGAGAAAATTCTTCTCTACATTTTGTACATTTGATCCATCCCCGAAAAATCGATTGTTTTTTAGGTATTCAATAAATAATTTTTTTGTTAATTCTTCAACAATTATTTTGGGGGTGAAGATATTATTGGAGAGGGTTGATCGAATACTCGATCGACGCGTCTTTTCAAGGGCTACGATGTTTCCATTTGAAAAAAAATTGTATGAATTTGTCCTAAAGTGTTATCGAATGAAAACTGATTTATCAAAATTTCACCCCACTTTTTCAGCCCCAAAATGAACTTCCACGACTTCGGCACTATGGACAAAAATAAAACCCGGATTTTTCTGAACATTTTGTCTCCCGGCGCGGACCTCGTGGGGGTTGTAGTTTGGCATTAATCCACCCCAATCCCCTAAAAAAAGACCCTACCCCCCGATTTTTAGGCAAACTTGGTTTTAGCACCCGTGGCACCTACAAAATTACCTGTCAAAAAACTAGCCTTCTTCTAATTTTTTCCGATTCCAGTATACAGCACGACTGTACTAAAAGGGTAACATTTCGAATAATTTAACCTTCCTTATTTTCAGAGTTAATAATTCTGTCGTTTCGAAATCTTTATCGTTCTATATTTGGTCATTCGACATTTTGACCCTCACCCCCTGAATACTTCCGGCCCGATCGGGGCCGGATCAGGATGTCCGTAGTAGGTGTGACTCGTATCCAGGGCTGCAAATAATGCATTACTTTTCGTAATGCATTAGCGTTTTCATTATTCATTACTTTACATTTTGTAATGAAATAAAAATGCATTACCCATTACATTACGTTCAGTAATGTAACGAATTTCCATTATTCATTACATTACATTTTGTAATGCAAACAATTGCCATTACTCGTGACATTGGATTTTGTGATGTAAAGAAATTTCATTACTCATTACATTGGAATTTGTGATGTAAAAAAATTCCATTCCTCATTACAAAGTAATGGAAATATTCTACATTACAAAATGTAATGTAATGAGTAATGGAATTTTTTCACATTACTAATGCAATGCATTGTAAAAAAATTCCATTGCTCATTACAATGCAATGAGGATTATTATTCGGTTCCCATTAAGGGGAGCGGTTCTTGTACTGGGTCGATCTGACCAGATTGGAAACGAATTATAATCCATATTACCTTGTAATGAGTAATGGAAATCGGCCAAGGCGTTTTCGAGGATACATCTGGCAACGACCTTGAAAACTATGTTTCGAGATAATCGCGTTTGAATCGCTTCAAGTCAACGAATTTATTTAAAAAAATTCCTAAACATACCTCAATGTACATATTTTCCAACAAAAAAACCCGGATCCAATCGAAACATTAGTTTTTGAGATCAAAATTCCCGAAGTTTATCTGTTTTTCTCGCCTTTTACTCAGGTACCTCCCCTTAAGGGGCTATACCAGTGTGACACTTTGAAAAAAAATCGATTTTTTTGCCTTTTTCGACAGTTCATACTTTCAAGAATATCATTATCATTTATATCATTTATATCAATATCATTTTATCTTGCAAAAATGGATAGTTGAATCTTTAAACGCATTTTTTTCGAAACGAGATTATTCAAATTTGCTGACATTGTAACTCAAAGAGCAATTATCCGACTGACTTGAAATTTGAACTGAGTACTGTTGAATATATTTACTCTACAATGACGTGGGATATTTTTGATTGGATGAAAATTGACGATTTGGCATTGAAAAAAACGAACATTTTATAGGCAAGAAAACAGACTTTTTTTTCATAACTACGCAATTTTGTTAAATTTTGATACTTTTCGAAAATCCTACGTCATGATACAGGAAATACCTTCCAGTTTAACGACATTTTTTCCTTTTTCGGTTTAAGCTACTCAATCGTCCGGAATCATGTCAGCAGTGGAGGAACTTTTTTTTTGGCGCCTCCGAAGGCCGCGCATAAGTCGCTTGGATGTCAATATTTTTCTATGAAAAAATTATGTAATATAGGTCAAATATAGCCAAATATATTCTTAATTTTCCGAAATATTTAGTTGAGTACTTTTCCTCCAAAAAATTCCCGAAAATCACCCAAATCTTCAGCGTTCACACTGGTATAGCCCCTTAACGCGGTCCTCTAGTTTCTCGGCTGTTTTTTTTACGGCTTTTCCAATATTTTTTTACGGGCAAAGAATCGAAATAATCAATCTCATTGCTTTTGCATAATCTTTATTAACATTTAAATAAGCTTTACAAATTTTTTGAAGTCAAAATATATAATAGAATAAAGGTTATAGTGGCCGACAGGAAGACATCAAGTAAAAGAGGTGCTTGACGGTGACCAAGATTGCGGCTGTTCTACTTATCTGAAATAAAAAAACCAAACGGCATTTTAATCTTCATATTTAAGACTAGCGATTGAACTAGAGTGAATTCTAAATTACAAAAATTGACTTTTTTTATACACTTTTGACAATTACATTCTATTTTTTACTCATTTTTTCTTAAGTTTTTCGCTCGTACAAAAAAAAACTATTGAAGCAATCATGATAATCCTAGTTCAATCGCTGGCTTATAGCATATTAAAGATGCTGTATAAATTTGAACAAGACCGGTGCAGTGGTTTCTGAAATATCGTGGTCACCGTTTCGAAAAATGGTGTATCGAGGAAAACGCGTTTGAAAGTTCGCGCATGTGATTTATACTAAAAATTTCATCTCACCGTCAATCTGCTATGCCTGGACCATACAATAGGCCTTCCTCTTCTTCTTGGAAGTCACGCAGAGCTGCTCCGTCTTCCCTTTTCGCGATTTGGGCCTGTTTTACAACATCACTCGTGCGCCTTTCTGAACGGTCGATCCGAGAGCTATTACGCTGTTGAACATATCCTTTAGCTTGTGGGCCGATTTTCACTTCCATGGTTTCCAAGGTCTTCAGGATAGATTTGAATCCTTCGTTGAAGATTATGACAGCGAGAAACGTGGCGATTTCAACCACTTTTGGCCCAGAATGGAGGTGCTTCGGAGCAAAAGTCCAGATTAACCAATTGAGCGACTCGTTATTATTTTGAGTTTCCGCTCCCAGGCATCTGCTTAACAATTCTTCTTTGGATAAATCCTCATAAATTGGCTTTATAACTTTTTGAACTGCTTCAGAAAGAGGCGGTTTATTGTGTTTGAATTGCTCAGCCCCTCCGAGAAACTCAGTTCTGCGCCATTTGCACCAACTCGGTTCGCCTGCAGGACAATTTTGATGCTGTGGATTTCTGTCTGTGGAAATCTTGTGAAAGAATGTTGCCCGAATTTCCTTTCTCATTTCCTCGATAGAATCTGGATGTCTCCGAATAGCGAATCCATAATACGTTGTCATCTCACCAATCAATTTATCAGTGAGTTCACGGCGTCTTAGTCAATATTCGAAAGCGTCTGTCGACGGTCTCGGCCCCCCTTTACCCCATGTAGGGTGATCGGTAGTGGCCAATGATTGGCCGATGCTCGACGTCAAGCTTGCCAACATTGGCACTCGAGCTTGGCCCGATCATCGACCGAGCCTTGGATGATAAGAGCGGCCCGATATTCGCAATCAATATTGGCCCTAGAATGGCTTATGAG
This sequence comes from Ophion obscuratus, assembly GCA_964007375.1. Taxonomy (NCBI): domain Eukaryota; kingdom Metazoa; phylum Arthropoda; class Insecta; order Hymenoptera; family Ichneumonidae; genus Ophion; species Ophion obscuratus. Next base: position 5,412,413 of record OZ023313.1, read on the forward strand.
AATCGGCCGAGCATCGCGTAGGAGTTCATTCGAGAATCGGCCAACAATAATCCCCCTCAAGATTGCCATCATTGGCACTCGAGCTTGGCCCGATTATCGACCGAGTCTTGGCGGATAATTGTGACCCAATATAGATCACCAAAATTGGTCCTGCACTGCCAAAAAAAAAATTAATTATTATTTTTTTGTGTTGTAATTCACCCTTACCTGGTCTTTCGAAATGATTAGTTCGAAGAAAATATTTCACCCATATGGGGCTCGAACCTTGAACTTCCCACTCATAGCCAAACACGCTGCCCCTATGCTATCGAGTTCTTGTAACATTTGAATCGCAGATATGGCATGAGATACCAAATGGATTCTCATCATTATTTGTATCACATAAACTATATCAATTAGTTAATATCATTGTGATAATTAGAGAGCGTTATCGAATGACATGTTATAGAATTTTCAAACCTAACCTATATATATATATAATTGGCTACGTCACATCTGACCCGACGACAAAATATCCGAGGACAAAATATCCGAAAGACAAAATATCCGAAAGATAAAATATCCGAAAGACAAAATATTCTCATGACAAAACATCCGCGAGACAAAATCCTAAATCTCGTCCACCACATCAACGGGGTCGCGCGCAAAACCCCTTTGTGGGGTGTGTGAGATAGTGGGGTGGGGGCATAATACGAGCTTCTTCATTGCACTTATTTCTTTATTGTAAAGTTTTTGTACACTTTAAACTGTAGCACTACTGACACTACAAACTGACAGCACTACAAACTGACAGAATAAATTTCAACGGTATGACTGTACACTTTAAACTGTACAGTGTTACAGTGTGGGGTGTGTGAGATAGTTTGTACTGTGTAATTTGTTGTACAGTAATGTAATGTCTGTACAGTTTACACTGTAATGTCTGTACAGTTTAAAGTGTACACCTTTGTGGGGTGTGTGAGATAGTGGGGTGGGGGCATAATACGAGCTTCTTCATTGCACTTATTTCTTTATTGTAAAGTTTTTGTACACTTTAAACTGTAGCACTACTGACACTACAAACTGACAGCACTACTGACACTACAAACTGACAGCACTACAAACTGACAGCACTACAAACTGACAGAATAAATTTCAACGGCATGACTGTACACTTTAAACTGTAGCACTACATACACAGCAGAGAGAAAAACATTGACTGTCTCATGAAGCCAGTTGTCCTAGTTTAAGAGTAATAACGTTAATCATAGATTTAATTACCGACAGCGGATATAATATCGGCAGATATTTTGTCTTGCGGATATTTTGTCATGAGGATATTTTATCCTGCGGATATTGTGTCGTCGGATATTTTGTCGCGGATATTTTGTCGAGGATATTTTGTCGTCGGGTCAAAACGCGTGTTACCATATAATTCCTCTCTCTTCACCTTCTCTACCCCCACAACCCGTTAATATGTGTGTTGCAATAAAGATAGACCATTAGTTCATTAGTTCAAGTTTAATTTGAATAAATAAATATATTTAAAATGAATAATTCCAATAATGGAATGCAATAGGAAAAATTTGATTTCACGAAAAATCTAGTTAATTCAAATAAAAAATAAACAAATAGACGCGGTTAGTTAATATTAATAGAATTTTTCTGTCAGTGTAGGATGGTTCATAAAAATCGGCAGAATATCGCGTATGAGCTCGTTCGAGAATCGGCCAACAATGAGTGCATTGATTTGGTAGTATATTTGTTAAGAATAATATCCAATGGACTCGTGAAAAGTATTTATCTCGTCTCTCAATGACTTCAACGCGAAACAATGAATCGTCAATATACGAATTGCGGTTCGATCATGCGTTACTCGGCCGAACATTGGCCTCGTATCGGCAAAAACATGATTGGCGAGTCTATACTTCGCCAAACATCGACCTCGTATCGATAAGCTAATGATTAGAGAGCCTATATTTGGCCGAACATTGTCCTCGTATCGGCAAACCAATGATTGGCGAGTCTATACTTCGCCAAACATCGGCCTCATATCGATAAACCAATAATGAACAAGTCTATACTTGGCCGAACATTGGCCTCGTATTGGCAAACCAATGATTGGCCGGTCTATACTTCGCCAAACATCGGCCTCGTATCGACAAGCCAATGATTAGCGAGTCTACGTTTGGACGAACATTGGCCGCGTATCGGCAAACCAATGATTGGCGAGTCTATACTTCGCCAAACATCGGCCTCGTATCGACAAGCCAATGATTAGCGAGTCTATATTTGGCCAAACATTGGCCTCGTATCAGCAAACCAATGTTGGCTAGTCAATACTCAGCCGAGCATTGGCGTACAATTGGTTAATCGATTATCGTCCCGCCAACATTGGTCCAAGTATTGGCCGTTACGGTTCGATTGGCGAAACCTACATGGGTTGTCCGTTGGTTGATTGCAGATGTACAAGTATGTCGGAGAGCGGCGTGCAAGCAGCGTGCGAGGAGACCGAGAAGAGGACGTCTCTGTACTTGTTTCCGGGTCCAACACCGCCACCTCTGCCACCGCGATTGACGGCCCTGGTCGTTGGTGGTTCGCCAGGAGGTCCCGTCAGCCTCGGCGTGGCACCGTGGACGAAGGAAGGCCACGAGGAAGTCGCCGGGGCAGGAGAAGACGAGGATGCGACGGATCCGACCAAGAGACGACGACCGCGCACCGGCTTCTCCCGGACGCACGCGAGATCGGCGAGTCACGGTGGCGTCCTTGCGACATCCACGACAGGCTGGCAGACGAGTCTTGGAAATTCACCGGCAACGTTTGGAACGTTCTCCTCCCCACCGGGAATATCAACGATAACGGGAAGTATACGGCCGTCGGCCCTCAAAAAGCCCGGCCATCAACGGGCGTTCAGTCATGGCCAGGTTGTCGATTTGCAAGGTCAACAGCAAACTTACGGACACAGCAGAGTTGGCTCGAGGACCGATTTTATCCTACCGCCTGGGCACAGAGACGAGCCACGACCTACCAGCAGCGGCAAAGTGCCATCCTTTCGAGGACACTCGCGACAGGCTTCGCGGTGAGTTTACCTCCACGCCAAAAACGGCTTTCAATGTCGGCTCGCTACTTTGTTGGGCCCGAAAAATGTTCGATTTTTCACCAATTTTTTATGCGAAGAATATTAAGGGAGACTTTGTCCTTGGAGTGCCATATTTCAGGTGTTTACATTTTTTTTTTTTTTAAAGGAAACGAGTAAAGCTTTTTGAGTGCGGTTTTTTCTTGCTTTTGTTCATGATATACAGAACGTTAAAAAAAATTTTTTTGAAAAAAAAAACCAAAATTGCGGCCGTTGCAGCTCCGCGAAAACAGGTCCTCAAATCGCGGGAGGTAAACGGCTGACATCACTGCTCCCTCTTTGTTGATCTGAAACACAAATTCAAAGCATATTATCAATTTGTGACCCTTTGGTCATGGAATGACGGATGGGTTTTTCGTTTAGTACAAATTTCGGAAAATGGCGGCAATTTAAAAAAAAATCGAATTTTCGCGTTTTTTTTCGCATAAAAAGATAAATAATAAATGCAAAAATGTATCTGTCGAAAAAAACGATCCGTCATTCCGTGAAGACATATTTTCTGAGTATGCTCTCCAAATTTCAGGTCGATATGTTAATTACAGCGGTCGGGAGAATGTCAGCCATTATTAAAAACGTGTTTTCGAGAAAAACGCGATTAAAGTTTTGTAATGTGTTTACACAAATGTGTTTATAATTACCGCTAATCGGCAATGCCTGGTCCATAGAGGCATCCCTCCTAGAGATTAAGAATCCGTAATAAAAAAAATTGATTTTTTGAAAATTTCAAGGACAAAGTCTCCCTTAATTGATCATATACAATTGTATACAAAAATAGGCCCGATAGCATTTTATATATTTGTATATAAACGTGTACAATTGTATATACTAATATACTATCGTACATAACTGTATATTAGTATATACAATTTTATACGTTTATATACAAATATATAAAATTCTATCGGGCCAATTTTTGCATACAATTGTATATGATCAATTAAGGGAGACTTTGTCCTTGAAATTTTTGCTGATATCAAAATACGAGTCTATGTTAAATTCAAGAAGCATTTGCTAATATCAGCATACGGGTGTGTATTCATTTCACGGAAACAAAGTATTACCTTTAATGTACACTGTAAAAAGCTTCTGTGTAAAAATTAATACACAAGTGTACGATGTGTTTATGCGGACGCCGTTTATGAAATTTCAGATAATATTTTGAAAATCCAAAGCAGGTTATTTAAAAAATAAAAGTGCAGCTCTGTAATATTAATATACTTGTGCGTTTGAAAAATCATGCACGTGTAAAAAAATGTTAACATCCATGTATATTGAAATCAAGAACCATTTGCTGATATCAATATACCAGTGTATATTAAATTCGTTCGTATATTAAGTTCGTAAAATTCAATTCTTTTGTGCCTTAAATGTAGTGTAAATTTAATATAATTTTCACATTGTTTCCTGTGATTTTCATCAGCGTTTATGATTTTTTTTTTCAATTCCAGTTTCGCACTTTTAAATAAATCTGTTGTGATCATGCATTGTACGTATCGTAAAATTCAGATTCACATATATTATATTTTTCAGGCTGCTGTAAATAAATTTCAAACTTGTTTTGTATTTTCAATGCTCTGTTTTTTTATAGTTGATTTATTATACATCTGTGGTAATTTTCAATTGAAGAGACGGGTTAATGCAATACATTTTCCACAAATTTACAAACTTGTCTTTGATATTCCATGTTGCATCTATTAAATTCTATATCCACGTTAGATATTCATGTTCCTGTTTTAAATTTACGGTACAAGTGTTTCACATTTAATTCCATCCACTGAGTTCGTAAAATTCAATTCCTTTGTATCTTAAATGTATTGTAAATTTCATATAATTTTTCACAGTGTGTAATCTGCTATGCCAGGATCATAGAGTACACCTTCCTCTTCGTTGGCTCTTTCCGATAATTCAAAATCAATTTTTTTTTTTGGCCCAACAAATTAGAAACGTCCCTTAATGACGCATAGTTGGAATGCATTTGCATAGTTGGAATGCAACGATGTTTTTTTTTAATTTTCTTTATTTTTATTATTATCAGACACTATTGCATTGAAGTTTCCATAGTTGGAATGCAACGAGTTTTTTTTTGTATTGCCCAATTTTGTTCAGCGCATTGAGGCTTTTAAAGCCTTGGGAAGATTGACGCATCACTGAAACATTTTTGAAGATCCTTACCAGGGATCCATAACCTAAAACGGCGGAGGAAGAGTTTAGATAGTAAGGAAAATAAAGATATAAAAAAATTAAGTAGAATTTTCGTTGCGTTCCAACGATGCAAACTTCACCGTCAAAATATTTTTTTTTTTTGCGAACCGTGGTCGTAAATCTTCAATGAGAATACGTAAACGTATTTCAGTTGCTTTCACCGCCCGAATTGGCTGACAAAATTTTATGAATTTAATCAAATCAGTTTCGGTTGTGTTCCAACGATGCTAACTTCAAGATCATGAAACTCTGCAAACTCTTTGGGAATAACGAAGTAATCAATGGGTTTGGAGTTTACGTCGTTCGAATGCAACAAAAATTCTCGGTTATTTGTTACTTTCTTTTTTTTTATTACTATCGAAACTCTTTTTTTGCAGTTTTAGGTTATGGATTCCTAATAAGGATCTTCAAAAATATTTCAACGATATTTGTATGACGTTGAAGTTTGGTAAACCGATTTTTTTTTGGAATACCTAAGCTACAAAAATCGCCCAACGGTTTTTTACTATCATGAAAAATCTGCAGCTTAAGATTGCATGATAAGCATCCGGATGATGAAAAAGTTGAAGAAATAAATCTAAAAAAAAAAAAGAATTCGCCTTGCATTCCAACGATGGAAACTTCAACACGTAATGACGTTGAAGTTGAAGTTTCGTATTTATTTATGTCTTTTGACGTTTTGTATTTATTTATTTCGTATTTATTTCTTAAATAAATACGAGAAAAAAAGTATAATATCGTTGCACTCCAAAGATGCAAACTTCAATACCATAGTAATCAAGCCCTAACCTAATGCACGTTTCACCACATCATTTGTCATTGCGTGCTGAAACTTGCGGGTAATGTGAAGTTGGTGCAAAGACAATTCTCAGGTTAATATTTTCGCCCACGCATTATGCAGCGAGGAAAGACCGTACAGAAATGCTGACTCGGCGAGATATCGCTTCGAACTAGCGCTCGTGCACATATTGTTGTTTGCCGATGCGATACGCGCCATGTTTTTTTTTTACTCGTCCCTGCAACACTGACAAAATCCTATCGTCTCGTCATTGCGCACGTATATCAAAATTTGTCTTTTTTTCGACATTCTCAAAGCACAATTTCAAAATTAATTCACTTCTCATCGCGATCATCTTGATTCAACTCGACTCAAATTGATTCCGAGTTCTGAATCAGAACAAACGGATCGTTCGACGCTGATTTTGCATAGTATTGAAGTTTGCATCGTTGGAACGCAACGATACACATCCGTGGACCAATTTTCTTTGGCAAATTCAGTCCTCCAAAATTGCTTAAGGGGGAGGAAAACCTTTGGGCGAGGAAAAAAATGCTGATTTTCATGATTCGTTTTTTCAAAAAGGAAATATTTCTTCAACATTTTTGAGACTCAGGATATATTTTATTACTACTTTTGGCTGTTACGCGGTATTTTTTAATTTTATTAATATTCAAAAATGGCTGAGGTACGGCATGGTCTTCTGAACGTGTTGCGGCGGATGTTGTCAGACTTCGTGACACGCAGCGTCGGCGGGATTGATCTGAAAGAAAACCAACGAAGATTTTTCTTTCGTTAACATTCGTACGCGGAATATGAACCAAGAAAAAGTGAGAAATGTGGAAAATCGATGAAATGGCACGTTTTGAATGAAAAAAGATTGAATTTTCCGAAAAAATGGCTACATTTTGCAGTAAAAAATACTCTTTCTTTTCATTTTCAAGAACATTTAGGTTCAAGTTTTAGACAATAGGGTTATAAAGATTTATACCAAATTTCATCAGAATTGGTCGATTAGTTTTTTAGCTATACGTCACGCCAGTTTTGAAAATGCAGTTTAGAAGACCGTGCCATTCCTCCGCCATTTTTAAAGATTAATTAATAAAAAAAATACCATGTAACAGCCAAAAGTAGTAATAAAACATACCCAAAGTATCAAAGATGGTGAAGAAATCTTGCTTAAAAAAAAAAAATCATGAAAATCAGAATTTTTTTTTCTCGCCCAAAGGTGTGAAGAAATCTTTCCTTAAAAAATTAATCGTGAAAATCAGCAAATGTTTTCCTCGCCCAAACATTTTTTGAACAATAATGAAAATGAAGCAATAAAAAAATCATGAATTTTCCTTGCATTCCAACGATGCGAACGTCAACGTCGTGATTTTGCATGGCAACCAATGTAGTCTTTATTTTTGGAACGCTGGTGAAATATTTCATCGTGGCTCACGGCTCGCTAATTGGCGAAATTTTATAGATTTTCATTAGCGCTGGCTCACGCGTACAGCGGTGGGTAGCGTGCATAATTAATTTGTCGCCCGGCATGATCTTCCCTTTTCAGTTCCGAATCGATATACACGATAAGGCGTAGCGCCGTGCCACCGTGGTGGCGCAGAGCGTGGGCACGATGTTTCGGTTCTTTGCCCGAGGAACAACGACTGAGGACCATTGTTCCAAATCACCTTGTGCCACCGAAAACACCCCCGAGTCGGCATCCGAATGGTGCCAGAATAGATAACAGGTTAGAGCCGTTTTTTTGTCTTCTGCATTTGTAGCTTTTTTGAAAATCTGGGTCTCCAGAGATAAACCTTGCAGGTTGACGGTTACCTGGAGCTGGAGTTATTTTTATTTAATTTAATTATTTTAATTATTTAATTTAATTATTTTAATAATGTAATTTGATTATTTAATTTAATTATTTTAATTATTCAATTTATTTATTTAATTATTTAATTCAATTATTTTAATTAAATTTAATTAGAACCTTTTAAATAATGCATTTGGGAAATGTTTTTTCAAAAATGAAATTCGACCGTAAACATTGTAACTTAAAAGTCAGCACTGGCCAGGAGTATTTAAAAAAAAAAGTAAATCTACCAAAAGTTTCATGGCAGAATCAACAAACTTGAATATGGAAAAATAAATGAAGAAATGTGGGAATAAAAATCGTGGCTATGTATAACGTTCGTTTGGGATCTAACATTTCGTTATTTAACGGATACTCCGATATTTATCGAACTGTGACCTTTTCCAGGGTACTGAAACAATGGGATAGAAAAAAACAGCACACTTCGATAAATAATGCAAAATGAAATCACTCGTATAAAATTCATGGAATTTTTTATAAACTTTCGGCATTTCTCGGTAATGGAGATATTATTTGATCGAGCGGACGGCTTACGTGCGATTATCGAGAAAGAGAGAGAGAGAGAGAGAGAGAGAGAGAGAGAGAGAGAGAAGGATTTTATTTTCTTATGTTTCAATATCTGAAATTTGTTTCACCGATAAGTAGCGGAATTCGATCGAAGTCTGATGACCGAGGGAACGTTTTTATTTTCTTTCAATCCACGGGACTATTTTTCTAGCTGTACGAGTCGATATCTCATTTTTTTAAATTTATTTTCCATTTACATGAGTTCAATTTTTTTTTGTATTCGGCATTTTTTTAAACTGGTTTTCCAGTGCTTTAGCGAAAAACAAAACTTTTCGGAAAATAATGCGGCTGTGTTGCGGGATCGTCACAGAACGGGTCGAAAAATAGCTAATTTTCGTGATTTTTTTCTTCGTTGGTTCATATACGCCAATCAGTCTGATTTTTTAATATCAAATCAAAGCACTCACGAAGAAAAGAAAATAATTTTTTAAATGTTTATTTTTATTTTAAATAAGTATATGAATAAGTTTCGAAAAAGAGTCCTCACGGTTGTGGCCGTGAATATTATCTGAAGCAAATTTGTAAAAAAAATTATTAATCAGTATGAAAGCCGCTATCTTGTTATGGAGGTTTTTTTAAGGGGTTATATCCAGTCAAGAGGCCCAAAAAGATCGATTTTTCATTAATTTTTCTTGAGAAGACCTTTAAATCTATTAACGTAAAAATATTTACGCACATTATGGTAACTTTTAACTGTATTGTAATATTTTTTATTTGTATAAATAATTATTTCGAAAGCTGCTATAGCTGATCTCCGGGAGCACGTCTAGAAAAAAGTGCTTGCGGTGAGCACGATATCTCTGGACTGGATCACCTAAAATGAAAAAACCAAAAATATTTCGTTAAGGGCCGGGTAAAGTATTAAAATTTTTTTTTTCATTTTTTTTTTCATTTTTAAATGAATGCATAATATATCAAGAATATTGTGTTAAAATTTCAAGTCGATCGGAGTAAAATTGACGAAGTTATGAGTATTTGAGCGTCTATTGCTCCATGCCGTTCTCTTCTCTTCTGCGTTTGTCAAACCGTTTTTCTGAGACTTGTCATATTTGAAGTCCGTGTGCACGATAACTCAAAATCTACTGGACCAATCGCTTTGAAATTTTGCACAGTACTTCTTCACATAATTCACCAGGTATTGTCGAGAGCTTTTTTGTTTCTTTTAATAATTACTAATTTTTCAACAACAAATTAGCCGATTTTTTAGCGAAAATCGGGTTTTGGCTCCCAAGTGCAACGAAAAATCGAAAATTCGAAAAAAAAAAAAAATCCTCTCGTCATTACCTCGAGAAACATCTCCTTTAACAAATGCATTTTGATTTTTTTGTTTCAAATGATTCTGTTGCGAGTTATGGTGCACACCGCAAACCAACTTTTTTTCGAGGCGCCTCCAGGGTTTAATTTTCACTCGCTCAATTTTGAATATTTTGCAATGCAAATTTAGGAGAATGTTGTTCAAATGTTACTTTATTATATGTAAATTTTTCAATAAACGAACACTATTCGTTACGCCAAAAAAAAATCTTAAAAACATGCCTTTTTTTCGCCGAATTAACTTTACCCCGCCGGTAATATAACGGATTATCTTGTAATTGATCGAACGAACAAGGAAAATAATATTTTTTGACAAAATGGCGGTATCTAATAAAATCGACTTTTGACAAAAATTTAGGCCCTAAATTGTTCATAAAATGGAAAATATTTATCGGCGAAAAAAATCTTTCGATTAATTACTAAAAAAAAATATACTTGAAAAGATTATGTTAAAATTTGAGACTGATCGGTTCAGCCGGTTACGAGAAATCTTGCTCACCGACTTTAAAAACACAGTTTTGAGAAAAACGCGTTCAAAGTTTCAAAAGCACTTTCGAACGCTCTGACACGCATTACAAATGTGCGTGTAACTTCGAGAATATTCGCCGGATTGACAAGAAATGTTCTGTGTGTGTTTAAATATAAGTGAGGCGTTCCATACCATTTCGAACGGTCAAAAAGTTGTACACTCTCAAAAAAATTGAAATTTTGTCAAATTTTTTAATTATATGAAAAAAACAGTGTAAATTTTTTCAAAAATTTTGGATCGCATTTTTCACGAGTTTTTCAAAATTTCAAAATTTTCAAAATACCGTTATATCTCGTGAGCATTTGATTTAACAGAAAAATGTTTAAGACAAAAAAGTTGCCGTTTTACATGAACTTTGTGAAAAAATTTTGTTTTCAATTTTTCGAATTTAAAAAATGCCCATTTTCACCAAAATTATACAAAAATATTCTTTTTTTCGGTCGGTATGTCACTTTTGATTTTTCTCAAAAAATCACACTGTTTTTTTCTTCATATAATTAAATGATTTGACAAAATTTCAATTTTTTTGAAAGTGGACAACTTTTTGACCGTTCGAAATCGTATGGAACGCCTCAAGTACGTTACGAAAATAAAATTTTAAAAATCGATTTTTCGAAAATTTTAACTATATCTAAGGGGTCACATATGACCCCTTAATCAATCTAAGGGGTCACATATGACCCCTTAATCAATCTAAGGGGTCACATATGACCCCTTAATCAAAATTGACAAAATGGTGGCGGTCATATGTGACCCCTTAATCATCTAAGGGGTCACATATGACCCCTTAATCAAAATTGACAAAATGGTGGCGGTTTGCAAAAAAAAGTATCGAATTTAGCATATTTTTTCGACAGTTTTTCGTTAACAAAAAATATAAAGATTAAAAAAAAAGCTTCCATAGCAAGATAAAGAATGGCGTGAAGAATGTTGTGTCAAAATTTGAGACGGATCGCTTGAGAACTCTTCTTTTGAGAGTGCACACCGAAAAACGATATTTCGAGAAATTAATTCGAATTTTGCCCCAAACATTGAACAAATACAAAGCCCGTTTGTATTATCGGAAAATGCACAAAAAAATCAATTTTTTTGACAAATTTCACACCGTAATGACCCCTTAAAAATAATGTTTGTTTCGTTTAGGGTACGCACAACAAAATATACAACGCTTAGCTTCTTGCCGCGAAATCTGCTCGAGCAATTTCATCGCGTGGCAAATCTATACTTCATATTTATCTTACTACTGAACTGGGTGCCTGCCATAAATGCTTTCGGCAAAGAAGTCGCGATGATTCCCGTTGTATTCGTGCTGGGCGTGACGGCACTGAAAGATTTCTTCGAGGATCGAAGAAGGGGAAAAAGCGATCGTCGGGTCAACAATTCCACGTGTCGAGTTTACGTCAGGTGAGTCCTTTTCTTACTTATGTATTACGTATAAATAGACACAAGTATGATAACTTTGAACGAGAAATAATTTGTTGATGTTCGCCGAGTCGTTTCTGCCTTCGAAAATTGGTTATTCGTGAATTAAACGTTGAGGCTTCGTTTGATAATTATGGGTGTACATTTAACTGCCCATTCGAATTCCGGGGAAACGCGCCTGATCGATTTGTCTGTTATACATTTTTCAACGAAAATACTCAATTTTACTCTTCACGAAGCTCCCATTTCCTTTTTTTCAAGGGGCAGATACTTTTGGCGAGGCAAAAATTGCTGATTTTCATTTTTTTTTTCAAAAGGAAAGATTTTGTTAACCATTTTTGAGATTTTTGGTATTTTTTATTACTTCTTTTGGCTGTTACGTGGTATTAAAAAAAATATATTCTTAACAAATGGCGTCGGCGTGATTGATCTGAAAAAAAAAACCAACGAAGATTTTTTTTTCCATGAACGCAGAATCAAGATTTTTCTTCCACACGCAGAATATGAACGAAAAAAAGTGAGAAATATTGAAAAACGATGAACGCTTTGAAAGTAGAAGATTAAATTTTCCGACAAAAAATGGCTACATTTTGCAATAAAAAATACTTTTCCTTTTTAATTTTCAAAAAAATCTGGGGTCATTTTTTCGACAGTAAGGTTAGAAAGATTTATACCAAATTTTATCAGAACCGGTCGATTAATTTTTTAGCTATACGTGAACCCAATTTTGGAAAATGTAGTTTAGAAGACCGTGCCATACCTCTGCCATTTTTGAAGAATAATAAAATTAATAAAAAATACCACGTTACAGCCAGAAGTAGTAATAAAAGATACACAAAGTCTAAAAACGGAGAAGAAATTTTTCCTTTCTGAAAAAAAAATTATGAAAAACAGCAAATGTTTTCCTCGCGTGATGATATTCCCCTCCCTTAAGAGAAGACGCGACTGTGACAGGCCGAAAAAGGTCGTTTTTGCCGAATTTTTGTTGCCGAATTCAACCAAATCATGGCCGAGCGCCATCGAAATTGTAGGTGTGAGGAAACTCGTAGTTCTCGGAGCAACCGCCAGAAGTCGCACGCGCGCTCGTTTCTCGTAAGCGTAACGCGAACCGAAAATCTACTGAAGGGAGACTTTGTCCTTGGAGTGCCATATTTCAGGTGTTTACATTTTATTTTTTTTTAAAGGAAACGAGTAAAGCTTTTTGAGTGCGTTTTTTTTCTTGCTTTTATTCATGATATACAGAACGTTAAAAAAATTTTGTTTGAAAAAAAAAACCAAAATGGCGGCCGTTGCAGCTCCGCGAAAACAGGTCCTCAAATCGCGGGAGGTCAAACGGCTGACATCACTGCCCCCTCTTTGTTGATCTGAAACACAAATTCAAAGCATATTATCAATCTGTGACCCTTTGGTCATGGAATGACGGATGGGTTTTTCGTTTAGTACAAATTTCGCAAAATGGCGGCAATTTAAAAAAAAATCGAATTTTCGCGTTTTTTTTTCGCATAAAAAGATAAATAATAAATGCAAAAATGTATCTATCGAAAAAACGATCCGTCATTCCGTGAAGACATATTTTCTGAGTATGCTCTCCAAATTTCGGGTCGATACGTTAATTACAGCGGTCAGGAGAATGTCAGCCATTTTTAAAAACGTGTTTTCGAGAAAAACGCGTTTAAAGTTTTGTAATGTGTTTACACAAATGTGTTTATAATTACCGCTAATCGGCAATGCCTGGTCCATAGAGGCATCCCTCCTCTTCTTCTAGCTGCTCATGTTGAGCCGCTAACATCTCCCGTTGCTCAATCCGGGACAAAGTCTCCCTTAAACGCCGGAGAAACTCTAAAGAATATCGCTTCTTGGCCTGTGGCTTAGATCACATTGTAGTATCTGTTCTTATCAGTTGAATATCTGATCTCTCCGTGGATATTCCATTGGATATCTGATATTCTCTCCACTATTACCGTGGATGATCATTCTAATGCTCACTTTTTATTTAAGATTCAAAACAAATTGATAAACTTACGTCCCATGGCATATTCGTTTCGATGCAGTAAAGAAATAATTAATTCTATCGATTATATTTTTGTACGAAATAAAAAATGTTGCAGCAACCGCTTAATTATTTCATCCATACATCTACGGATTGTATATAGAATGATTTCAATAGAATATAATTTTATTTGAAGGACAATGTAGATATTCAGAGAACAGCAGAGCTTTTTCAAAAAAAATAATATGTTATTTAAATCAATCATATTTTCCAATATTTTATAGTATTGTAACAATCTCATATATCGGTGGAACTCTGCAGCAGCACATTTACTCGGATCAACCAATATATTTTTTTGATTCAATTGTTTTTTTTTCTCAGTATATAAACTTGCGATTTTTTCCACTTATTCTCGAATATCTATACTTTGAGAAAATGCAAAATAAATCAGAATTTCGACCGGTCCCAGTGGTGACCCTAAATGACCCAATTTTACGAAGAATCAATTTCCCCCAAATTTCGTCCCACCTCGCGCAATTATTAGCCACGCTACAGGAACTTCGCGAAGTTCGATAAAATTGTACAGTAACTTCAGGAAGAAAGTCTGCCGATGCCCACCGTTGACCCAGCGAAAGCTCGTGCGAAGCTCGTGCGAGTTACGAAAATTCCTATGAGATTCGTTCGACCGTCAATGGGCGAAAGTCGTAAGGTGGAATTGAGACAAACAAATGGGCACGTACGAAAGCGACGAGGAGGACAATCAGTTATACGCGTAAAAAAAAATACACACACACGCACACACGCGCTCATAGCCGATGTCCGATAAGGGTGAGAAATCGAGGTCAGTGTCGCTCGTACGCATTGTAGATGTGCGTGTTGGCCGATTATGCACGTGATAAAAAAATCATCAGCCCGGTACAATGGCAGTGTTCGCTTGATTTTTTTATGAGCTACGAGCATCGACCGGACGCGATGCCATTCGAGCAAACTCGCTTTGTCACACATAAGCAAGTGTCTCGTGCGTACGGACACGTCACGCAATCGAGAGTGAATTCGTCAGGACGACAACAAGAGGGGGGGGGGGGGGGTGAAAAAACGATGGAGAAATGGGAAAAATACGAGGGTTGTCTTTGGAGGCGTAAAAAAGCGCGAATCGACAAAAGAAATATGTTCGTGAGACGTTCCATAGAAAGTGCAATGTTGAAGTCAAGCTTGTATCGATTCTATAGTTTCAGGTTGAAAGTATTCGAGTCGGGGAAAAATACTCCCGTGTTGGCGGGGTGCTGACTCACGGGGAAATTCCTCCCCTGTTGTGCGACGACTCTAGTCTTGCTTTTTTTTTTATTCTCTTTGTGCGAGCGCGTTGGCATAACGATCGGAAAAAGTTAACGGTGCAGGTTAGCGAAATTAAACATTGCCAGCGCCACGGTGAACAATAGCACGTCACTCTTTCAGCCCAGGACTTTTTTTTTGCAACGAAGCACCTTTAATTTTCATGGTGGCGAAGTTTGCAACGTTGCAACGAAACGAAAGCTTTTTTTTCGTATTTTCGTTTTTTTCATTTCTATTGGTGTGCAACTTTTTTGTTGCTGCATATTAATATCGTAAATCTGGGAATGAGATAACGTTGAAGTTTGCATCGTTGAAAGGCAACGATATGTTTCTTTTTTCATAATGCGAAGCCTTTTTTTGGTAATCGAGGTTGTGAATTTCTAATAAGAATACGTAGAAACCACTGGGGGATTTTCACGGCCCAAATCGGCTATAAAAATGTAAGCAAATTGTAAGTAAAATGTAAGTAAAATGTAAGTAAATTGTAAGTAAATTGTAAGTAAATTGTAAGTAAAGGTAAGTAAATGCAAGTAAATTATAAGTAAAGGTAAGTAAATGTAAGTAAATTGTGAGTAAATGTAAGTAAATGTAAGTAAATTGTAAGTAAATTGAAGTAAATTGTGAGTAAATGTAAGTAAATTGTGAGTAAATGTCAGTAAATTGAAAGTAAATGTAAGTAAACGTATGTAAATTGTGAGTAAATGTAAGTAAATTGTAAGTAAATGTAAGTAAATTGTAAGTAAATGTAAGTAAATTGTAAGTAAATGTAAGTAAATTGTAAGTAAATTGTAAGTAAATGTAAGTAAATTGTAAGTAAATGTAAGTAAATTGTAAGTAAATGTAAGTAAATTGTAAGTAAATGTAAGTAAATTGTAAGTAAATGTAAGTAAATTGTAAGTAAATGTAAGTAAATTGTAAGTAAATTTCCGTTGTACAACGTAAGTGCAACGAAAGTGCACGGCGTATGTGCAACGAAAGTGCACAGCGTAAATGCAATTAAAGTGCAACCAGCGTAAGTGCAAAATTTAAGTAAATTTTCGTTGCACAGTGTTTCATGTAGAACAAGCTAGGTGGACAAAATTCACTTTCAGATTCTCAGAAATGGGTAATTAACTAACGTAAACAATAGCCCCAAACCTCCGATTTCGAGAATACTTTATGTCTAACACTCCAGAGTGATTCAGTGATAGGGTTCAACATTCAACTGATGAGATAACAGCAATTGCGAAAATAGCATTTTTGCGACACTCTGCAATATAGTTCTGTGGCAGTTTATAATTTTGTGGAAGTTTTCAGTGACGGATCTTATTTCTGAGGGGAAGTACAATGTTTTCTTTTTCGTCAATTAATATAAATGTGTTAGTAAGTTAAACAAAATGAAAGAAGGGTTTGAAAATATATGAAAAATACATTCTATTTTTTCTTTATTTATCAAACTGATTCGGCTGTAGAAGTTTTAAAAGTTGCAAAATTTTCAATAAATCGACGAATTATCTCAAGAATTTTTTTTTCTTTTACTAAGAAGTGATTTTACGTCAATTTTGAAATTTGTCTAGACAATGTTATACGTTCTAGATCATTTACAGTCAACTGTGTAGACTTTCGCTGGCATAATCTTGACGAACCTTGTAATTTCGGAACATTAAAACTAGGAATTTTAAACCCTCGGCGCATTTAAACTTCGGAATTTCAAACCGGCCCTCATGTCAAGATCATGCCAGCGAAAGTCTACACATCATTTACAGTCAATGATGTAGAACTTACAACATTGTCTAGACAAATATCAAAATTGACGCAAAATCACTTCTTGATAAAACAAAGTTCTCGAAATAATTCGTCGATTTATTAAAAATTTTGAAACTCTTAAAACATCCATAGCCGATTTAGTTTGACGGTGTTGAGATTTTCGGAGTTTTGATATTTCGGGGTACTATTCTTTCGGAGTTTTGAGCGTTCTGACCATTCAAAGTTCGGAATTTCAACCCGGCCCCATCTTGAATTTTCGGAACATTAAAATTCGGAATTTCAACCTGGCCCCAAATCTCGGTGATGGATCATCCGAAACAAAAAAACAAACGGTTTTAGATTCAGTATCTTAATGGCTATAGCGCATATCATAACGATTCTTCATATATGCAAAAATAACAAAATGGCGGACATTTGTCGTAAAGTAAAAAAAAACGTGTATTTTCACCGTTTTTGTCACCAAAAAAAGTAAATATAAAATCTTAAAAAAATTCTTGATATGCGCTATAGCTATAGTTGTAAAGAATAATGTGGTAAAAATCAACAAGCCGTCGAAATACGTCGTTTCGAGAAAAAACGCGTTCAGAGTTTGTTTGGGTTACATAAATATATACATTTAGAAAAAATCAATTTCGAAATTTTTTTTTCCTAAGGCGTTACCCCCACTTGTAGCGCAAAAAAAGGCCTTTTTCATGAATTTTTTAAAATAAAACTACAAAACTTTTTCAATCGATCAATATACCATCTTAAAGAACACATCTTGAAGAACTTTCAGTAATTTTTTTATTGAAAAATATTACATTGTTTAGTGGCAAATGGCCGTCAATGAAATAATGTTTTTATATACGCGGTTTGCGGTGACCAACATTGCGGCGAAGTGAATCATCTGAAAAAAAAAATGCGGATGGATTTAGTCAAATATAAGTATAAACTAGTCTTTGATCGAAGGATTTTAAAAAATATTCATTTTTCACAAAACGGCGGACAGTCAAAGTTAATGGTTCGATTTTAACGAAAAAAAAACGGCCGTTTTTTGGCTATAAAACGGCCATTTTTTTTTTCGAAAAAAAAAATCGAACGATTAAAGACTACATTTTTATGCATTAAACAAGCCTGCAAAATTTCAAGAAGGTCGGTTCATTAGTGTTCGAGTAATCTTGGTCACCGACTTCAGAAATGCCATTTTGAGAAAAACGCGTTTAAAGTTTCAATTACCCGGTCGTTTACACAACGGATTCTTCTCTTTCAACGCTCATATCTCCGTCAATTTTGTTCGGATCGACTTGAAATTTTCAGGACATATTCTCAGATACTTATACTTGAAAAAAATGCAATAAAAAAAATCGATTTTTTCAAAATCGCAAGTGGGGGTAACCCCTTAAGTATAACAACTTCAATATCAATATCCATTATACAGGGTGTCCCAAAACTCAACGATAATCTGAGACCGGATGAAAGGCCAAGTTATACCTGTTCTGGGAAAAATACAAAAAAAAATCCATATCACTCAGTTCAGCGATAATAGACATTTAAAAAAAAAGTTGAAATTCAACACCCTTGGTCGCATTTTCAAGTCCTGTGATCACCAGTGTCACAATTTCGCTGTGATTTTTTTAATTTCGTGATCTTCATTAACGATGCTATTAATCGCAACTACAAATTAATGCAAAAAACATTGTTAATTTAATAAAATAAGTTAAGTTTTAGTGAGTCATGGTTCACAAAAATATTGTTACTTAACTTTGACACTTCATTTTGAAAAAAAAAATGTACTACACTACCCTTGGCAAGTTATTTCAAAAGATGGCGCATTTAATCAAGATTTCAAAATGGTGCAACACTTGCCACTTTTCTTGCCATTAAAAATTTTATTGCTTATTTTTTTTCAAATTGAGCTCATTTTGAACAACTCAACATTAGGAATTTTTGTTACTAAAATTTATTATTTTTTGTTTCTGGTCTGAAATAAAATTATTATTTTTAGTAAAGAGGTAATTGAGTCAGTGAATAACCAATTTTTATTGTAAAAAACATATGTTTTTTACAATAAAAATTGGTTATTAATTGACTCAATTATCTCTTTACTAAAAATAATAGTTATTTCAAAAGATGGCGCATTTAATCAAGATTTCAAAATGGTGCAACACTTGCCACTTTTCTTGCCATTAAAAATTTTATGTCTTATTTTTTTCAAATTGAGCTCATTTTGAACAACTCAACATTAGGAATTTTTGTTACTAAAATTTGTTATTTTTTGTTTCTGGTCTGAAATAAAATTATTATTTTTAGTAAAGAGGTAATTGAGTCAGTTAATAACCAATTTTTATTGTAAAAAACATACGTTTTTTACAATAAAAATACAATAAAAATTGTAAAAAACGTATGTTTTTTACAATAAAAATTGGTTATTAACTGACTCAATTACCTCTTTACTAAAAATAATAATTTTATTTCAGACCAGAAACAAAAAATAACAAATTTTAGTACGAAAATTCCTAATGTTGAGTTGTTCAAAATGAGCTCAATTTGAAAAAAATAAGAAATAAAATTTTTAATGGCAAGAAAAGTGGCAAGTGTTGCACCATTTTGAAATCTTGATTAAATGCGCCATCTTTTGAAATAACTTGCCAAGGGTAGTGTAGTACATTTTTTTTTCAAAATGAACTGTCAAAGTTAAGTAACATTATTTTTGTGAACCATGACTCACTAAAACTTAACTTATTTTATTAAATTAACAATGTTTTTTGCATTAATTTGTAGTTGCGATTAATAGCATCGTTAATGAAGATCACGAAATTAAAAAAATCACAGCGAAATTGTGACATTGGTGATCACAGGACTTGAAAATGCGACCAAGGGTGTCGAATTTCAACTTTTTTTTTTAAATGTCTATTATCGCTGAACTGAGTGATATGGATTTTTTTTTGTATTTTTCCCAGAACAGGTATAACTTGGCCTTTCATCCGGTCTCAGATTATCGTTGAGTTTTGGGACACCCTGTATAAACCTATAAAAAAAAATCATGAAAATAGCCTTTTTTAGCGTCTAAAGTGAGAAGACCCCTTCATTTTTTCAACAGGGTGAAGTTGTAAATAAAACAAAGTTATTTCTTTTATTCCTTCATTTTTCACATGTCCCTCAACTTTTTTTCTCATTGCGTTTATCCACGATTCAAATCGGCAAGCAAGATTTTCTACAACAATGAAAATGAGGAAAGAAAAATGTAAAAAGGGAACTTGCGTCGCATCTGGGGCGATGCAAACTCCACCACCATTTCCATCGAGTATTACGCTCGCACTTTTCGACTTCCGGTAAATTTCTCGTATTCGACGTAGCCTCACTCCCCCCCCCCCCCCCTTCGCCGAAGTTGCTCGAAGAAAAATCACGTCAATGTTTTTCCCCGCCCATTGGAGATTCCAATGCGAGAAGCGGATTGCAAATTGGATTTCTCCATTGCCAAAGTCAAGGGCTAACGGTTTATCTCTTTGAACGTAAACACTGCACAGGCGACGTTGCGTGACCGTTGAGTGCAATCGTGGTCCGGATAAATGTATGAATAATTCGAATTGTCTCTCCATATCAATTGCATGTACATACCGTATGAACTCACTGTCATCATTTCCCGTCGCTGTTAGCGTTTCTGCGATCGTTTCTGCGTGCATACGTGTGTGTATCGGAAGAAAAAAAAATACATCGATACTCCGTCGGCGACACGCGAAGGGAAAAAGTGACTCAAAGCTTATGGGCGTTGTTGTCGTCGTGTTATTGACTAATCGAAACTTTCGGTATTACGTACATTACCGCTGTCCGACCATCGAGATCGCGAAGCGTGTGAAGAAAAAAAAAACTGTACTTCGTGCTAAACGAGTCTTTAACATTGAATCGATATTTGCATATCGATTGACAGAAACACTTGCATAAAAAGACGATTTACGTGCAATTGAGAATCGTGGAATAAGACCGACAATTTACATCGCGTATGAGAACGGAGTTAGGCTTGTCACGTGGAAGTTTACAACGTTGGAATGCAACGTAAGTTATTTTTTTTTTTGTTGAGGCGAAATTTTGTCATGTGCGAATTTAACAAATTTTTTTTTTTCGTATGAAAAAGTGATTCACTCGTAAAATTAATTACACATTTATTTAGTGTGAATATCAAGGTGTTGGAAAATGTATTTTTTTTTTCGATGTACAAAATGGCCGACTACTCGAAACTTCTCGATACAGCTTTTTTTTCAGTTGGCGTGACAAATAACTTCAACAATTTTCACTCGATTTACTTCGAATTTAAAAGTTATGTTCCTAATTGCACTTCCCAGAGAAGTACGTACGGAAGTTCTGATTAATCGAAAACTTTTCATTTTATGAGCAGTTTACGACCAGTTGAAACGAAATTTTTCACTGAAAATTCATTTCTCAAGTTCGAATACCTACAACCTTTGAATAAAACAATATTTTTTTAAGGGGGCAGTCTACTTTGGCGATTTTTTTTGAGGATTTTTATTAATTATTAATTTTTATGAATTTTTTAAAAGAATACTGTTACGTTTATTGACATAAAACTTGTTAGGCTTATTCGCAAATTACATTCGCAAATTACAACAACGAAAAAAAAATGTATTGATTTTAACCACTTTTTTAGTGTGAAAATTCCAGGTAAACTGGAGTCCTCAAAAAGTAGGTAGGTGGGCGCTGTTGAAAAATTCTGAACGGCCCAGCTGAAACAAAAAAATTGAATAGTTTTAGGTTTAAGTGTACGGAATATGTGGTTAAAATTTTTATAAGGATCAGTTCAGTAGTTTCTTAGATTTTTTTCAACAAGCGGTCCGAAAACGTTTTTTCGAGAAAAACGCGTTCAAAGTTCTAATTTATAAAAAAAATCGTAAAAAAAATGTGACACAATCAGCAATGCCTGGACCGTACATAATTCCTTCTGCCTCTTCCTGTACCTCAATTTCTCGCGATTTAACTCTAGCGGGTCGAAAAATAGCTGATTTTCGCTACTTTTTTTTTCGATGGACGAAACACGCTAATCAGTCTGATTTTTTTATGTCAAATCAAAACATTCGTGAAGAGCGGAAAGTAAATTTTCAAACGTTTATTTTCATTTTTTTAACATTTTTTTCAATAGTCGAAAATGTCTTCGCAAAAAAGGAGCCCTCATCGTGTACCCGGTTGTGGCCGTAAATATTATCTGGAACAAATTTTGTAAAAAAAATTATTAATCAGTATGAAAGACGCTATGCTATCTTGCTATGGAGACTTTTTGTAAATTAAAATTGACAAAATGGCGGTAACGTGAAAAAACGAATCGAATTTTGCGTATTTTTTCGGCAGTTTTTCGCTAAAAAAGATATTAAGATTAAAAAATAGCAAGATAAAGAATGGCATGAATAGTGTTGTGTCAAAATTAGAGAGGGTAGCTTGAACCCTCTTCCATTGAGAGTGTGCACCATTTTGAAAAAAGACATTTCGAGAAAAACGCGTTT